>JACXIL010000055.1:633846-1184914 GCA_014737365.1 Bombus soroeensis | reverse complement strand
AAAAAAA
The DNA here is from genome assembly GCA_014737365.1 of Bombus soroeensis. Taxonomy (NCBI): domain Eukaryota; kingdom Metazoa; phylum Arthropoda; class Insecta; order Hymenoptera; family Apidae; genus Bombus; species Bombus soroeensis. The sequence continues at coordinate 1,184,907 of JACXIL010000055.1, read as the reverse complement.
AAAAAAAAAAAAAAAAAAAAAAAAGAAAAGAAGACAGAAAGATACCTGCATGATCGTACATGCACAGCCATACCGCCGAAAGGACTAATCATATGTTCGTAATTACTTCGTTCACTAGCATTCATTTTTCTTCTACCCTCTTGTCAAAAACATGAAAATCTCGCTGAAGATCTCGTAGCTGACCGTGTTATTATCCCGTTACTGACAGCGTTCCTGCAGTTTGCGGTTTGCTGTCTCGGTTTCGTTATCTTGCTCGAGTTTTTGTTTGTAACCCTCTTGCAGTTCTGAACTTCTTTCCCACCCCGGTGCAAGAGGAGTGCCTATCGCAGGACAAACGACGACGGGGCATATGCATGAACACGTATGAGTGTCGCATTCAACGAGGAAAGTCGAATGGACGGTGCGCGCTCGGTTTCGGCGTATGCTGCATATGTAAGTACCTTCAAGCTATAACCTGTTATTCCTGGTTCACCCAGTGTACGAACGTTTCATAAATTCCGCGTGGTGGAAGTTTTATAGCCGGGAAATACAGGATCGGTGCGTGAACGCGTTTAAATTTCCGGGGATTTGCGCTCGTTCCCCGTGACTGCTAATTTGTTGATACGATCGTTGCTCCCCCGTGCAATTAATTTCTTTTTCTCTTCATCCCCTACGATTCGTTGCTTTTTTTGTATATTATTTTCTTCTTTCTTTTTTATACACGACGTCATTTTTCAGCGCACCGTTGATACGCGTCCATACGGGTACATCGTTAAATTTTAAAGTGGAGATATTTGTACGTGTTTTTCTTTTTAAGAGTTTCAAAGGATAAAAGGCCTGTCCTGTTCGTGAGAATATACAAAGTTGGGTATTTGAAAGGGAGTAATTAAATCTGTGTTCAATGAAAAAATTCTCTAGGGTAAGATTTTCTAAGATTTTTCTCTAACACTTTCTACGGACAATGTTCATCCTGACAGCTCTTAGATTTTTCTGTTAATCCGATAAAAAACTGTTAATAACGGCGTCATATCGTCGATTTGCTAGAAAAGCGATACCATTAAAGCAAGCTTTTTCTCTAAACACATTTAGTTCGATATTGCTTTGGTACGTTTCCCATGTGTAAACCGTGGCGACTGAATTTTAATCTCGGCTACATTTTAACATTCATAAGTCCCGTTACACGTGCGACTGAGCAACACGCGACGTAATTCTCGGTACAGATTTTGCAATACGGTTACGTGGACTTGACTCTGTACAAAAATGATATATATCCGATTTACGCCGTCTGTTTCCATCCACGTCGTGTTCTGTCAATCGTAAATTGCTCAGTCTTCGGCATGAAAGCAACTTACGCGTTCCATACTCGTTTCGCATGAACATTTCACGGATATCGTGCACGAAACTTTACCACGCGATGCGCTCTTCTATTAACATTGATAGACTGAACTTGCTCAAAGATTTTAACCACTTTCAGGTTGGAAACTTTCGCCATGATATATAAACACGAAATGTAGCGTAATTTGCGATAAAAAAGGACAGGGAAGATGGTTTCCTCGAGGGGAACGAAATTGGTAAATGCGACCCGACGTTTTCGCACGTCGTTTCACGGGATATATGATTTTAATCCTATTATTTAATACCGCTGCTGATAAAAAGGATCTGATAATTTTCATTAAATCGTTTGAATTATCGTTGCTTTACGTCAAGCGTTAAAAAAGCTGGAGCGGAAAAATTGTGTTCCCCATTTGGAAGAAATTCATTCGTTTTCTGCATAAATAACTCTATAATCTTCGAACGCGTTCAATTAAAGTTTCGCACAGAGAGCGACATTCTTAAACAATATCGCAGAAACGATACCGATCGTCTAGGTACTTGCAAGTCGCGTGTCGCAACGAAGGGTTAAATATTCCTATCTATCACTCGGTATAATGCGAGCCATGTAACTAAAGCGACATCCAATTAATTACATCGATGTCAACGGATTAGTCAGCGTTTATCCCCAGATTCCCTCAACAAGTACCTCTGTAAAGGTTCCATTCCTCAGATTAATCGGGTTGCTCTCGGGTTGCTTTCGAAGGTCGTCGTCGACAATTCGGTTAGATCGTGCGGCGGTTTTAGCTAACGGTATCACGGAGACCGCGTGCACGTCCGAAGGAATGATCTCGAGGAACGTGTGCCTCCGTTTCCGAGCGTGCAGAGGAAAGAAACAGGTGAAAGAGTACGCGAGAGAAACTGGAGGAACGAGAGGAACACTCGCTACTAGCTCGCGTGCCAAGGAAGAACGTACGGCACAAGTTATACAGTTATTTAATTGGTTGCCATCTCGGTCGCGCGTCCCAGATAACAAGTCGAATCTTTCCGCCAATTTCTTTTTCGACGATCGTCTTCGAAGGCGTCGCACGATTACCCGTTAAGATCCTGTTGCGAGAAGGAGACTCGCGTTCTTCTCTCTTTCCCTTTCTCTCTCGTCTTTTTCTCTTACTTTCATAGAGATTACCAGAGCTACAAACAAGTAGTTCTCGTTCGAGCTGTTCGCTCGGAACCTTGCGGGTTTTATCCTGGCGAGGAATCGGATTTTAAATTGAACCACGACGGTACCTGAATTGATCAAAGCAGACACGATCGGTAAGACGAGGGAATTCTCGAATAACGTAATAGTCGTTGCAGTGAGGTTTCGTGTTTGCGATTACCAGAAACGTGCAGGCGTGTTATTATATTTACGCTATACATATATAGCATATATTATTCGGTATCATTTTGATAGAATTCAAATCGATTGCTCGGCCACTCGCGTATCAAATGTGTATAGCGTTTTACGGAAGAGCGCCTGCTCGTTTAAAGGAGAACGTGATACGTGAGCAAACTCGTGAAACAAGCGCCAATACTTCTTTTATTGTGTGCACGTGCTTACTTTCAGGATAACTTGATAACCGTATAGACTCTTCTTGTTGCGTACATGATGTGCTTCGTTGACGATATTGTGTTGGATACGGAAGGAAAACCTTTTGGATACCTCGCGCCGCATCCTATGCAAACTTCGTTAGGTGCTCGTGATTCGGGAAAATATACGACAATCTACTGTAAACATTTTTTATAATTTACATTACAATTGACATTACGCGTGTCATGCAAAACACTTTGAAAAATTTTTTTTTTTTCGTTCAGTCATGCGACTCGGTCACTCGATTTCGAAAACCGAATTATCTTTTTTCTACGATACCGTGATAAATTATTAAATCGTTCTTTTATTAAGAATCGTTCTTGTTCTTATATCGATATAACCGATGTCTTCGAAGCGCATTAAATGCTTGCGAGTGGTAGTTCATATCGTCTTGTAGACCGTGATATATTGATTTTAAATCGAGCTCGACGAGGCAACTTCGGTGACCTGAAAATTTGAATGTTTTCGAAGATCGTTGCATTGTGATATCGAATAATATCGCTCAGACATTCGATGATGTAAGTCTGTTCGTGGTTTGTTTTCAGTTTTAAATAGCGGAATAGTATATTGAATGGAATAAATATCTTCACCGGTTTCGATATTATAAAACTATGTATAAATATTTTCACGATATTACAATATTTAACGATATATCCATCTAATATGATATGATCATTCCAAGAGGAAAAAAAAACGGAATATTATAGAAATACTGTAGTCGAGTCAGGAAGATTCTCGCCGAAATGACATCCCGACCCCGAATTTCTCAAGCTTGTATAAATATTCATAAGTTCCCAGCGCATTCCAAATCCTCCGTGCTCGGTCTATGAAATTTATTTTCGGTCATCGAATATATTAACGTACTTACATCAATTTCGGTCCATGAAATTCTCTCGCAGTCTGAATATTCCTCTGCTGTGTTACTTATGATATTTATATTTATCGAAAGCACGTTGAGACTGATCGTGTAAAGATAAAATTGCAGTCGACAATAAAGTAAATATTTGAGAAACTTTCCTTATCGTTTTATAACGGTCAAGGTGGAACAGCCTGAATATTTTGAAATAGTTTGGAAATCCTATATCTCGGATAGTATGTCGTCCATTAACGATTCTACGTAAGAAACGTACCGCGACGATACAATCTTTTCACCAGATCTCGATGTTCTTCAATTTTATGTCTTTGTAAATCGACCTAACGCGAGAGAGAAATTATCCTACCGATCGGAGAACAGTTCGTTCGGGAATTGTTGCTTTTCAACCTGTTCGGTCACTAACATCTTGACCATTGGAGTAACTGTTTTACATCGAGCGATGCATATGGAATATGTTGCGTAGAAACGAGTACGTACCCTCGATCAGTTTCCGAATGCCCTGGCCTTGATTACCAGATAGGTCGTTCTTGATCTGCAAGTCTTGATGCGTTTCAGGACATATCTGCTAGAAGCGGTTTCAGATTAGAATATTATAACTGAAAATAAAAGACTCTCGCTTCTCTCGTTATTTTCATATAACGTCTTGTTTTAGAAAATCGTATGCTTCGAAGAAACTTTGTCGCGCATTGCAACGAAATAAACTTCGTAGTTATATAGTTTATAGTATATGAATTTTTAATCTAATTACTGACTTTTAACGAGAATTAGTGCCATTATAATTGCGAGAAATCTCTGCATCCGAGCTCTCCTTTTATCCCAACAAAGTATTTCTTACAAACGTCTCTGTACAATTCAATTACGCTCTTAACTTTATCACCTCTCTTACAAGTTCCAACGATTCCACTTCTTAGTTTTATTCTTCGTAATAATTCCATTGTCCTCTTATATACATAATGTATATATAAAGTATATAAGAAAAGAACGACCGAAGAAGAAACAAAAAATGAAGCAACTAATGAAATGAAAGAATACAAATAATAAAACGGTTAGGTTCTTAAGAGTTTAACGAGACATCGTTCGGCCGCAGAGACACCGCTCTGTAAATTTTTCAAGATCGTCCACTGGTTGTTTTCCCAGAGAGAAGAAGGGCGAGAGACGTCTGCGTAAAACTGGTAACCATTTCCTCGGGGTTGCAGCCAGCTGAATAGAACCACCGTGACTCCAAAACGACCGCTGAATGGCTGAATGAGAACTCATTATCGGAGCTTGGGACCGCTTACGAGACCGTCACACCGCGATTAATAATCCTCCTTCTCAAAAATAGTTTGCTGGAATTTCGAACTTTCTTGGAACGACCTGCTGTAATTCTCGGCGAGTGGTTTTCGAACCACGAAACTCTTTCGATGAATATCATATTCATCGTACGGGTTAAATCTTAATTACACGACTGCTTCATCTATCCAGAAATATTTTTTAGAGATATTTATATCGAGAATTATTTACCGCTTTGAGAATAAAGAATTTCTTTCGTAGCCTTTCTTCTTTCTTGTCGATATTTTCCGTAAATGCTAGTTTTCAATTTTTGAACGATCGGTTTTTAAATAACTTTGTGAAAAATGATGAAACGCGCGAGTAAAAAGTTAATGAAAAATATTAATTTGTTTGAAATGGAAGCGGCGAGAAACGAATAATTTTTATTTTTTTCGTCTTTCAATTTTCCTGTTCTATTTAATAAACATTCGTTTTCTCAGTTTATTACTTATTTTTATAATCTGTATTGTATTTGTTCCACGCTACAATAATTTTCCCATGTTGGATTTTGGATTTTCATTTATTTCAATTTAACGGTGCTTAAATCGATGCAGCTCGAATATTTTCACGGTGCAAGCACATTCAGTAACATTAAAAGTCTATCGCGTAAAGCTTCTTTTCTCACGCGAATGAAATTTACTATTTTACCGTATATGCTCATTATGTAAGCCTACTGAAAGTTCAATTTAGAAATTCGAAGTACCGTAGAACGTAATAAATTACATTTTACAAGATTTTAAACGAATGCTTTTCTTAAATGTTGCTAAATATATAACGTTTGAAAAGATATTTAATTAAATTAATAATAAATTAGTAAATTGTATTTGTATTAATAATAAATTAGTAAATTGTATAAGTATTAAATTCCATATTTGTTTAACTCGAAATTTCACTGCTTCACGAATTATTTACGACAGTATAATCTACACGTCGACCAAAAGTAGGACCAAGGTTGATTAACCATTTTTACTTTTTTCAGTAGTCAGTTCAAGATATTTCGCGCTGCAGGCAGAGCAAGATTTGAACATCGCATATCTTGTACGTGTCGTTCTCGACGTACTCGCGTATGAAGAGATTGGAAAAATACCCGATACCTGTTATTCGATTTCCCGCTACAGCCATTGATCCACAACGAGTTTCGGTTGCTTTCTTGGCATTAATTTATATCCTGTTTCGCACGTAAACAGGTACAGGCGTATCGTACCACGCGTCATAATTCATTCGTGTACCGTTATCACAGTTTCCCTGTTGTGGGAGTATAGCAACTGCTTTTTCCCGTTATCAAGCAGAATCCTAATGGCAATAAAAATACCAGCGTATCCGTCCACCGTAAAAGAACATCACGTAAAAAGGTGAAGGCACTCGAATAATTATCGATAACTAGTTACGACAGTATCGATCTTTTACTTGTTTCTTTTTCAGGAAAATTATTTATAATACCAAAGAATAAAAAACATAGCTAATTAAATCGTTAAGAGTAGTATAATATTCCAAAAAATTTCATTCACGTACCCGTTTTTATTTCCTTTGGTTTATACCGTATTATTTCTTTCAAATAAAGAGAGAACGAATTCCAAATAAGCGATCCAAGTCGACAAATTTATTTGCTCACCGTCGTTACCTCCGAATCTCTGTCAATTGATGTCACCAGCGAATTCGACGATTCAGCTGGTACGAAAGCGATTTAAAAATGGCACGGCAGAAGGAGAGAATGAAAGAATCGTTATCAACGCATCGTACGAGAACACAAGGTTTCTGACCGCACGAACGCACTCGAATTCGTTGTTTTCCGGCTATGTAACACAGCGAAAACCCGATCAATATTTTCAAATCGATACATACAATGTACAACAGATACTTTAACGCTGCACCAAGTTCTATCGTGCGCGTAGAAATAGAGCTTTGCTGTCGGTGAATATCCGCTATTTGGCCGATTCTATCTTTGCGCGATTCTCTTTCTTTCTTCGACCCTTGCCTTCTTCGTTCCCCTGTTTGTCTTTCCCCCTTGCTATTTATTCATTTCTTTCTTTTTTCTCCCTGTTACAAGTCACGTCAACTTGCGAGCAGGAGGTGCAGAATAATCTGACCTACGTGATCAGCCCTGGTTTCCCCAACCTCATTGACTGGCCCATGAACTGTTCAGTAGTCGTGCAGAAGATCGATAGGCAGGTCAGCCAGCTCAGGATCGATTTCGTCCATTTCAACATAGTAAGCCACGCAGCTCTTTGTCATTCTTTGCTCCACTAACGGCATATTAACCCCTGGAATACTACGCATTTACGATCTCACCCCTCCATGCACGGTTTCCTACTGTACACGACAACCTCTGTCTCTCTCCGCTACGTCTCGCACCCTTGGATATCGTTGTTGGTTCGTGTCAAAAAGCCAACCTACTGGAGTGCCAGGACACGCAGCACGACTTCTACAGGAACGGTGGCGTGTGCTACTATTGACCCATAATTGAGAACGCAAGCAAAAGGTTCAGTAACCCGAATATATATCTACGTTTCCCCTGTTCCAGCTAGTGTCCCTCCGTTGACATTTATGAGTGTCTCCAGGGGATCTAGGCACGCTTGTAAAATTCATTTACGTTGACGTGTAAGATTACCACGTTTTAAATTAACCGGACAACCGTCGACGACGAGACAGGATGGAGGTCGACGGGGAGAGAGAGAGAGAGAGAGAGAGAGAGAGAGAGAGAGAGAGAGAGTGAGAGAGAGAGGGGGATGAATTTTTTAAAACCTCGCGTTATTTAAGGGTGAAGCTATCGTTTCGAGAGACCGTCGCTTCTTTTATGCTTTGGCAGTGGAGATGCGGTATGTTTTATGCTGATGCCGATTACGGCTGTAGTATGTTTCGCGTGGTAATCTCGACGATGGAAACATTTTCGTGTAGCCGAAATGGGATGGAGTTTTTACGTTGAGTGTTAAATGATTTAGCAAGGTAATGGCTCGTTTGAATAATTTTGAAATATCGAAACGTGAACTATATTTATTAGGATAGAGGTGTCACGATCACGCAATAAAATTATAATACCCATTTGAGAAAAACAACGAGTATTGCACAGAAGAATATTACTTTGTAATTTAGATTTATAGCATGAGGGGATGTTATTTTACAGAAGCCCCCAGACAAAATGTACGATACAGAAGATTAAAGTTAAGATTGCAAAGAGTATAATTGTACGTTGGTAGTACGTGGTGGTTGCGCTATGTTGCCCGAGGGTTAATGACACCATCGTAGCTTCACCGTGTACTAGCGTAGCGGCTTGCGATTTGAACTTTACATTCTTTTCGACATGGTGTCGTAATAACCAGTTGAAACGAGTGTATCGCAGCACTTGCTCGTTCGTATAAAAACTTGTTAACAGGAAATCATAGGAGAAGCGATGAAATTTGAATTAGTTATTACCTGGCTGGATTTATTAACTTTTTTGTTTTTTGAAAAAGATAAATGCGTAGTATTCCACCATTACTTTACCGTGATCGATTAACGAAAGTAGTAAAAGTTTCATTGGAATATTTCGCGTATAATTATTACGACAAACGAGATGCCTGTGAGAAAATGTATAAAACGAAACGAATTATTTAACAAGATTGGAAATACTCGGATGGAAAAATTTATGGAGGACGATTAATTTGTTTCGAATGCTTCGATCCACCGATGAAGATGGCGGACCAAAGACGGCCACGATGTACTGGCTGATTCGAGTATTCGAATAGCATGCTATACGCGTGTATGTTGATCGGCTGATAAAAATCGACCGCAATTTACCGCACGACTTGTTCATTCAAGAGACTTATCGATCGTTGTAGGGTCAACCCAACCCCAGGACTGGTGTATGTGACGAAGATATCATGGAAATCAGAAATGGCAGGAGCGTGTTTCAAATGTGCGGCTGGAACAGCGGTCAGCATCGTAAGTAAGAGTTCCTTTGTGCTTTGTGTTAAAACTTTTCATTTCGAACTCCAATCTCGTGCTTCGATCTTCGCTTTTATTTATTTCTTTCCTCGTTCTCTCGGTGAAAAGAGTTTCAGAAATATTCAAATAAGTTGTACGGTCAATTTTATTAAGGTCAATTTTAATTAATTATTTTATGCGAGAAGAATTTATACCATTCTTTGGATATGTTATGCGACATACAGGGCATTTCACGCAACTAGGCGGAGCTATAACTTTCATATCTCTAAGTCGGCGATAGAAAAAGAATTTCACTGGACAAAATTAAATATCGTCACGCGATCAACGTCTTTATATTTTTTTTTTCTCTTTACGCATTTGTATCGGAGATTAATCGATCGATCGAATAAAAAATCTTAATTGCTTAATGGTAGCTTGTATCAAACGCTTTGAGATTGATAAGTTAAATTCGTGTAATTAATCTCTACGGGGAATCCGCTACGATTAAAATCTCGCCGATATCGCATTTCCACCGAACTATGCCGGACAATCAATCTCGTCTGCAAAACTGTAGTTCTACGTACGAAAAAAGAATAGATATCGTACGCTGGAAGACGATACTTTCCATCCGATGAGTTTCCCTCGATATCGTTAGAATGACCTGACTAAGTTTCGTTAAGGAATCGATCCATCTTCTCCGATACAAAGCTCTTTGGAAGCAAGACAATCGTTTGTAGACTCATTCTTCTTCCTTTTTGTCCAGTATACATAGACTTGGACGAGGACGATCAGTCCCTGACACTGGACTTCCGATTACCTAGCAATCTCCGATCGAGAATGTGGGAGATGAGGGTTGTCCAGTTAGATTTCGAGCAGCGTGCACCTACCGGTTGCCTCCAATACTTCCAAGGTTCTAACGGCACCTTAAAAACCTTCAACTTCTTGTCGAACGGAAGATTTCTGGCCGATCAAGATTATCTAATGTGTATTCGTCAAGAGAGAGAGATGTGCGGAATCTCTTATACACCCTGTTCACCCGATTCCTTTCGAATCGGCCCTCCTAGGATGCTATTGACGAACAACACGAATTTGAACGGGTCGTCGATCGACGAGGGTTCTAATGCGAACTCGACTACTCGTAATACGACCGTCGCAGGGTCTACGAATGGGACGGATATCGAGGGATCTGGATCGAATCCGATGGAAGAAGGTGAAACCTCTATGAACATGAACAATACCATAGAACAGGAAGTTGGTTCGTCGAGCGGAGCGGTTTATGGACAGGGACGTTGTCGAGACAGGGTGCTCATCCCCTGCGACTTCGAGGAATTTATCACGGTAATGTTTTATAGTTTGTTTGCGAAGGGCGACAGTCGGTGGGATGTTGAATTTGATTAGCTCGAGATATCTTGAAGGTCGGTTCTAGGTTCTCGATTGTTTCTTTGGTTTGGCAAATTATATATATGGCATAACGTGTATAGTATCCAAGGGACTCGGATACTACGGTGGATTATACTATCGAATTTTGTAGTTTAACGATTATGGTAATGGTGGTCTGAAACGGTACTTGTTAAGCTTGTTTCGCTCGGTGTTGAGAATTATCGTTTGCCTTTACGGACGATTTGTTACGGTTTCTTGCTATTTGAAAGTTACTTGAATTTATGACATGAATAATTCATAGGAGAAGTATTAAATTGACCGAAAGTTCCGTGGTCTTTGTTCTTTGGAAGGAACGACATCGATTGTTCTAACTGGAACTTGTCTTAACAATCTTAAGTTTACTAGATACGAATACGAATTGATACTATGAAATATCCTATGTTTAATTTTAATTTCGCGATGTGCATGATACTTTTGCTTGAGTGAACGTAACAAATTTTTGCAAGCAGTTATAAGGAAAGCCATTGGACGATTAAAAAGTTTCTAACATGTTGCAGACACGAACATGCAACTACCTTGTTAATACGAGAAGCGCGTTTTTTTAACGAATCCCGTGTTCAGCTGGTCTTGTAGTTTTCAACTGTTACTATGCAACAATGAACGCTGCAAAATGTTGCTCGGAGAAATTTATTTTAGTCACGAATTATGGGTCAGCTACCTAGTTAAATCTCAGGAAAAAACTGTGGTAAAAAATGTTTGAAACTGAAAGATTTACGATGTTTTTAATTACGTGACTGTAACTTGTATGACGCCAAATTAACTACTTTGCTATTTACAATTATACCAATTATTTTAATTGTTCGCATTAGAATCTAGATTACGAAGAGAATTTTTCACGATGAGGGCGAGAGAAATAGGAAATACTGTTTTTCTTTCTTAATTTCGTTCATTTCTCACAAACACGAGCAAAGCTCTGACGGGCACAATGCGAGCTTGTGCAAGCACTGCAATGCGAAAAATTACGCCTCACGTGTCTAAAAATGCGTATGAAAAATGGGAAACGTCGTTTCTCGTCGTAAATATTATTCACGCGTGCTTATGTCACAAGAGCCTCTAAAAAGATGCTTGAAAAAAATCATAATTCTAAGTAATTCAAAATTAACAACATATATCTATAGAGATTCAGAGTGTAACAAATTTTCTCCGCTATTGTTTTCCGCATAGAATACAATAAACATAGCAACAAAGGAGGAAAGGAAAGAAAATGAACAAAATATGCTGGTAATTAAAAATGAAATTTCCATAGAGTCTCGACTAACCTTTTCCTCTTCGATCAAGTAGACCACGTCGTCGTACGCCAGACTCTTGCTGATGCGTTTCAACGAATTTCCCTATTGCAGCCTGGCAACAACGAGGCCGGAATTTGCAACCTTGAACACTGCGGCAACTCTCTGTGCGATCGAAACGAGCTGGACGAAGAAGGTAACTGCCGCGTGGAGACCTGGGCAACGCCCTTTCGTATTAGGGTGGCTTTCGGTCCTGGACAGGACACGGGAACCACTCTCGAGGACAATATTGGCATGTGTCTCGTGTACGAGCAACTACCCTGCGTTGTCTGAATGACCTTGGAGCGAGAAACGAGTGGAGACGTATGGGGTGTGACACAAGTTGACAATTCACGTGGTATCCAAAGGTTAATGTTTGAAGAGGACGATTTTATGTTTGCTATCTGGCTATGCCGGTCAAAATTTCCTAGGAAATTTAATTTTTTAATTTAGAAACGGGAGAAACGTGTCTCATAATTCGGCCGCTTGTACGTTTATACGTATCGCGAAAAGAAAACGTCGCAAGCCGTTGAAATTAAAGTAGATACCTTCCGCTGTGAGTAAAAATATAAGAGGATCAAAAAATTCGTGGGTCGACTACTCCAATTATAAACCCAAATATCTAGCAGTTTCTCGCAGAAATGGCCAATTAAGATTCTGAGATTCCATCCAGCGTTCTTCATCCACCGTCATCCTGGTTTCCTCGCTTTTCGACGAAGATATCCTACAGGGACAGCAGTCGTTTTAACCCCCTATAACGCCGCAGGTAACTTGGGATATCTATATTCATCAGACCGTATTTTGAAAATGTTATTTCGTCCGCTGCAACCTTCATCTATCGCAAGCATATCAAACTCTGATTATAATATTGCATCCAGTTATAGAGGATTAAAGAGAACCACAGACAGAAATGTACGTCATTTTAGAATAATCGAGAGACACTGATATCAAAGAGTTAAATAGTCTTTATTTACAAACGAACTAGCTTAAATCGCAAACGCAGCGCACAACTCTCGATACAATAATAGATATATAATTCGCTTTTTCATTTTTTCAATTTGTTTTCATTTTCGCCTCTATTCTCTCTCTCTCTCTCTCTCTCTCTCTCCCTCTCGCTCTCTTTCTCTTTCGCTCTCTCTCACTCTCTCGATCACGCGTCACGATCGTCGGCCACATCACGCCACAGTCCAAATCGCAAACGCAACTTGAGTCTACCCTCCCTCGAATCCGTTTCTTCGCGGAAATACCCCCATTTGTATTACGTTTCTCTTAAGTAATTTATTATTTCATCGATCCTCGTGTTTCTAAACGCCGGGAGAGAAATGCGTTTTCATTCTCTTGGAACTGGGGAGTTGGAAGGGACCGACGATGATCACGGGGAATCGCAGCGATAACGATAATGATATTACAAGAATAAATTATAATGCTATTAAATACAATAATGAAGGTGACGTCACGCCGGAATTTCGAAAGAAACGATGCTCCGACCAGAACACGGCGTGACGTTACGAGCTCCTCATCATCGTCGTGTATCTATGTATGTTCCTCGATTTAGTCCTCTATCACCTTTTTTCATCGTCTCCGTTCTTTCCTTTTCTTCTTTTTTTTTCTTTTTCTTTAAATGTATATAACCGTAATGATAAGTAATAATAATAACGAGATTAGCAATAATCGTGATCGAACGACGATGACTTCCGGTGTCCGGTAGACAAAAACTGTATTCCGGAGGCCGGACGTCGTCGACGTCGTCTGGCATGTGTAAGAAAAGTCGTACCACTATCTACAAAGTCAAAAAGACCGATAAAACGTGTAAAAGGGCGGTGGTCAACGAACGTGTGTGCATATGTAGGTCTGTGCGTGTGAGTATGATTTAGATATGTGTGTGTATGCGTGTGTGTTTGTGTATGCTTCATTGTACAGAGTCCTTGGATACAGCACATGTCGCTCCCCTGATACCGTACTGTGCTAAACTCTTAGTAAGGTTTTCCTGTACATTTCTTTTTCTTTTTTTTCCCCTCTCCACTTTTTTCTTCCTTCCTTTCTTTTTTCCCTTTCTTTTATTATATCATGGGTTACTCTTATCGGGAACTTGGATTGATCCTTGGAAGTCTGGCTTAATGAAACAAAAAGAAAAAAAGCCCTCCTGTCACTTTCTTCTTCTTTTTTTCTTTTTTTTTTTTTCTTTGAGAGAGTAAGTACTTGAGTTATTTTAAAGCGTCGTGATATGTATACTATTTAGAAGAATCGGCGAAATTGTTTCTTGTTACGATGTGCTATCTTTATCTTCGTTTTATTCTAGTTTATCCGTCGTGATATTTCGTGCTTTCTGTACTTCCATTTCGTGGATTATCCTTTCTGATATCGATTCATGGAGGTAGAGGGATTGAATCGCTTTGTAGTTGCAACTATAAACTTTGATCAGTGGGCTGATTTTTTAATTTTCCTTCGTTCAATGGATGTTTCGTGTCTTCTTTTTTTTTTTTGTTTCCGTTTTTCAAATTATCCTTCGAGATATCGATTTAATGCGGTGATAATTGAATCGTTTTGCGCTTTGAACGACCAACTCTTCGGTACACTGATTTGTAATCTTTTGAAGTTACATTACAGGCTCGTTCGATGGATGTTTATCTTCCATTAAATTTGTTTAAACATTGTATACGTTCGATACTGCGATTGATTCGTTGAATAGCTACTCGAAGTGTGGTGTGTTTGTTCAATAAATGTTCGCCGTTTGGTATGTTTATCAAACGAACGTTTGCCTTGTAATCGTATTTGTTTTCTAGTTCCTTGGTCTCTCTTATATTTATCGAATAGGCTTCATTTGAATTTGTTTATTATCCATATTTAGTTGCACGGCTGGATGCACGTATGCATGTTCAGTATTTATATCATACATTTCTATTTATTTGTTCATTGATTTTAATAAAGTGATTTTAATAAACCTTTTTGAGAAACAGATGTAGTAGATTTAAGCGTCTGACATTTATGTATTTATTAATCATTTAACACAATGTTCTGTTGTTTTATGGCTACAGCGTCTTTTAGTGTCAAGACTGCGAATAAGAGAACGAACCTTAGATAACAGAAAAATAGAGCATTTTGCTGACATTTCAGATATTCACGAAGAAGTCCGAGATATCGTCTGTTACGTTTAACTACGAAAATAGTATGATCTTCCTTTTCCACGCAACGAGATGTTTTATCTGGCGAACATTACTTCAGAGTACTGTGTAGATACATTGTGCATGAAATCTTGAGATTATTATCGTTTGGTTTGAATCCTTCCAAAGAAAATATGTGAAATAAAAAGCAAAACAAATTCGTTAAGACAAATAAACGCATGAGAAGTTATTAATTTAATTAGAACAATTTGCAAGTTTCAAGATGATTTTTAAATTTGTGACATAAATTTGAAAGCATTTGACATTTTTTCACGACAAACCTTTGCTTACATTATTACACGCGAATCGTGATCATGTACACATCAACGAGTGAAAATGTTTCGATATTAACTTTTTATTTACGACACATCGATCGATCTGATATTCAGAACTTTTATGCCCTTTCAGCCATATTATGTATTACGTATTACGCTTGATTTAAAATAAATAATCTAAAAAGAAAACACTATGCGTGAGAATGTAATAAAACCAGGTTTTATTCTAAATGTAACACCGTTATTCTACACAAATTTTCTTTTATCATCGATATCATGATATTTCTTAAAATTCCATAAAAACTATAACTATTCTCTTAAAACTTTATCTTTAACATTTTAAATTTTCATTCTTTATGAGTATTTCTGTTCAACATTCAACGTTAAATAAATTTGAATAATAATCGTAACTGTAGCGTATTACAGAAATAATTTATTTCTGTGTCCTGAATTCTGCTTTTTACACAATACATATATTACAATACAAATGCTTTGTTAACAGTTGGTACTTATCGTATTAGAAAATGAAATAATAAGAGCTGTTTCTAAGACTGAATGGATTAAATATGCCAGTATATATACATATATACCGTGATAAATCAACCGGTTCGATATTTCATGCTGGTAACGCGTTTTAATTGCAAACTCAAATAACGATCCATTTTGCAACAACTTCGTACCATTAAATATCAGCTAAATCGAGATACTTTTTATATGGCTTTTAAATATTTTATTTGCGTTGGACGAGAAGTTGAGAGGTAATTTCAAATTCATAAACTTTTATACAAAAGTAGTATCACGCAAGCGGCAAATTGATACTCGTCTCTACGTGAAATTCTGTCGCTGGACGATCATTTTCTTCTTTCCATCTGTAGTTTCTTTAATACGTTTTCACGCTTTTCAATTTTCTTTGAACGATTTTGCTGCGACAATTAGTAACGGTGTTAAAGAGAAAAACGACAATTCGCCTGGAAAATCTTCCTCGCCAACGCGTATCGTCGCTGTGATTCACTATTAATATCAGGCAACAGCGGTTTGCACGCGTACATATATACGTTCGCAGAGATACCTTTTATTTTCTTTCTGCACATCCGCAAACGCGTACAATTCCTTTCATTTTGTTCTTTTTTTTTTCGCTGACCTTTTCCCTCTTTTTCTTCGTATTTTCTTTCACGCTCTTCCATTGCTTCCGTCATTCTGTTCTTCGTTTGCACGCGGCACATTTTGAAGCACTTTTTCTTTGGATAATACCTGGACACTAGTCGACTATTAAAAAAAAAAAAGTTTCACTCAAGTTGCGTTTCCTTTTAACGGACTTGAATAAACGCGTACCAGGTTAAATACCGGAACGGATGATAACGCGAACCGGTTTCGTTTCCGTCAATGTAGCGATGACTGGACATTTTGCGGTGAACAGGATCTCATAATAAGTTTTTGTTTCACTTTTAGAATCGTTTCGATGCGTGTCATCTCTTTATCATATCATTACCTTTATCAAGATCGAATAGAGATCAGCGTTTTTGGAATCGGGACTGTAGGAAATTTACCGTTTCAATGGGAGCTACATCTACTAATAAGATAAAATTAACAATCTAAAATTATTTTTCCATGATCTTGTCACGTAGCTCGAACTTTCATTGTCTACTTCTGTTTACTCCAAACTCCAATGTTCCCGTTTCTCGTTAATACAGGCCAAACTCTGGTTTTCCACTTCCGTAACTCAACGTAACTCGAATTTTTATGTTCCACTTCCCATTAAAACAATCTATAGTTCCACCTTCAACTTTCTGTTAATCCAGTCCAAACTTCTATTTTCCACTGCTCTTTAATCCAACCAAAACTTCCATTTTCCACTGCTCTTTAATCCAACCAAAACTTCCATTTTCCACTTCTCTTTAATCCAAACTTCAACTTCCCATTCCTCTTTAACGAAGCCCAAACTCCTACCTTTCTCTCTTCCTTAACCCAGCCGAGGCTCATAATTTCCATTTCTCTCGAAACCTGCTTCTCAAGCTCCTTGCCTTCCATTTCTCCCTAACCAACCCCATATCCTCGGCTAATAACACAAGGGTTAAGACTCTCGTGTCGCCATCGTACGCTTTGTTTCTCCGATTTCCTCGTTTAGAAATCTATCAATTACACCCGACTCGATAGTAACCGATTGAAATCCTGTCGCGGCGTCGAACCTATTTTCCGATCCTCGATCCGATTTATTCACCGTCAACGGAACAATGTATCGGATTCGCGAAGCCTCGTTTGCGCGAAGAGAACGTCAGCCTATATTCTATGGCTTTTGTGTTCCTCGAGGGGCGTGTAAGGAGAGAGATAAGATCGGGAATACTTTGCGGATTGTCCTACACGCTGTCCGGGCGACAGGTCACGTATCGTTTTATATCTGTTCGCGGCGAATCGAGTGGCCAACGCGTAATCCACGCACGTAGGAGTCGTAAAGGGATCGAATAGATAGAGGTTTCAGATAAGATTGATCACCGGTGATTCGTGTCACACGGCTGAAAGATTTCTTTTGCGGTTCGTGTATCACGATCGAGCAGCAGTAATTTACCGTTGCAGATTCTCTGTTGTTCCACTTGTTAGATTCGTGGCTCGGCTGTGACTAGAACAGTTCGTACTAACCTTTTAGTTTACGAGGTGCGACAATAAGATTTCGAGAACAATTCTGTTCCGTCAAAAATATGGACAGTTATACGCTATACTTAGTGTTAATGGTAGTAGGCCTTGCTTGCAAATTTTTATACGTACATTTAAGTTGAGAATCAGATTTAGAAATAAATTATATGAATTTCACGTTCTTTAATTGAGGTACCATTTTTTGAAAATAAAAAAAAAAAAAAATTGCGCGGTTCATCGAACGAAGCGTATCATTTTTACGATGAACGATTTATAGGCCTTGTACTTATACACCGTATTTTGCAGCAGACAGTTTGCAATGATTAAAAGGAAGGTGTAAGAAATTTATCATACACCTTGTCTTCCGCGGTAACATAAACTCACCTCGAAACTTGAAATTGTCGTTTCATGTGCATTGAACTAACGAAGAAAATTCTATTCGAGTGATTTACGATTCAACTAATTCGAATCGTGTTTTCACCTGCTGATTTAAGAACACTCCCAGCATTGCTAACAACCCACTGCTAAATTATCGATATTCAATTAAACCAGTTCGCGGTATCTAAAATTAAAAGTATCTACTGAAAAGCAGACGTTTAATGGCGATGTGCTTTAAAGAAGATCGAACCGTCGTACTCATAAAAATACAAATTTAATCAATAATTTCGCATGATGCTTCGCGATAACTGTTCTAATATTTTAAATGATATTTATAATGTATTAGTAAATATTTAGTATACGGTTCAAGCGTAAGTTCGTGTTTTACCGTAAAAGTAAAATATAATTAATTCTACCCTTAGGTGACTTTTAATTTTTCCACTGCACTATATCCTCTATTTTACCTCAACTTCAAAAAGTGTTGCATCTGGGTAGGTCACGGTATCTTCTTACTCCTCTCGCATTTAATTTTCGCCACTAATTAATTAACGTCGGATCAACGAGTGGAAAATTCCGGACAAATCGCGTAGAAACGGTTCCTGAAGTGAATCGAGCCTGAATTTAATCACGTTTTCGGTTCATGGGGCAGATTTAACGAAAAAAATTGTTGTTCGTACGATAAAATTCTGCCCGTTTCTAGTCACGTTGTTAATTATCCAGTTGCCGATGCTGTACGATTGAATATCCGCGAAATTTTTAGTGTCACCGATTCGTATCACAGTGGGAGCTCGATAATCGAATTTTCATCGTTTCATATTAAAAATTATAATTTCTTTTTCTTTCTAAAGTTAGTAGTACCGTAGGATTACTTTCTTTTTGTGTTCCATACCATTTAATAAATGTTCCTTCCTGTTTACGAGGTTAGTATTTTAATATTTTTAATATTAACTTTATTTTAACATTTTAATATTTTGTATTTGAGATTAATATTTGGTTCTGGCAGTAGTACCTAGTAGTAAAGTGATATTATTTTCTCGATTAAGTATTCGCATATAACTTTGAGACATTGTACAATATTTTCTTTGTTGGATATTTGATAAATAATTATTTCGTTTCGTTCTAATCATTCTTACGAATGTCGAATAAATCGAAGCAGAAATTCACTCGAAAGTTTCGTTTCCCGTTTCGTTCTTGTCACGCTGCATTTAACTTCAACCATTAACGCGTATATATCGACCACTATATTATTTCCTCTGAGCGATAAACCCATTATTTATTAAAATTCGTTATTGTTTAAAAAGTCATTATTCATAAAATCACGTCCATATTCTATTCCCTACATTTTCAATTTCTCAATACTCGCAGATATCGCAGTTATTCTTCATCTTCCACTTTCCTCCCTTTTCTGGCTTTTCGCCAACCATTTTCAACCCCCTTCTAAATTACGGCACTCTCTCTAGATACCATAAAACTGTCCAAGAGTGCCAACAAAAACAAAACTCCCAACTCTCTGCTCGATTTCTCCTCCCAAACAACTTCACCTCCGATTCACCCGAAACTCGATTCACATTCAGTTTCTCCAACCAAACCTCGCTGATCGCATCAGAATCAGCTCGAACGATTCGCTCGCGGGCAAATATTCGACTTCCTTTGATCTTTCACGCGTCTTTGCGCATGAAAGTCGTACTCCGACGTTCACAAAGATGTTTCTCAAATGCGTTTCTCTGGTTCGCGGTTTTCTGTTCGTCTGGTTTGCCGATGACCTACGGTCTCGTATAAATCCTGGAAACACCTGATCCTGTCCACGAAGGAGTTAAAGTGAGCCTTATTATTGGTCGCTTGATATGCTTGCCTCGTTCTCCACTTGGCCCTGTCAGTCCCCCATCCCCCGCTTATATCGCTGTTTCAACTCTTTTCCTCTCTCTCTCTCTCTCTCTCTCTCTCTCCTTTCTCTCTCGCGTGCAAAGGCGTGGACACACAGTCGTAAATACAAATGGTGTTTTCTTACACTTCCGTCTTTCGCAGTCAAGACGACAGTGTAATTTTTCTTTAAACGCAATTCGAGGATCAGACGGATTGTACAGCGTGGGGTTGTACAGGGGGTGGTTCGATTGGTCCCGGCGGTATTCAGGGTGCGTATCGTGTGCGTGTCACGTACGAATACGTTTCATATATGCGTACGGTCATGTACGTGAATATACATGCTGCTGGTGTCTCTGGAAAAACGAGTGTTCGATCTCTCGTATCGAACTTCTGTTTTCTCTAAGTGAACCTGGTCATGTGTTCTTGTCGTGTTGTATTTTTTGTTCGTGTTTGTTTCCTCGTTTATTTTCTTTTTTCCCCTATTTTTCCCTGATTGTATTTCTTTATCTTTTTTTTTTTCGTTCAGTCGATTTGCTTCTGCATCTTTACTCGGGTTTAAGTTCACAACTATTTGTCCAAACACTTGCACCGTGACGTACACGTCGCAGGCATGCGGAAGGTTTTCTTCGAGGAAGATGAGAAACGCGACGCGAGGATACTTGGATCAATGCTGCTTTAGATGTTGTGTGTTTTTTCCCTTACTTCTTTTATTCCCTTCCTTTTCCTTTTTTTTCTTTTTTCGTAGTAATTGAATGTGTCGTTCTGAAGATAACAATGCTTTGAAATTTAGCGACGGAAGTTTCGTATACAATGTTCGTTCGAAGCATTGAAAACTAGAAAACTCCTTCTTCTCGTTTTCAATTTTGAATAGGTGGCTTGTAAATCACTTTTGCTCTGCTGGATTCAACATTTTCTACGTTTCTTTGGTAGCTTTCGAGACTGGTATTTTTTGCTTTTTTCTTTTTTCCCTTTTGTTTAAACTTTATATCTAAATGAATAAACGGGTACGTTATCGTGGAAAGAATGTACAACGAGCGATATCATTCTAGCAAGTAAAAAAATGTCTTTTGCCAAGCATACATATTATAGCGATGTGCGCATGATAATGAAATGACACGATTATCCACTATATTTTAACAAAGCATACGTTGATCAAGTACCGTCTTAAACTGCTTTTATATTAAAAATGTAATAAATATTACGGGCACGGGGTACAAAAATGGATGAGAAATGCCCATCTCTTGCAGCGTCTACAAACGAATATCGATGTAGGAATAGAAAACATTAGAAAGGAAAAATTCGGCAAAAATCGAAGAAACTGCATTCGTTCGAGAAAACAGAAGATATAATTCCAAAAATATATAATCGTATTGCCTGACAATCGCATTATACGTTTATTAATTTCGATTAAAAAACGATAACAGCTAAGAGGCCAAGATCTTAGATCTCCCTTCTGTTTGTCGACATTGATTTATATGTAGACGACAACCGGATATTCGTCATCCATTTTCATCCCCTTTGCCTTTCAATTCGTCCCTTCATTTTCGTTTAGAATCACCCTGTATTACATGTATCATACAATACGGTTTGTATTGTCTCGCTGTAATTTTTTCAGCATGGTTAAGTACTTATGAACTGTCGGTGAATATTTGCGTTTGTACGTGTACAGCTATGTGTCACAGGTGGACGAGCGTGTGTCTATGCATGTGTGGGGGTGTACTTGTGCGATAAATGCGTCGAAATTGTCGAGTCTCGACTGGAATTCAACTTTATCGTTCCTCGAACGCGCCTCGAACGCTGCAACATGATGTTTTCGTTCTTCCAGGCAACCTCTGTCGCCAGTGATATCGTCTCGCGTTAATACACGTCGGATGGCTTAGTTTTATTCATCGGTGCAACCGGCATACCCCTTCGTTCTCCCTTGAGAGTTCGACAATCGTTCTTTACGAATTATTCTAATTAACTTTATGTTCATTTAATGTTCTTATTTCATTTCTATCGATTACTTTTTAGAAAACCGTTGATTTAATAACCGTTTTTAAGAGTAAATTATTGTCACATGTATACATATATTGCTTAGAAAATTATTTTTAACAACATCGCGACCAGATTATCGTATCCCTAAGTCGCTTCTTTACATGTTGACGTATTTCCATTAGATTTCGTGTATACTTTCTTCTTGTTTTCTTGTTAGCATGGTGCGTAATGTTTGTTAACGTTTCTTTCTTTTCTGGTTTTTCGTATCTAGGATCGTGTGTTTGTCGAAAATGAAATTATTATAAAAATTCATATTATTTGGTCAAAGTACAGAATTGTTACGTTGAAAGCTGAGTCGATAGGTGCGTTAAAGGTAGGAATTTTAAATATATCATTTTTGTATTCGATCGCATTCGGTATACGATGTCACAGTAAATCAAAGAAAGACCTGAAAATATCATAAAATACATGTAGAATTATTGAAAGTAATTTCATTTATCATTTGAGCAACATTTCCATCCAAAGCCTTTTATTAATCCTAAAATTATGAGAGCTAAACGTCCATCAAGAACGACAACGTTATCATGAAACATCAGAATTTCTTTTTACATTTCATAGCTTCTTATCTTTTTACCTGTTACAACGATTTTTTATAAAAGACACACGTAACGTACAAATACAGTAGCTTGATGGACGGCACTGAGTCGATTGTACAATTTTCTCTGTATTTAACGACGAAATAAAGTCTACGGTGTAGACCGATAATTTTGAGAAATCAACGATATTCCGTGTCCAAGAGAGAAGTTAATTTCGAATTTTTTTATAGAAATTAGTATACCGTTACATTGTATATCGTACTTAAGTCAATTTTTGAGCATGTTACATTGTTCAGTTCCATTTTATTCATTAACGTTCAAATATTCATTTGAAGTACTGTAAATATTCCAAAACCTTAAAGTAACAGTTTTACGATTAGAACGCGTTATGAAAACATTGTAAAGAATATAATTTATTTTATCTCAACGATTCTTTAGCGTTTTAGTTTCCTTCGATTAATTTAAAGTGCATACGACTCGTCCAACTTCTTTACTCACAATTTTTTCTTTTTTTCTTTTATAAAATAGTCAGCTTTTCTTTAAACGTGTCAGAAGTAGACACGAAGTTCGAAGGAAGGTTTGTTGCATGTAACGCGGAAACGACATCACTGGTTTCAGAAAGAATACTGCTCCTAAAGATAATAATACCGTGCCGATATAACGATTCACAACTTTAGAGCTTTTTAAGCGTTAAATGACGAAGGCTGCTTTCTCTTTATTCCATTCAAAATAAACGCGTCAGAATATATCCGAAATAGATAACTAGAAGAAAAAATACTTGAAACTGGCATTGATCCCATATTTTGTAAAAATCTGAATTTAAATTTTATCTGTCGTAGCAAGCAAGTATACACGTATCGTCAAAGAACAAAGAAGAAACGAAGAGTCGTTTACGCAGAAAACAGCCGAAAATAGAAACAAAGGAGTATAGAACAGCCTGTGTGGTTTTCGCATTTGGATCGCGATTGATCCGAATATTTACACGTACTTGGACGTATATGCGTGTTCAGTTTCGAGGCTTGTGTGTAAGTGTATACGCGCGTGTACATCAAAGATCCCTCGTCCTCGAGTTGCTCGAATTTTATTAGCATTTCATCTCCGAAAAGATACTTTTATATTATTACATACACTATATTAATACCGTAGTAGTTTTATAATCGTTTCTTGTTAATCTTACGTTTTGAGGAAAATCCGGAGAAATGTTCAACTTTTCGTTGCATCGTCGTTTTCTCATTATTAACAAACTTACTTCAATACTAACGGCACGCAGTATATGCACGAAGCGTATATACAAAAAGCTTGGCCATCGAAGTCTCGATAGGAAATAAATTTTATTCGTTTAACCTGTTCGGTTCGCCACTCGTCCGCTGCGTACAGCGTCGCTTAATATTTAGCGGTCGCGAACAAGCGTAGCGAATTTTATTGCAATTGACTTTAATCGACGCTTGGCCTTTACTTGCTTCGTTTCCGATCGGTGGTATACACTTAGCGTTAAGCGAGTATCACCAGACACTTTTATTAGCTTTCTCAGCGTTGGAACGTTTTATGCATTTAGTTTGGAAAATTATGCATTGCTAGTTATTAACGCAGCCTTGTTAAATTATTACAAGAGTTACAAGCAAATATTCACGATTATCCGATTAATCTTCAAACCAATTGAGAGGATCAGATGGCAATCGAGGCAAATGGCAGCCCATTAAATATTTTATTCACTACGTTACACTTTACTAGGGGTAAAATTATGGTATATCAAAATTTGTTAACAATCAACGTTTTATACGACACGTGTGTACATTTGGTCCTCTCAATTAGGGCATCAACTAATATCCATTTTGACGCTCGGATTTTACCAGCTACTAACAATAAGTATTGTAAGATGAGTATTTTCTTTCGATTAATTATCGATCGATGATTGATAACGGAGATGTTATTAGGATGGCGGGAAATAAATATGTTTCGTGCAGCGAAAGGCAGAAGAACACCGAAATTTCTCCAAGGATTTTCCACATTGAGGTTTTATTCGCTATCTCGTTTCGTGCCTTATATCGTTTGGAAAGGAAAGTTTCCAGATGAAAGGTGGAAATGAGAAACGCAAATTGTTCACTCATCGATATTTAAAGCGGCAATCTCGAGAAATTAAGAGCGGCCTTTTATTCGCTTTCGACGATGGTTTATAGATGGAAAGTCGAATCTGTTTAAGGGGAGGAGGGATCTTCTTGGTACGACGTCGAATCCTGACAAAAATTCCTACGAACGTTCCGTACGCAAATATTTAAACTCCTGGAGACGCCGCCAGTCTCATTACGCGGCTGCTGCAGCATTTACCAGATACTTTCAGGAATTTTTGGCAGCGAAGTTGTGCTCTCCGGTTTATCAATTATTCGACTTTGACCAACACGAGGCTTTCACTGGGCCTCCATTTGACACAATCGACGAATATTCCTCGTCGTTTCAAACGAGTTCTTGCGCCAGTGTTGGGCTTCAATTACTTCGGATTACATATAAAATGAATTTAGTTAACGTCTTTCGTATTCGTCGTTCCAAATTTTCGAATAAAAGAAATAACATTGCTCCGTCGAAAAGAATATTCATAGCGCGTAAAGACGAATACAAAATTTCTTTACCAAAATGAGCTTCGATAGTGTGAAACAAAGCGAATAATATGTAAGTAGCGGGTTTCCTTTTCCTTTAAATTCTAGTAACAAACATTCGTTCACCCAACACTGCCCTGCGCATTCATCCCGTGTACACCTTTTACCCTCCTTTCTCTTATTTTTACCTCATTCGCTGTCTCCACTTCCTTTTCCTTGCTTCTCCCCGCTCTCCTTTCTATCTTTCTTTCATTTCAATCTCATCTAAACATTTAATAGAATCAACGCGCGATCTTTGCTGATCCAGGCGCGTTCTCGGTGTTTTCTGAATGATACGAGCGAATGATCCGTGTTTACTAGAATGGAGGGAGGTGAAGACGTTGTGGCGAGAATAAAGAACGGACAGGAGAAATTGGAGAGGAGAGGAGAGATCGATCGCTCGAGCAAACGATCGAAGAAAGTGAAAAAGATACATTAGCTGAATTGATGTATCGCGAGAAGTCCCTGAATAATGTTAGATCGGTGCGGATAAAATGTCGGATGTTTGGTGCGCGCACGCGCTCCAGCCTCGTTTAATAAGGCGCTCCGCTGTCTTCTTATTTGGTCGTGGAGTTTTTCTCCTCGTCTTTTCTCGCCGCCCTCGCTTCTTTTCCTCGTTTTTGTTGCTTTCTGAAAGGTTAGCAGGTTGGTGCGGACGTGATTTAATTAAAAGCTCCAATTAATTGCTGCCTCCAGCAGCTTTTGATTTAAAACGTGACTCCACTTCCGGTGGCCAAGCTGCTCACTGTTTTTGGCGTTCGGCTTTAAGGCTTTGGAACGGCCTTCGTTATCACTTTCAACGCAAGTACATCGTTCTTGACAATTTCACGAGCATTTCGGTTTTACGATTCGAAAACCATACGCTGCTTGTTTTTACGTTAAACGTAATTAGAAACGATTCGTAATTAAAACGTAAAGTTGAACATGCTGTAAGCAAAACGTTAATTCGGCTGATACGTAAGCGTACGTTCCTTATCGGAGATGCATAGAAGCCAAATTAGTCAATTACGTCGCGGTCAATTTTGGTTTGAAAAGTCAAACAATAATTATATATTCTCGTGGTACAATCAAGTTATTTTCAGATAGTATAGTTAGCCAGTTTGCTCTTCAGAGTGGCTCATTTATTAGTAGTACCGGTGCTATGTTAATGCGATATACTTTACGAAATATTTGTTATAAAATTGAAACGTATAATGTTTGCCATATTGGAGCGATATGTATAAACTTTTATCAAATTGTACGTTTATCACTATAATTTCGTGTAACATCCCCGCGTTTGTGTTTTAACCACGATACGTATTATACATACTAAACAGATCGTTAATGTTTCATAAATTTCACTTAGTAGAAATAAAATAGGGCGAAATGAAATTTACGATCTTCTAATTCGGTTGTATTATGTCCACAAAGTTCTCGTTTTCTTCTCTTCCATCGTGCATTATATAATGTGTGTCTACGTTTATAAAAACACAGAGATTATTTACTTATCTAGTCATTTCGAGCTTTGTACGAACTTACAAAGCTCCTGAAGAAGAAGAAAACAAGCAGCTTGGTATATTTTCCAGAAATATTCCCTTCTACCCAACGACTGTTCGTATCTCAAGAAAATATCTCTGGAAATTTCAAAAATTCCTCTTTCCAACGCATTAGTCTAAACATATTCTCTCTGTGCTGTACACATTTTAAGTTATATATATCATATATATATAATTAAAGGCAAAGCAGTATAAAAATATATAAATAAAATATGTATTTAAATATATAGCAATAAATTATAAATTACATACTATAAATATAACGTGATAAATATAGCTGTTTTATACGAATATATCTGTAAATCTATAAAGTTGAAAAGTTATAATGATAAATTACGTCAAATACATCTCCTACCATAAACATCACCAAAAAATTTACCAGATCTCAAGCTCTAATAAAACTCCAATAAAGAAGAACAGGACACTTCCAGTTTTACATTCTCCTGCTAACCTTTCGAGGGCAACCCTCGTTCACCGAATTTCGAGAGATTTATCATCCACTATGATCCCAATGATCGCCTGTAAGCCACCAACAAGCCAGAATTTCACAGCCAAAATTTCTCCCAACCCCTGTTACACACGTATGCTCATACATACATATGCATACGTGTGCTGGAACGAACAGAAACGAAAAGAAGCCAGGACAGCTGTAATAATCCACGCATAGTCGCAGTGAAAGGCGTCGCAAGTGGTTGCGGTAAAAATCCGACGTTTCACCCGCAGCGATCTAATATTCCTTTATAGACCATGCAATCTTGATACCCGTCTTGAGCTCGTTCCTCCGGCAATCTTTCCCCTCCGTCCCCGGCTCTCTTTCTCTCCCTCACCGTTTTTCCCGTTCGGCTCGGTAGGTCGTCCCGACGCCCCGGTTGAGTGCGCCTCGGCAGTGGTGGAGAGTAATGTTGGTTTCAGCTTTAACCCAAACCTCCGGCTGTCTTGGTCCCGTTGGTCCGCAGGTTAGAGTTCCTCCGGTCCTCCTCTGGAACCCACCGTACAAGAAGAACAGGAAAACAAAGACACTACAGACTTTCCCGCTCGGGTGACAATTACAGTTAAAATCGTCTTGCGTCTTGGCCAAGACCGCTGTTTAACCCCTTGCTTTTTTTCCCCTTTTTCTACCTTTATTCTTTCTTTCCTTCTTTTCACGTTCCTTTTGTACACCAGCAGCCTTTGTGCATGATAATTGCTGGACATACACGCGGCTTCTTCCTAGAAACACTCGACTCAACGGAGTAAGAAAGAAGAAATGTAGGTTTGGCGAACGCTGCGAGTGTACCTGTGATGCGGTTTAAGACTCGTTTCAGGTGCTTGGGAAAGATTGTAGGTAGTTTGGAGGAGGTGTGTCGGTGGCTTTTACTGGAGGTTTTGCGGCCAGTACGAAGGAGAACGTTGTTTTCGTGTACGTAGATACGTATAGGATTGCGTGCAGATAAGCTAAATATATATATACAAATAAACGTGTCTGTGGAAAGATACTGTTAAAAGTTTTAACGATTTTGTCTGTACCTATATATTTTGTCAAACCACAGACAAGAAACCACTATTGTAGTATTCTTCTACGCTCTGTATTCTGCGGTATCCTTCGTTCTAAACGTGAAACGGTATATATGCAAAAGAAACGATAAAAAAATTGTTGATCAACGCAGAGTAGGTAAACTTTCATCTATATTGGAATGCTACTCGTCGCTCGAACCTACGGTGCCATTTTCCTCCCATAAAAACGCGAGTGGGCGATGGAAAATGTTACGATAGTACCTTTGAAATCCGTCAATAGTCGACTACTACAATAGCGTTGTTGCATTCTTCGCATTGGATTGTCGCGGGGATTCTGTTTTTACGAAGATAAAATATCTTACTCTACGCTGGCAAGCACTTGTTGCCTTTTATGCCATTACTAAGTTTCCATAAATTTGTATTAGTAACTAACCAGTGTCCTAATAATACGATAAGAAATACGTACATTTTATCTAGGCAACGAAATATACTCGACAGTCGTAACGGAATAAAATACGTTTTTACGCGGACTTAGAAAAACGACAGACCCAATCCTCGAGAAACACGTGGCGCGATCAAGCATGGAGAACTTACCTGTTTTCGTGGCGAACGAAACATCCTTGGGATGATTGGTCTTGATAGCGTTCATCCGTCTGTTCTGAGGTCCCATGCCGCCAGTGCAGCCGACCCCAGGCGTCTGTCCAAGGCCAGGGGCTAGAGCACCGGATCCCGATGTAGGTCCACCCGACTGCATGTGCTGTTGGGTGCATCCCGGTTGCCCCATAGTGCCTGCAACCCCGGCCGCTCCCAACGGCGCACCCAGAGTCCGTACTCTCGGCTGTTCGACCGGAATTACACGGCGTCTCTTCTTCGGTAGCTTGGCTCGCGCCTGCGTGTGACTGTAATACATCGCAAAGTTGCTGACGATCACGGGCACCGGCAGGGCGATCGTGAGGACACCGGCAAGGGCGCACAGCGCGCCGACGAACATCCCTATGTAGGTTTTCGGCACCATGTCCCCGTAACCGACGGTGGTCATCGTGACCAGAGCCCACCACAATCCCAATGGTATGCTCTTGAAATCATTCTTCGGATTGTACTGGGTACGTTCCGCGTAATAGACCAGACTGGCGAAGATCACAATGCCAAGGACCAAGAAGAAGACCAACAATGTCAATTCTTTGGCGGATGCGCGGAACGTCTGGATGAGGATCTTCAGGCCGGACGAATGACGGGTTAGCTTGAACAGTCTCATGATACGTATGATGCTCAAGAACTCGAGTATATCGGCGTTCTCCAGATGCGAGGCGAAACGCTGTAGCCCCAGGTCGATGTAGAAACTGACGGTAGCGACCATGTCGATCACGTTGACCGAGCTCTTGATGAACACGCACCGGTTCGGGCTCGCGGTAATCCGTATTAGAAACTCGAGAGTAAACCAGGCGTTGCACACGCACTCGATGTAGAAAAAGAAGTCGTGAGCGTTCGTATGCGTTTTATCCACCGCCCAGGAGCTGCCGTTTCCCGTGTTCACCGATCGGTTCACGATCACCGGCACGCGCATGTCCGGATGCGTCTTCAGGCAGAACGACAAGATCGAGATGCAGATGAACAGGACCGAGACTATGCTGATCACCTGTGGAGCATTTCGAATAATTTAATTAGGGATGGATTGATCGTCAGGTTCGAGTTTTCATTGTGTTAGAGAATTGCTTGAGACATTTATCATCGTATCAAAACTTCTTCTCGTAGACGGTCGTAACTAACGCATCATCCGTACCATACTATGATCAAAGATATAATTGAAAATATCCACTTCTCTAGGATATTCCAAACAAAACCCTAAAACTAAACGCAAACGCTTCCAACAAATTGATCGGCGATAAAAGGATAAAGAAACGAAGAGTCGAGGACGTGATTCGAATCTCTGCTATTACTCGTGAAAGAGATATTAACGCATGACCAAAGTTTCAGAATTGCTTTTCATTATGAGCGTTAGAACGTGGACAATGTTACACGAAAATCTGAATAGGCCATAAAATGTCTGGAAGGATCACGTTGAACCATGAAACCGAGATTATCGCAGGGATCGCCTGGAGGAGTACTAACACACGACTAACTTTTATAGAAAATCCTGTTACCGTGGTTCCACCGTGTTTTGTTCTTTGTAACGACGTTAAAAGTTACGCGGTGCTGCGTGATCAGTACGTTCTTACCTCTACGATCGATTTTCTTTAGGAACAGCTTTTAGCGTCGCTACGAAACAAGTAGTTACGTTAACTTTTGATACGAACGAGAATTTACGTCGATGACTCTTTTTTGAATGAGGCCAATATTAACGGAGGCTATAGACGATCCATTCTATCACGCAGCGATTTAACGCGTTGATGATACACGAACATTAGAGTTACTCCACAAAATGTCTGAAAATTTGACTGGTTAATTATAATTAAACGAAAAGAACGAGACAATCTATACTCGTGTTAAATAAAATTCCTATCGGAGATAATAACAAGCTGGATAAATTATCGCACGATTCATTTTATGCTACCTTTGTGTTTCTTTGTACGACGTAATGCTACGTATTGTGATCTAAAATAATCACCGTGTTCCTGAGAAACGAACTGAGGGAGGTATTGTAATAATTTCACGTCAACTTCACGTGGACAGGATAATAGAACTGGAGGCGAAAGACGATAATAGTTGAAAGGGATCGTACAGAGAACACAGGTAAGACGAGATGAAATGAAAATAAAGCCGGGAGAAAAGTAATATGAAAAGTAAATTCCAACTACCAATTCCTGGATGTACTTTAATCGCTTCTTTGCCGTTGAGTTAGTTCCTCTTTTTATCATAAATAATTTCGATAACCGACGGAGCGAGAGATATCCTTGAGAATATCCTGCGACGATGACGCGCACTCGAAAGATCCTGAATTATTACCCAGTTTGATTAAAAATTTTACGGCTATAGAATTTCAGCACAACGTACAAATTACCAATTTTTCTAGAGCCAATTGTCATTTTGCCGCTCAACTTAATTACTTGTCTTTTTTAACAACGAAGGAGCAGAGATCAAGGATGCTTTTAGCCGAAACGGAAAACGTTTACAGAGATCATTTTTCTCCGTTCCGTGAATACTATCTGGTCTTACAATTGCGAAGCCGGAATCCAACCTGTATATAAATTTTATTCCTTTTGAATCATGAATCGCGTATTGGAAACCCGATAGAAGTATATCATCGTGTACAACTTTTTCATTGAACGTAAACCTGTTTACAGCGGAGTTCTGTCGTTTTGACAGCAGCGTACGACAGTTGAAAGTTTTCAGTTTGATCCACTTCTTCGTTCTCTCACTCTTTGTCATAAACAGCAACAGGGGGAAAATAAATGAAAAGCTGTTTTTACGATAGAACTTTTAGAAGATGTAACAATGTGCCACTGCTTTATTAACCACGTTTAGCTACTTTAGCGTTTCACGAGAATTAAGATACGTGTTTCGTATCTTCGTAGCAGTTCTCTTATTCCTAGTTTTGTAAATCGCCTGTGAAGATTTAAACAGATCTTATTACGATTTTTATTTAATATGGGTGACATACAGTATAGACATTTGTGCAAAAAACGTTTCATTATAATAAAGCAACAATTTTTATACAAAATATAACAGAGTCGACTGTTTTATTATGATATACATGATAGAAAATGACTAGCTTCTGCTATAAATTTTAACCTTATTTATAGTTCGTTGTTGTGTATATTTTACGAACCACGTTTCTTGGTAAACCACGAGCGAAGTATGTTTAAACTTCTTACCCTGAAGTTTCTATCAAACAAGTTGCCGTCAAACTTTTGACAGCTACCTAACATAATAACAGGACCTGACAAAACCAGTTCCTTTTTGCTTTTCTTCATGTATTTATATACTAAAATTCCTGCTTAATAACAAAGCTTCGTTTCAGTCTGGAAGTTAATACCAAATAAAATATTTAAATTCGGTTTGTTCGTTGAAACGGGAACAAGATCGAAACGGGTGTATAAACTAGAACACCGTAACACGGTTAACCCTTAACTACAGGCTTTAACACTTTTTCGATGGCACCGAACGCTTTTAATGTAACATTTAATCAATTAATTGCTTTCACTTGGAAATTTAAAGCTACGTTGAAAACGCATTGATTACTATCTCTACGTTATGTATCGATGTTATTAAAATTACGTATTATCCGAAATATTAATATACCATACGTTTACACGTTGCAACATGTTTATCTAATACGATTAAAGTCGTTAAAGTTTAATTCCAGCACTAACTAAAATTCTGTTCCAATCGGTGGAGTTCTATCGTATTGTCCATCTTGTCTAGAGAAAACAAATGTATACACATGAAAAATATACAAAATATACATAATATACAAAATACAAGTATACGAACCTTGGCTGCCAGCGAGGAGTAGGGTTCATCGAACAGCGACCACATCTGGGGCTTGAGCTTTTGCCACCACGTGAGAGTGCCCTCGTAATATGCTTCTTCGAAACCGAACTTCCTTGCCAGTTCCTCGTCGGTCGGCTTCTCGGTATCGAGGTCCAACCTGTCGAGGACTGTCAGCGTTTCCTGCGTGTCCCGATGCTAGAAGAGCGGGTCGGGGTGGAAGAGAGGAAGGATGCAACAACGATCGTTATTCGTACCTGCGAAACTCTCTCGTTCTCTCGAAGGTGCGTATTTTTTTTTTTTTTTGTTCGTGCTTTTCCTCGGGACACAGATAAAAAAGCGCGTGCAAAGCGTACGTGAATCTCCACATATCGAAGAAGAAAATCATTCCAAATTTCGGCTACGATTAAATTCTAGCTGGTTTCGAAACTCACGATCACACCATATGTTACATCTCGTTATTTCTATTTTACGTTGTTCCTGTTGCTATTACGTTCTCGTCCGTATAATTCGTATTATGCGTGGCTGGAAAGTTGGTGCTACACATTTCGAATGCCGAAACGTGTAATTGGAAATACTAATACGTGAACGGTTATCGGAGAGGAAGCGACAGGAGAAAGAATGCCGTACAGTCACAAATAACGTTTGCAGCTCAGAACTTAAATTGACTACGACATTATTGTTCTATCTGGTATAGACGTGTCTCGACTGTTCCAAACAATAGATGCAAACAATCTATTTGTAGATATATGACAAGTTTGGCCAATGACGAAAATACGCGTGCCCTATTTTTCACGTCACGTCACGTCACGGACGGTAGTCCCATTCCAGTGGAAACCAATCAGGCCGACGTTCCTTTCGCTAGCAAAGTTTCCAGCCACGGAATATGCATGTATCTCATGGTGGTGAAAAGGACCGATGAAAGCATCGTGGTCTCGAGTTACCCCACGTGGCGCATTTGTTCTGGCTGCCACGTGAAATTGCCGGTTTCATAGGGTAAGTGGCACTGCGCTCTGACTTCTCCAGGCTCTCCGAGTATTCTTCCGCACACTTCCAACCGACCCACCAGTTTCCTGGATTCCTTTGTGCGAAGGAGTCCCTGGACGATTTCGCGTAGCTCTGAATCATCGTGTTATTATACAGCCGTGTGTTTCTTTATTGGGCAGCGGCGACTCGAGGGACGAACTCAACACTCGGAGACAATGGAGAGATAATTCTTATAAAGTATCGTTTGTTCGAGCTTTCGCTTTCTTATTGCTAATTTGATGCCTCGCGTTTGTTCGTCAACAGATTGGGGGAGTACAGATCGTTTCGCGGAATTGCTTGTAAATAACGTCCAGGATTTTGCCGAAAGAAAACGAGGGTATCATGACCAAGATTGTGTTCGAATGAATATACGAGGCTTTTATTAGATTTATCATTGACCTTTTCGGTGCTGGGTACTCTAGGCACGATCCTATCAACGACGATATTCGTTACGATCGTTGATACAGGATAGACTGTGGACGTTTCTGCGAATTCATACGCGTTTTACCCTCTTTCGGACCAACGATGCTTTCTTCTCGATCAGACCCCAATGAAACAAGATAGCTTCGAAACCAGCATCGTCTTTACAGGCATCATACAGCATTCGCTCTCACATCGAAGTCACTTGCGTTTCATCTAATTCCTAGAAATTTATGATACCATATTTATGCTAATAAAATGAAGTATCTCTTTGCTCTATAAAGGATGAATATGTCGATCTATAAACTACTCTCTTTATCTGGTATCTGTTTTTAATTTGATTCTCATTTGACGCGATAATGATGACGATCCAACCTTAATAGAGCAACTAGCCTGGAACTGTAGCAAATTCTTCCAGAAATTGGACGTATAACAAATGCAAGTAACAATGTGCAATCGAAGCACGAGAATTAAACTCGTCCAATTCCCTTGCTTCGAATTTGCATACGCAAACATTCATTGTAGCTCACAACTAGCAGCACATTTGAATGATAGGGGGAGGATTTCCCAAGGGGACACATGATTTCATCAGTTTTCTCTTTCACCTGGCGGATCATCGGCCCACGATCCTATTACCGGCTGATAAACAAACTGCTAAAACGGGTCGTCCCCTAACCAGAATCTTTTTGAATTACGAAATTCGAAATCAATAAAGACAAATGAATTCCAGTCAGGCCGCTTTTAACTCTTGCAAATGTGAATGCAACCGATTCTTAATTTAAACAGAAACGAAGATAAGGGACAAATAAAAAATTACGCTCAAAAGATTGACGATCCGACCTCGGTTAACGAGTTAAGGATTGCCCAGATCAACTCAAAATACTCGAGGCTGCCAAGTTTGCGCGTGTGTTCGCATCGAAGCGCGAACTTTCACGCTCATCCATCGTTTAACATACACGCGTCATATTAGCAGAAATTTCCGGTGCGAGCAAACTCGGAAGCTGCTATCGTTTATTACACTGCCATGAAGAAACTTTTTGTCATTGTATTACGAGTATTTCGTTGGTCATGGGAATCCTTCGCAATTCGATAAATCAAGGGACGAGATTAACTTGGACCAGGCAAATAGAGTTGCACGAGCCATGTTTCACCACATCGTTCAATGAACTCGCCCATTGGGATTCGCACCTTCGTCTCACGATTAATCCTAATCACCGGGAAATTCGATGCCGCTTTTTTTGGCCGGCCTCGTTTCGTCGGGTTCCAACGGGAATTCGATTATAATCGCTGCTCGTTTGCACGCCGCGGCTATCGACGAGATTGTTTACGTTAATTGAGCGGAACCGATCGACGTTCTAATCGGAACCAACCTCGCCTGTCTTTTTTCAAATCGTTCAGTCAACGACTTTGGTGATAGGTTCGAGTGATTTTGTATTATTTATGTTATTTATATTTATGAGCATTCGAAACTAACGGTCTATACTCTTTGAATATGAATTAAATTGCTTGCTTTACGGACGTAGATTTCTTGGCTATCTTTATTTGATTTCATAGTTTCGAGGATGGACGACATTGGAAATTTTACTCGTTTAAAAGTTCAGAAATTGTAGTTTTTATCGATTCTAATTTTTGCTTCGAGATTTAGCGTACGATATTGTACTAAACAATTTCAATTAAACTTTGGTTAATCTGACACGTACATCTGTTTGTATAATTCTTTATATATTAATTTAAAACACTGTGCACGAAAAAGCCAATAATTTGCGGGTTGTTATACTTGTTTTTGCGTCAAAACGGCTTTGCGGCTTCGCGAATTTGAATTGTTCCCTGCAGCGGAAACGCGTTCGCGGCTAATTCCATCGTAACGAAAGGATTAAACTTCTGGATTAAATTCATTAATTCTAACAACTTCTTCCAATATTCTGATACTCGTTTAAAATTCGAAACATTTTAATGTAAAAGTAACGTAAAAAATTGTAGCAGGAATTTCTTCGTAGAAACAGAAGACGCAACTTCTTATTTATAATAGTTCCGTGGATTCGTTCTATGGCCTTAATCGAGCACGAAGATCGATAATTCGTTTCACAGTTTCCCATTAAGTTTTCCATAATTTACGTTTCATTTCTGTTCTCGGTTTTACGAGTTATGACCGTATTAGATTGCTGCTTTGCAACAAAGAAATTATCGTTTGGACGGATATTATTCGGTTTTCTTCAACATTTACGCGCCTCTTTCGCGGATCAGTAGAAATTTCTAAATTAATTAAGAAATTTTACGCGCACCGGATGTTTACACCGCAAAACTAATGTCATTCGGTCAAGAAGATTTCATATTCTTGCCATGGAAGTGTTTAATATTCAATTGTTTCTTAAATATTGGTATAAATTATGGTAAGAACAAATTCAATGGATGATAACAGCTCGTAAGATGCAAACTCTACGACAACTTTTCGTACATGCAGAGCAACCCGAGGCAAGTAGGGAGAAAACACCGGATAACGGAATAATCGAATTGGCAAACACGGACGTGCAATTCCAGGAATATTTCTGAGGTACCATTACTACTTTGAAGCTAATTGGACGCTGATTGACAATTTGGATAATGTACAATGTACGAGAGACTCGTGGAATGGTATGCTACGATTGTGGCGAGCAGCATTTGAATATTACTGCAAGCTTGTCGTTACTGGATTTTGGCGAATGCGATATATCAGAACCGGAAACCGTGAAGGACGTATATACACGACCCCGATTAGAAGACGATATAGGGTACGCGATCGTGCAGTTAATCGGCTAGAAACGCCCCTGTCGACATCGAAAATCCCTTTAGACGATCATTAAAATCGCTCACGACGTGTTCATAAATTTTCGAACTCTGCTCTATCGCTTTTATACTCGCGATAGTCGCGAATTTTCCCGTCGCAGAAAAGTATCTTATACTTATGTAGTTATGTATTTTTGTATTTCATATTAATCCATGCAATTAACAAAATTTTTTTTATCAAAACTTTCTTTCTTTTCTCTATGGCTCCGACGAATAGAACTCTTTAAGCGCAAATATGTTAAAAAAAAAAAGAAAAAAACGTGTCAGCGATTACATGGCAGTACAGCCTCGCTTGATTGTGGTATTCGTTAACGATTGATTCTAATATTGATTAGTAATCTAAAGTTTATCGTATATAACTTATTTTTGATTAATTTCTAGAATTATTATCAACTCATACGCTGCTACACGTCGACCGATATTAGGCATTTTGCACGCGTCTCTTTGAAACGTCGCAACAGCCAGCTAAGAAGATCAGTTAGATTTTTAAATATTTACGAAACAATGAAAATCTACGAGTAATTCGCCAGAGTTACACGGGATTCTTCGCTAAATCATATTCTCGGATGTAATCTCCAGATTCACCGGATCTTGCCCGCGCAACGCAATAGATCTACAGACCGCGTTTCAAATTTTCACACAGACTCCCGCCATATTCTTCCGTTTCCCATAAAAATCTTTCTCTTGGTCTCTTCTGCACGATAATTTAATAGGTAACAATACTAAAAATGGCTATACATTTCCGTTATACGATCAGCTTACTTGCGAATGATGAATTTGTAAGATTTCTACTATAAAATTTGGAAACAATTCTTGGCAAAGCTAACGTTTTACACTTTCAGAGTACCCTAACTAATATTTGAAATTTAGACATTGTTAGTAACTTTTAGATCGGGTCACGGTTCTAATATCTCTCTAAAACTTGACATTTGTACTTGTACTTTCATCAGAATCGCGAAATAATGGAAACTGTTGCCGAGTATTGTCAATATTGTATGAACATTAACGACGCTTACGTTTCGACAACCATTTACAAATGAATTCCATTACTCTAATTAAATAATAAATTTATCCGGC
This sequence comes from Bombus soroeensis, assembly GCA_014737365.1. Taxonomy (NCBI): domain Eukaryota; kingdom Metazoa; phylum Arthropoda; class Insecta; order Hymenoptera; family Apidae; genus Bombus; species Bombus soroeensis. The sequence goes on along the minus strand of JACXIL010000055.1, from coordinate 1,146,886 downwards.
GTACACAGAAAGGTAACACTGTTTACGTACGTGTCGTATTACGAATGATGAGATTTTATCGTATTCGTAGCGAATTACAGATAACATCTTAATCTTCTATTGTCACGACAGCTGCATGTGCACACTCGTACTATAATGTGGTCGCCATGATTTATGGCCATGTGTGATGAAAATAATAATGTACATATTATACGAATTATGTTTACTACTGTTGTTTTAACTACGTTATTAAAAAACCACTATTTTAAGACACTATCTGAACGTGAGAATTTTATTCACAGATACCTGTTAGAATCAGTAGCTTTTTCAATATTTCAATAATTGGAAGACTCTATAAAAACAAAAAAAGGATACATGTGCATCTTTTTGCAGAAATGAAATACATACGCTAACAGCAAAAAGTTTAGAGTTATTTGTAGTAATTACTGCACATATAAATTACTGCTTCCAATTTTTCTATCGATAGTGTAATATCAACTCCTAACGTCCGATTCTTTCTCCCTTTGTTAACATTTATTTGCCTCGTTGCCCTGGTACCTTCGAGAAACCTTCCACTCCATTATTTCGAAAAAAAGAACGATCTACAGCTCGTGAAACAAATAGCCATATAAATTCCAGTGAAATATTCAGTGCTTCGGAAAAATCGCACCTTGTTACTTTATTTATATCCACCGTCACAAATCAATGGCGTTTAATCAAACCCCAAAGATGTCCTTTGCCCTGCGTTCTATAGGCGTCTCAACATAAATCTCTCGTTTCCCCTCATCTTTTTCTCCCGATACCCAACGACCAACACGGGTCGAATATGGTCAAAGCTGCAAATGGTCACCGTTTGGTCCAGACGTCGTAAATGGGTCAAGATGGATAATCTCACGGGATAAGGCTTGGAGACACTCAATGAACGAAGTCGAGGAGAAAGTAAGTTACTTCATAGTATAAATCGAAAGTGAAACGAAGGGTGAGAGGCAAGAAAAAGAGGAACGACGATGAAACGGTTTCATTCAGAGAGAAAGAGAATAAATTTGTAATACTTTGGTCCATCGGTAAAGAAGTAAGATCCGCGAAGTTCAATGGTATGAAAACGAAAAAGAATATTTCAGATTCGCTGGAATTATGACAATCGAGTTACTATTCTTTGGAAACTTGTCCGACTGCTTACTTTGACATTTCTCCTATTTGTTTCGCAAAAAAATGAAAGAAGAGAGAGAGAGAGGGAGGGAGGGAGGGAGGGAGGAAAAAATAGTACGACTTACGAAAAGGTAAAGCGATCCGATAAATTCAATTTTGTTTCGTAGTCGCATCGTATAATACAATTAATTACGTTTTGTCATGAATTTGATTATCGGTGTCACATCTTAATAGTGAGACGAAGGAAACAAAATGCAATTTATTTGATCGGTTCGTTTCATTTCCTTGACGTTTCATTTCATTCATACAACGATCGGTACGCATCGGTATTTCGTAGACCGGAAGAACGAAATTTTTCCTAGCTTTCCATTTTCCTTCGTACTTGCATCTTATGAATGTGCACGACAATGGATACATCAATTTGCTCGCCTCGTACACGGTGTGCTAGTTTCCACGAATCGATAATTGTGCGTGTACTGTAGAATTTAAAACGGAGAAAGGAACGAGAAGAATCTAAAAAACATGTAAGCGGGTCGAATCCATGTTAAATCTATCGTTTCATAATACATTGCAACGTTTCTGAGTAGATTAATTCCTGAATAATTTTGAAGGATGATTTCAAAATAATATTATTTGGTATTTTGTCAGACTTGTAATAATCGTTGGAATGTTAAAGCGGACGAATTTCATCAGCAAATTAATACGATTGTCACTGATATTCGTAAAATCGATGGATATACACTGGTGAAATTGTGGAACAACAAATGGTGAAAAAATTTACAAATGGGACATCGCGATTTCATCGATAGAAATGATTCTTTTTTCATTATAAAAGTAGGAATTGTTCGATTCGACTGCCTCACTGTTTTGCTGAATCAGTTGACCGAAATAACGATCACAGAGAGAAATAATTCATTGTTTTATCTGTGTATGCGATTTGTCGCCTCCTTTAAAACTGCTAAGGGTATTAAATTAAATTCATTCGACAAATGGCGAATATTTAGAATCGTGTAAACGAAAATTTACACGATCGTGGTTCTGTGTCTAATTCCCGATTAAACGAGCGATAATACGATAAAACGAATAGGATACACGTCGATTATATTATACAAATTGCATTATACGAGCGGTGATTCTCTATGTACCGGTGTATGTACACTATTAATTATCGAACGATAGTATTATTAATGATTAAATAAAATCGATGACATTTGTGTCACATCGTTTGCGTAGTGCAGTGCTTCGTATTTGCGATTATAAATCTAGATTGAATATAAAACGATATTATAAACAGACGTAACAAACACATTCCCATTATGTCGTAAAAAAGTCAGTATTTACTAGTGTGATCGTAGATGCAGATTAAGCGATACGAACATATCTCTATACTATCTCCTATATTTAAGCACGTGGACAAGGAATAATATTTATAATTAAACGATAATTACGTGTACTTTTAATTACTTCATTCTATGGAGAATAATTTAACCATAACAAATCAAGTCACTGAAACATCGACGTAGAGTCAAATTTAAGTAAACTCAAAAAGCTTCTAATTGATAAGTAGAACTGTATCTAACATAATCTAACAATTCCCAATTCTAACTCCGTATATACGCTGACTCTTCGTCAACGACGACGATACGTCTTAAACTCGAACGAGTATTTAAAAAATCGCGATCTTTCGTCCCTTAATCTTGCATCCGTGATCAGTAAAACCGTATCTACGAATAGCTAAGTGAACACGACAAAGAAAACTGAAAGCTGGATAGATGTGCGCCGATGCTTATATACCTGGGTATATGTCATCCAACAACATGGTTCCACCTGATTGGAGTCAAGTCCCCAGAAGTCGAGTTCCTCCTCGAACAACGGTCCGCACACATCGGTCGGATAGTGAAGCTTCCCTGTGCGATAGTAATTGAGCACTTGGGCGAAGACCCCCGGATGCCTGTCGAAGAAGTATTCGTTCAGGATCGGGTCGTAGTTACCGAGAGCCTCGGTCAACTTTGACAGCCTGGTCGCGGGGATCTTCTTCAGGGTCGCCTTGTACGTCTCGTGCCGGATACCGCCCACGTTCAGAATCACGCGGTTTTCCGAATCCGTGTTCAGAATACTCATTTTGATCGCGGCTCTGCTATCGCCGGTTCCGACTCAGAGAAACCCACACGGCCTGCAATGAAAAATGAAAACACGATGATGGCGACACGTTGACGTTGATGGAACTGTTGTCGGTGCTAAGAGGGTGGAATATTCAGCCACGAGCCTGGAATTCCTCGCGTCACGCAATAGGGCGCCAGTTTGCGGGTTCCCATGGCTTATCGATTCACGTCTGTCAAGAGACCATAAGTCTGTGACAGCCTGGCAAAGTCCATCCCTCATAGTCGTTTTTGTTTTCCTTCGTCTTTCACCAAACCGTATAGACTAGTTAAATTCTGATCATAAGTTATATAGGGATTTAATTATCTATATTATCAAACTAACGTAATAAGAAAAAAAGAATATAGTTTTTGAAAGAATTCCGGTTACTAAGTTCAATGTTCAATCGCTGAAACAGACTTACAAGATAAGCATCCGACGTTGACTAACGCAAGAGGACAAGCAAGATCTCTCCAATCTAAGACTGTTTACCGGTAGCCTCAAAATCTTTTACCTATCGAGTTATGTACATCCTTGAACATATATATCTTGTCTCTCGAGAGCCCTTTAGCGTTTCTTTCAATTCCATTCCCCTTTCGTTTATATAGGCTTGCGTCTATCTGCTACCTTAGAATCAGTTATTCAGATCTTTGATACTGTTCAATATCCGACAACTTGATGTATCTTTGTTTGCATTTTTAACATATTGACAATAGAAGGAATTTCATATGTTGTGTACCGTTGTTTATTTTGACGCGATACTATAGTAAAGAACTAAAATCGTTCAAGTACTATTTGCTATGATATTTCATAAGATTGGGTATTATTATTTTCTTAGATAAATGAAAAGAACTTCTACTTCGCATTTCGTTCCATCTATTTTGACACTCGAAACGGCATCCGCTGTCAAACGGCGAACATCATTTCACTCTCATTACAAGAGTCGAAAGGAATTCAATGAAAGAACTATCTGTTTTCGATGCACTCGATCAAATACTAAAATGATAGAAACGTTGCTGACATTCCCCATTTTCACTGGAAACGAATCCAGAAGGCACTTGTGTAAGGTTCGATGTCCCCATTCTCCGTGTAAGCCGATTTCCGCGTGAATCGTTGCCAAGAGTCATCGAAATGGCACAATCGAATGCCACTTGCGATGACGATGCCTAATCCAAGAGATTGGAATCGTGATTCTATCGCAAGAAGCTGGTGAGCTAGGGAATTTTGTTGAATTTAAACGTCCTAGGCTGTCGTTTTACGTTATTTCCGATATTATTGCTTAAACTTTAGTTTTAAAAAATTCTTGTAAATTTTACTGTATATTTTTCACTATCGGAAAAAGCTTATAGTCGGTAATACATGGTAAAAGCGTACGCTACATGTAAAAATAAGTCTAGAAAAGAGGAAGGGTCTTTCTTCCTGCAGGTTTCGTTCTCGAAAAAATCGAGTTTGAAAATTGATCGGATGTATGCGCATCTGCAATTAACGCTCTTCCCATGGAACATGTTTATGTCTCGATTTTTTCGAAAACGAAGTCTTAAACGGAACAAATCTTTTTTTATGTTCTTACAAGTATTTTTAAACGTAGAGTAGATGTTCTCATGTAATTCGTTTTCAAAATAGTTGAGTTACTAATTGTAGTAGAGTCACCCCAAACCGGTTAAAAGTTTGAACAATATCTTTTATTTGATTAGAAGCTCGTAGACGTTTTTGAAGATAAGAATGTATATTTTCACTTTGGTATTTTTTGTTAATTAAGTATTTTAATTAGAGTTTCGAAAATTACTTCCTTCGACAGTTTACTTTTACTACTTGTCAATAATGAACGACGTATCATAAACTTCCAAGAGCTTCTAAAAGACAACTGTGTAAAAGACAGCTTCTAAATGCAACTATTGCGTAATTTGGGACGTATGCAAGATGTATTAGGATTGTAATATAAATATCTAATTTCTAAATTGTATTTAGGAGGAACGACATTTCATATGCATCAACTTAATATACAAGATTTTATCTACTGTACGCACAAGATAAAATAATTTGTAACTGCAACCTTCTATACGACATTTACTCTGAAATAGCCGTGGTATTTCCACGAAAATAACTATCATTTTTCATTCACGTGTTTCAAGAAAAGTTCAACCTGCTATGAAAAGCGCTATTACAAGAATTGCCTATAGACACACGCCACCTTCATTATGTCAAGATACACAAGCTCAGCCTTTTAGACGGCCCTTTAAAAAGAACGAAGGCGAGCAAATTTCTCTTTTGATTTTCAATTTTCCCACCCGAACCACGTTTCCCGAAACGCTTCTCACCAAAACGCTTCAAAAAGGAAATAAAAAAATCGTACGCGTTCGGGAAATGTACGTTCGTCACGAATGGGTAGAACCAGCAAAACCCTCTATCGAGTACCACGGTATTCCGACAAACGGAACTTTGCATTTGCTCCATGTTCGATTCGTACCGTTACGATATCGAACAGTCGCGTTTCCCTGTTAAATGGGAACTTTACGAGACCACCAGAGAATCTAACGGTAAGTCCGCACGCCAAGCACTTTTTGTCAGTTGGTTTGATTTATAGGGATATCGGTCATCGATTACGCGCAATTTAATCTTCGACCCCTTGTCGGAAACTCTTCGTTGTTTCACAGAGCCGACGAGAGCCACGAGCCAAGCTTTTTTCCATAGGAGGTGAATCGTAACGGGCCATGATCGACGATCGCGACGCGATTCCAACGAATTTGTCACCATCTTTCGTTACTTGCGAAAAGTCAAAGATATTTTCTCTTTGACAGAAACTACTCCTCTTTTCACGGTGAATGAGAGGCAAGTCTTTTCACACGGAGTATAGTCGTCTTGTACGACGCGATTGCTATGAATTTGTGATCATTTTTCGCGACGTTACGCCGCGCCTTGTCGATTCTAAAGGTGTTTAATGCGTGGAAAATGAAGATTCCGCCTGTCCCTTTTTTTCTTTCTGTCTGGCTACACTTCAACCGGAATATCGATATTTCTCCTCGAATGGAACGTCGCGAAGATAGATGATTCCGTCGAAAAGCTAGGAATATAGTAAAATTGCGGACATTCTCCACGCTGCGAGTTTCATTTTAGTAATACTCGAATTTTTACGAATGTTCCAGATTTTCTACATTTTATTCGTATTTAATGTCTTTTATTCCTTTTTTTATTGTAATAGATTATAGATTGTAGGTAAAGGGATATACAAGATAGTCCGTAATTGGTGGTACAACTGAGTATGGAGTGATTCTATGAGAGAAAATAAGTCGAAAATATGGAATAAAATCTTTTCAAACATTTTACTCTATATTTTCGCCTAATCTTTTCTCACAGAATCAATTTGTACTCAATTGTACTATCGGTTACGAACTACCTGGTGTATACATATTTTTTAAGTCTTATTGATAGTTTGCTGCAGATAGAAGCGGTAAAGAGTGTCTATTTCAAAGTACATAGTATACTTCATCGTATTTCAATGAAAAATTCATCCGAAGGTTAAACTTTCTTGGTTGAGTTCCTGGTTTCGGAAGAAAAAGGAGAGGAGGATTATAAAATATGCTGGTGCTTGGAAAAACATCTGTGATGCAGCGTTCAGCTGCACGTTAAAGTATTGTTAAATGAATCGAATTCACCTAACATTTACATTCACCTAATATAGTATTTTTATAATCCAAGTTATTATTTTATCGCGAGACAAAATCCAATAAAATTCCTCTGCAAGTTCGTCGTTTCGATTCTTTTAATTTCAGTTTTACGACTCGTGTAACGTGTTCTTATATTCCTCCGTGACACGTCGAATTTCCCGGAAGTTTTACGGCTCGCGAATATTTTCTAATTATACGCTTTCGTGACTTCGCCATTGACGTGTGCATATTTAACAATTGCACTTAACTGGGACAAACTAAAAATACAAACTTTTTATTTCTGCATCGTGTCCAAATTCTCATCTTCAAATGCATGTTACCTCCCTGTCTAATTTAGCACAAAAATGAGTCCAACTTGGCTGATAGCCATAGCAAAAGCGAAGTGGCTATGTTCGATAAGTATCTCCGAAACTTGCATAGGAAAAGTAACAACGGGAATAAATGAACAGAAGCTGAAACTAAGCTACGTGATTAATTTAAACATCGTATGTACAATTTTCAACGTTAATGCGAGAGATAAAATTATCAAAACTCGTTAAAGAAAACGATACGATCCTTCTTTTATTCGATGATTTTAAACGATCATCGAATGTATTACTGTCAAGCATCAGGATGGAAAACCAAATGCTTTCCGAAATTATCGAAGTATTGATGTTTCGCACGGACTATGAAACCTTCGAACTATTGTGACATTATTTGGTTTGTTAATTCTAACGCATGACAAATGGATTGATCGATGATGAAGGAGAGAATGTGCTTCAAAGCTCGTGACGTTTACCAACGATGTGATGAAGCTTCGATATAACCAATTCTGTATTTGGTTCGGTGTTTTGGATTTCCGGAATTTTTATCTTTCACTCTTACGTTTGATACGAACGTTAACGAATAAATTGTTGAACGTGATATATACCGTACAAAAAATTATATCGTATTTCGACGATTTTACAATAAATTAATATACGAATCGAATTTTCCAATCTTAAGAGCCCCCAATTTTTTTCCAATCCAACGAATTCCATTGCTACTAATGTTTCGTGGTAGGAAGAGATCTCCGAGGGAGTATCAAGGATGCTGGAATCTCCGCCGATAGCGAATTACTGTCACAGACTTGATAATACGTGACAGGATCACTGGGAGGTTTCCATGAAACCGTATCAAAGGAGCTATTGAAGTGACATTCCAATTCCGTTCAACCGTGATTAATGTATTAACTGTCGACCGATCCGATATATGATTTCTTAAATACGTACACCTGAGAAAGAATTTTTATAAAGAATACGATAAGAAAATGAAATGTGATTGAAACATATTCTAATAAATACATAGATCAAATTATTAACTCTCGAAGTTGCATATTTTTCTTCTTTCGCAAAGAGCAATTCGAAAAGCACCGCGTGTTACTTTAGTTCACAGTTTTTCATCCTTCGGCCACGTCTAGGTCACATCAAAAGCTATTTCCAGTAGCAGCCAAAAAGCGAATCGCGTAACTCAAATTCGTTAAATGATTTTTACTTTTTCTCCGCTCTCTTCTGAACTTTCGTTAGGGAAAAAGGAAAGGCCTGGCTTTAATCCAATTCCGTGCGAAACGAAGTGACGCGACGTCTGTACGTCGATTCGTTTGAAATATTTCACATCGAAAGTTGTCGCGTCGGCGTCCATTTTTATCTCAATTCGATTCCATCGTTTCATCGAATTAAAGTTAATTGAAGTACTGTTGGGCGCAAACGATACAACCTACGGCCGTGGTAAAAGTTCAACTCTGATCCTCCAGTACAGAGTTTCTTAAACTCTGGCTTGCGTAACAGAATTACCGGATCGTGAAAATTTGTGCAACTGCCACAACGAACTACACCAGCGAAATGAAAAATGTCAATCATCTGTTACTAAAGGATCATGAAGAATTCACCGAGTTATCAATCGAGATAGGTATGAAATAAGAGCTTTCGAAAAGATCGGTTAAATGGATTTTTACTCCGAATTAGTACAAAATTTCCAATAATATCTAGAATGACTCTAGACACACTTGTAACGTATTACACTACGTATTTATCGCAAAACGACGTTTTTATCATTAAAGATTGTATAATCATTAATATTAATTCTGAAAAACGCGTTATATCAAATATTCAGTTAGGATTTAATTCTTTTGCAAACTAAACAAGTATATTTATCTCGTCAATATGTTTTGTTCTAATAAGCGGTAAATAAGTGATAGAATCGTAAATATAACAAAGAATTGTTTAAAATCAAACTTCTTTGATTTATTACCGATCTACGTACATAACTGGGGTCAGCAATGGAAAAAGTTTAAGAAACGTTGCTCTAGTAATTCGAAATCAATTCCTTCCTACGAGTATTTCTTTCTTCTCGTTGTAAAAGGACCTCTGATTTTGTAAATAGCGCGAATAACGACATTCGTGCGGTTCGTACCACGTTGTGCTCGCTCGAGAGAAGCAATTACGGAACCAGGTATTCGCAGTTCCGAGCTTTCGAGCCTCGAATCGATCCTTTATTTGAACAACTAACTAGGAATTGATTAAGCATCTTGTATCGTCTCGGTGAGCATGTGTTGTGCAGTTACACGTAATTGGAGTCTCCAAGAACATATTATATGGGATAAAACGATCGAAAGATGAATAAGAGGTTGGATGGTTAGAACAAAAATGCATTTTGAGTGAAATTCTAATTAATACTGCGGCGTAAAAGCTATTATTTTCACTGTCTCTTAGTAATAATAGTAATAACCGTAATAATATAATTAAATAAATGTAGCGATAAATATTTTTTATTACCAGCAAACATCTCGTCGACTTGAAATCTAGTCGACTTTCGTGCTTAAACTATATGAAAGTAATCACTGTGAGTTTGTACCTTAATGCAAACGAAATTTCCGTATTTTCCAACTGGCTTGGAAAATGCCTGAAAAGCAGCTCACGACACGACGTGTTCTTCAGGCAGCAACTTTGAGAGGGCTTTCATGTCTCCTCTTAAAGGAGTCGCACATACACCGTAGCCAACAGAAAAGCACCCTGAGGCTATTTTTCTCGTACACCGTAAGATTGTTAAAAAATCTTCCGGTTCGGATAAACTTGGTTTAAACGCTGTTAATGCTATATTCTCGGATATTTTAAACTTTCAATAGAACGATGTGCAATATGCAGCGATATGTGCGTTTTTAATTAACCTTTGCCCGCGATTCGTCGGATACGGAATTCGTGGTTATTGCTAACGTTTTATGTCGCTATCATCAGTGGCAGAACAACGAAAATTTTTTACAAACTGTTTCATGCATTGCAAACGATAATCCTATTTACATGGAATTTTTACGATATTGAAAATCTTTGTTACGTTGTTCGTAACAATCGAATTTAGTACAAAAGCAGCCCAATTACTATACTTCGCCATTTTCATTGACGTCACATCGTAAACAGTATAAATGACGGTAAATGGATACGTTGAAAAATTATTTTGGACTCGGTCCAAACTTCTACCTTTCGTTTATATTTTTTATTATCTTCCGCGGTTTTCTGCCACATGTAAACGACCTCGTAAATCAATATGACCACCAGCTTCTGCGGTTTTCAGTTCAGCGCGTAGTTTAAATCGTAAGAAACTTTAGATATCGTGGGCATACGGAATTAGCTGGTTGTAATGGAATTTCGTGCTCGTATCGTGCAAAATAGTTAACAGTTTAAAAGCAACGTTGCAGATATAAAGCATAACACGTAAAATCCAAATGTTCTAATGGCGGACGTAATTCTAAAATTTAATTATTGCAATTGAAATACTTTAATCGCTGATAGAGGTTAATCCTTGCTTGAAATATTCTATGATACTAAATATAGCACTTACGTTCCTTCGAAACCGATCGAACGAGATAACATAATATAAATTGCCCTCATTCGCAAACAAAAGCTCGCAGGAAACATTAGGAACTTCTTATCGAATGAAACATCGACAAAGGTACAGTCCAAACTTTTAATCTCCGTAATGTAATAATAAACGTTTGAATCTTTTCTTTTTCCATCCGAAATCCACTCTCCGCAATCGTTGTAAACGTTAACAAGAAGAAAAGAGCAAATTGCTTATAAACGTCTAACGAGCGGTTTACCTCGAGCGCTTGATACTTTCCTCTTGAACGAGAAGCCATTCAACGGGTTTGTTATTTATTCGATCGTTTTATTCGTTCAGCCCTGAGAAACTTGTAGGGCGCCCCTGCGTCGTACTGGGTATCAAATATTCTTAAAATATTACAATTTCAAATGTCGCCGCGCGGCCATAGCTAACACGGTTGAAAGTCAATTCGAAAGTCTATCCAGAAATTTTCGTGGGCTGGTTGAGTCTCTCTTGAAATATTCACCGCTTCCTCGAGCATGAAACTCAATGTACGCGATCTGAACTCCAACACGTTTAACCCGTACATTGAACCTATTTTCTGCTTAAACGCTTATCTATCTCATTACCGTAATCCGCAATTATCAGATTACCTAGTAGATTTACAATTCGAGATTCCAGTGGCTCTTGCCGCGCTTTAATCACGACCCCCTTTCCCGAGCGCAATGCCCACTTTGAAGCAACTGCGGATTTATAGGTTAACGTGCGGCTCTCAACTTTAAAAGAAGCCGCTAGAATTTTTACATTCTTTTCTTTCACTGTTTGCTTTTCTTCCGTGGCTGTGTACACCTACGTGTAAAGTAAAGAGTACACGAAATACGGGGGGAGAGAGAGAGAAAGAGAGAGAGAGAGAGAGAGAGAGAGAGAGAGACGACGACGACGACGGATAATGATCGAACGAGGTATAAATAGAGAACGGGAGAAATACTGCTCCGTAGATGGTCGTTAAATTCCAGATAAGGGAAAACTAGACTCAAAGGCTGTGCTGCCCATTACGATAACCCACAAATGATAAGCAAATATTAGTAGAAGGTTTTCGCTGTTTCTAGTTTGTGTCATTGAGCAACTCTAATACATAGCGTAGTCCAATTAAAGCAATAATATGAAAATGTGAAAATTACTATTCGGTTCCTATCTCATAAATACCAAGGAACTCTAACTTCTTCGCATTCCCGTATGAAATAAATTGATCGTGGAAAGTATTCGTCGAGTCATTAATTACGATTAAAACTTTATTCGTTAAGCAATATTTTTGAAACAAATGCGTAATATTATGCGTAATATTCTCGCAAGCTTCTAGAATAAATATCAAATAGACGAAAGAAATATTCGCGTTATTTATATAGATATAAATACGAATTCGAGAAATATTAATCCGCCACAATTTCTCCCGTATATATTAAACATTGATACGTCATGGATTATAAAAATATAAAACTACAGCCACATTATAAATAGTCATTGAGGTTAAATTACTGAATATGAACCGATTGAAATGAAATATCGAATGCGACTCGGACCGTGAAGGGCTAATAATTAACTAGGCTTTGGTCGTCGCCTGTTCAATAGCAATTGCCTTGTTATAATCTAGCTTGTAGAATCATCTACCTGAACACGTGAGTCACAGCGCTCGGAAGTGGTTACAGACTGCTGAGATACCGTTAATTGCCGCAAAACTCGCATTGTAAATTAACTGCCTGGTGGTTCACATTTTCAGGGTGGATTTAACAAGGAGCGATCCCTAAGTGTAACGCTGACTTCTTGATGAGCCTCTGTATAGCGATGAAGCTCGAAGAACCGAGCTACGAGGGCAAACAGTTAATATTAGGTCGGTGTATACGAGTAAAATAGAATAAGAAAATGTTAAGTAAGTAAATGACGCACGTAATTGTCGGTATGTTTATACATTATTGATCGTGAAACAAAACCCGTATATTTTCAAAATATATACGTACCACTTGATTAATGTTTATAGAATAGAATAGAGTTGGAAAATTTAAACGTAGAAGAAAGCGAAATCGATGTCTGACTAATGACTGACCTGTTTCACTTACACTGACCAACCACGCTGTTACATGAGTTATATTAGAATTTCATATGTACGAAGTATCAAACGAGTGGAATTATTATAAATAGAATATCCCAAAGAGCCAATGCTTTTAACTTTATCAATTTCTACAAAATGACACTAGGAAATCGTATTCCTGTACTCGTTAAAACTTTCAACTCCTGAAATGGAGCATCAAATTTCCGCACCTTCTTTACAACTTTAAACCGCCTTCCTGTCATAAGAAGAGTCCCGGCGTTAATCCAAACTGTACACAAAATTTCCTTCAATTACGCGGATCGATAACGGAATATTAATGATCCTGAAAAACGACCGTCACTTTAGAACGTGATGGTTGAATCTATTGACAAATGGAAAGGTCGTTAGCCGAAAATTTTAAAGGTATTTAAATTATCCCTTCGAATCTGGGACACTGACTTTTTAAATGTAAATTTGAAAACCCTCGACCCTCCGCGGAGGGACCATTGTGTCTTCTCTGGATTTATCCAAACTACGCAAACGATATCTTCTTCTATTCTTCCCTCCCATGGAAAACAACTTCGCTCCATCGAAACTGCATACAAATATGATTGTGCTGGATCCGAAGGTATCATACAGCCGTAAGAACAAATGCAAATTCTTTTCATCCATGGCGGAGTGGTCGTGTTTTTTGTTTTTAAATTCTTTGTCGAAATATGTCTCCTGCGTTTTATAAAGCGTGATAATTCTTTTCACTGAATTCTATTCAATCCTTCCATTGTTTCTTTTTTTAACTCGTTGACAAGATAGAATTAGTCTGTACATCGCAGATGCTGTTTTCATGGTTAGTGACAAACAATTTTTATCATGCGGTTCGCTTTGAATTAACGCGAAAGAAGAAAATAGAAGAACCAACGGGAAAGGGTGGTTTCTGACAATTCGAAAAACACAAAGACGCGATGCAAATTTAAGAGCTATATAAATCTAAAATTCTAGTCTCCCGAATGTTTCTACGAAATAAAAGTAATAACGTAGTAAAGAAACGTAAATTTTCCTTACGAAGAAAAAATTAATATTCAAATTTTTAAAGGACTGGCAGGAAAATATGTGCTAAAAATTCGAAACAAATAGTTTCGAAACACAAAGTGGTCGAAATGATGATAAAAAATAATCTACAAGTGGTTCTAACCTCAGCCAATGTGCTCGAGAGGGTTGCAGACTGCTTTGTTCCCGGTCAACGTTCGCCACCAACCACCTGCCAACGTGACTTCGTGCCTGCCTTCCGCAGAATCGTAAAGTCGACGATCGAGTTTTACTTTTAGAGTGAAATACCGGATTCCCGGAAAGCTGCCTCGACCCTTTTCCTCGATAAAAATAAAGGTGAAGGGAAATTCCTTCCTCCTTCGACAAGCGAGGGAAATATACAGCGGATATCTATAACGATAGGTTATCATCTCAATATTCTGCTTTTCATAATGTGACATATAAAAGATGCCAATCGAAATCCTGCGCTGAAAGTGCAATATCGTAACATCGTACGAAGCTTTACTTTCACAAATAACTCGACAAAGATCAACTTTAATACCTGAGATTTAGATAGATCCAAGCAGATCACGTATTTTAATATTTCGTATTTGACAAAACATATAGCAACGAGTAAATAGATAATTAACATTATTTAATTTAGATAATTAACATTAAATTTTTCGTATCGATCGCCCCTCAAAACACTAACGCAGCGATCTCCGATTAATCTAAAATTCCTGTTCACGAGATGTCCAACTTCCTACCCTATCGTGTTCATAAAACAGAGCTCGAACTTCCTAGATCGAAACTCGTTGAAACGTACTGGAACCTATCGCGAATGACGATCGAGCGTGTTCGATAGAAGATAGACGAGGGAAATCTAGACGATGGCGTGCACGTGTCATGTACGATCGCCAAAGCTAGTCCGCTTTGGCCGAGGTTCGATCGACGAGGTGGCCGGAAAACGCGGCCGGCTCGACGGCAGTGGCGCGATCGAATTCTAGGTCGGTTCTCTATTTGTGTCATCATCGTGCCAGATTTTCACGTGTGCGTACACGAACATACACGCGACCGACTGCGCATATCGCGTGGATTCTATGTAGGACAGTATTTGTCAACCAGGTCGTATTTCCTCGAAATGGATACAACGTAATGGGAGATACCAGTGACCTAGAGTTGTACAAGACTTCCCAAAATTATTACTAGGGAGACACGGCATGGTCGCCACCCTGTTACCTACTGACCTTGGCTATTGCACGCGAGGCAACGTGCCGTCTAGGACCCGAAGGACCGCCCGGTCCTAATTGACTGGGAGTTTCCTGAATGAGATCGGTTGTTGGAGTGTTCTGAGTCAGACTGACTAATGTGTCCCCTGATCGAGACTACTGAAATTGATCTTTATTAGCCGATCAACCGAGACCCTCCATTTGTTGTACGAATCGGTCGATCGTGATAAAACTGTTGAACAGAACTCGATCTTCTACCAATGCTAATTCCGAATTGATTCTTTATGTTCTTTCATTTAGCAAGCTGCTTTCTAAAGATTTGTACACTCTGATACGCAGTTTTGAAAAATCCTCCCATATTCTGCTGACTTACGGATTTATATCAGAGACGTGTACACGTATATCACCTGACACACAGCCTTTCATGGACTCGTGATAGCTGAACCATTATCGAGTTTTCAAACGGTTAAAAATTTTAGGCTAGAATGGTTTATAGACGTCGCTTCTCGTTGTCATCGGATTAGAGACGCAACAGCGATTCACGCGAAATCCTGTCATAAATCCAAGTGTCGAAAACCTAACAAAACGTAGCTCACACGCCGATTATCGTTTACACGATTGGCTGTGGTAATGCGACTGTGACGATCCTTTTATACTCGTTAACAGAAGGATAAATCCTTTCTAATCATTTTGTTCGTACAAATACATCCTCTCATCTGATCTCTACCGTGTCTAAATATAACTTTTTAGGAAAAGGCGATTCCCCTCTAAATGCTGTTTCGTTTAGAGAGAAAAAAGGGAGGAAATTGAAAGAGTTATTTTCATAAAAATTGTCTTTCATAGTTATTGTAGTGATATTTCTTAAGGAAGACTCGAGAAAAGATTGTAATATTTATGAGAAACGAGATCACGGTACAGTCATATTTTCTTAGATATCACGAGCATCGATTGACTTTTTTTGACGAAAACGTAAATCTTCGATTGCATCACGCTGTACGATAGTTCGCGCGGCAGGTTGAAAAATGATGATCGATAATGGCGACGAGGAAAGGAGTTATAATAGCGATTCGCCACGAGGATTACAGGCGACCGCAAACTGTGAAGAAGCGAACAGATTGATGATGATAGCAGTTACCTATGTCACAGCGTATTGTGACGAATCGCGTATGTTTGCGATAAAAGAAATCCATGATAACGGATTCTATTGTGTAAGCGCGAAATAACGAGAAGTGACCATGGTCATAGGATTTGTAATCAGTTTGCTTCCCGCTTGCGATCCAACGTACAGTACCGCAATTTTTAACGAATTAACATGTTTTCTATTATAACGACCGGTTCATGGCGATTTTTACCGATTGCAGCTCAGTGGAAATGAACAACGAACTGTAAATTTGCATATTTGACCAAAAATATTGGTGCATGTTCCTCGATAACTGAAATTTTCAGTAGAAAGTAATTGCTAAATAAGTTAAAGTTGATTTCGTATTGCACTTCAATTTGGTCGACTTGTTTAATTCGCTGAGTTTCCACTTCTCGCGCAAAAACATTTTTCTGTCGACTGCTGCAGGGCATTCGAACAGAATGCGAGATAGTGAATTTTATATATAATAATTGAACTGAAACTGGTCGTTGAAATATTTGACCACGATAGTATTTCTTATGGCAATTTAACCTAATTTTCTATACGTTTCATCGAAATATTTGTTTGTCATCTCATTATATAAATTATCTATGACCAAGGAACATGATTATTTCGTATTCAATGTTGGGTAGCTTTAAAACCAGGAAGGATTAAAATCACTTTCGTGTGCTTCGGTATGGTCGGCGCAAATACAAACTTAGCAAATCTTTATCAAGTTCATTTAAATCAAAGTTCGTTTTAACCAGCTTTGAATTAAAAGACATCTCGCCATCTCAATTAAGTAAACTCTTTATAACCCTTAAAAGAAGCTCGAGGTAGTAATTTGCTAAACGAGTCAATTATTCTACTAATTTCGTGTTTATAGTATTTCTTCGAACAATTTCCAGCTCTTAAGCCAGATTTCTTCGATAAATTTACTTTAGAGGGGATATAAATCTCAATTACATTTTAATTGATTCGTAGAATGGTCGATTGCCCTTAAATAAGAAATATCTTCGAATCTACACAGAAAAATTCAGCGTTCTTCTAAAGTAGAGATACTTTTACCAAAAGTTATCCAATAATTTCTGTAATAAAGTCATTTGATATTTTCTTCTTTTTTTTTTATTTATAGCTTTAGAATCGCATCAACGGCGAAGGTTATTAACGACTATTGACCGAATTAACGCACGAAAGGACGAGCGACGCGGCGAAGGACTACGCATGTGTCCATTAGAATGCCCACGTTTACTCGTGTATATTTCACCAGGTCCTTTTTTGCGTTTTTAAAACAGCGAAAAGAGACGAAAGTAAAAGATGACGGACTTAGATCGAAGGGAACTAACGATAACATTGGGGGCCGAGTGAGATACTTTTTATCATTCTGTTTTCAGCAATTTAACTCGTACCGCGTCTTTTTTTTAAACGCCGGACACATATGCGAAGTCGGTGGTCGATGAAAAATCTGAGCCCGAGAAGTCGCTGGCAAAAATATTGCCACGACGAATGTGTATCGTTCGGAGGTGGAAAGCGTGCGCATCTGTATAATTAGAGCAATAAATGGCTCTAAGCGATAATATATTACCTGCGAAATTCGCATGGCGCCGGGCCAAGGCTAGAAACATCACATACGAATAAATTAACAAAAAGGGAAACGTTTAATACCGAGGAAGAGTGACGCGACCACGTTGAACCGTTGAATAATTACATGGTAATTCGGCCCTACACGCGTTCGACCCGTGAAAAATACTTTTTCTGAAAATTCCGTCTCGTGTTAGCCGATAAAAAATTCCGAGGGTCGCGAACATAGATATATAAACGGAAGGCTCTTCAGAAACTGAAAAATTCTGGCTATTAGAATAGGACGAATAAACGTTTAGAGGATAAACGGAAATTGTAGGATTATACAAGTACTTAGCGCATAGAATTAAAAAATAAGTGGTATAAGAACATTTTTCGCAGAGCAGAATATTCCTTGCTATATTGGATTCGTAATATCACGATTTCTGAATTCGTTTTTTCTTCTTACCGTAATTTGAAAATTGTACGAAAACCTTGTTTAAATTATAATTTTTGAAGAACAAAGTATACGATATATTGGTTACAAAATTAGGTTATGCGATAGTAAATAGCACGCGTTATTATACTTGGAAATCTATCGTACCGATATCGTACATGAAGATTAATTGAAAATCTGATTAACGCACGTAATTACCATTACCTGATCCCCGATGGAAATTAGGGAAACTATTGTTGTTAATGTAAATCATTCCTGCAACGTTGTTACAGCGTTGATAAATTTGATTTACGAAGCTCTTAGTACGTACAGTACATCATGGAAGAAAAAATTCAGAACGCGATATAAATTGTAAATATCGAATTTCGAAACAATGAGCGCGGCAAACTCGACAAAGTCACGAGATCAACGACATAAAACATCAATCATAAAATAAAACCTATCTCGAGTCACAACGGAACGATCATCAATTCAGAAAATGGAAAGCCAGCGACACAACAATGATCGGTGACCGCGTTATTAATAGTCCCGAATCAGAAATTGCGGGTTAGCGGAACTATCCAGCCGAGGTGACCGCGAGATTCCGGAACTTACGATATATCCGTGACCGCAGCTGCCGAGAATTCCCACCCTTCATCCTATAACGATCGCCGAAATCACGCTGCCAACTACGTACGTAGCATCGATCACCGAAATCACGACGCGTCGATTTCTCGTTATATCCGTATTACTCTTCGTCGTTAACCAGCGCGCAAATCAACCACTCTTCGTCGCAACTATCCAGAGGCGGGGGTGTATACATTTGACATGGTTCGCGAAGAGGTTATTGACCACGCAACATGATAGTCAGAGGAGGCGCGTATGCAAAGACAAGGCGCGTGCTGTCACGAGCGGAACGAGGCGGTTCTACGAGCTCGTACTAGCTGGTTTACAAGTCAGCCTGAGCGGCGGCAGTAGCGGGCGGCCTCTTGTCGCGTGGAATCGATAGTCTGCGTGCACGAAACGCCGATAAGCGCTCGGTACGCCCAACGACATTGCCATCGCGATTCCTTCTTTCGATCGTCCATGTTGAAGCATCGAGAAAAGGCTTAGAACTTGGCCGAGGAGAAGATCGAAGGTGGAAAAAGAAAGGAGGTTATCCTGCGGTGAGAGGGTCAGAGGAAGAAAAACAAGCGGAGAGTAAAGTTTCGTTCGGATCAATCAACTTACCTGAATGCGAGTCGGGTGGATTCAAGTGGATACTTAAAGGAAAATGTATATATAAAATCTAAGAAAGCGATTATATCTGTACGAACGTTCGTTGTATTATGATCGCGAGACGCTATTGAAAAGTGACGTAAATGTATTCCTGCAGGAACGAGACACGAGTTCAGTATGTATACAAATGCTTTTATTTTTTTGAGTACGTATTATGTGTTTTGCTATATGGAAGCGTACGAGTTTATCTTACAGATTTTGCGTCTCATATTACGCCACTATCTGTATCGGTTGTAAACATAAGAAAGATTTTGTGTATAGGGAGGGTCGGTTTAGGTAACCGATATCAACAAGCACGAAAGTGGAAATAACCTTTTACCTAACATCTGTTGTTTCGTTCGAATCAAGGAATACACGCAATTGAAAGAACTTCGATCTAGCTTGAAAGTCGAAAGAATATCTCGAGTGAAGAAGAACGATAAATTCGCATTGGTAAAGCGTTTCAGATTACTTGAACGTGAACTACTCGAAGCTTGATGAAAACGTGTGCTAAGTAAATAACAGATTGTTATTAGCGAGGAAGTTTAGGTGAGATTTAAGTTAGAGCAGTTGAAGTAGAGTAAATAACGTTAGCAAAGAGGCGTGAATTGGATTAGGGTTACGATATTTCAAGTCGCGTTAAGTAACAGATCCGCGCTAGTAAAAAGATATAAGGTGAACTTTTACTTGCTAAGTAAATCATAGCTTGCAATTTATCACAATTCGAGTCGATCGAATTCAGGTAACTCGACTAATTCGAGCTAGGCTTAACCTGTCGAAGCTGCAACGAAATCGAACCAACGCAACCAGAGGAGAGGGTGGTGCGGGTCAGCCGACGGCGATCGAGCGAGAAAACGAGAAACTAGTGAATCCGATAAATCAATGAACGAAAATACTCGTACACGAGCACCGGAAGAAGGTGGATACGACGACGCCGGTAGCGAGGAAAGTTAGGGGCCACTAGTCGAGGCGGGTGCATCGAACCAGCGCTTTGCGCGAAGATTGATAAGGGTAGAAGCGATTAAGACCGAGAGAATGATCGACTCGCGGAATTCCGCTCCCTTTCTGTCCCTCTATCCTCTCTTCCTACTCTTGGAGAGTCTTAAAGGCACGTTTCAACGGATTTTTCGCTTGATGGAGCAAAAGAAAGCAACGAAAAGAGGTGATATTAAAAATAGTCTGTCCCTGATCGAACAATCCTACCACCTACTTTTCAGTACGTTTATTGTAGGAATGTAGACCGAGTAGACGCTAGGAAATAGGGAAATATGCACACGCGAGAACGAGACGCAACAATGGTACGGAGTAACGCGAGATACAATGGTCTCGTGATACGAGAAAATCCTCGTTAAATTTCCTTTACAGAGTCTGTCTCATATAGATAATAGTGAACGAAATCAGAGGAGAACGAAAACGAGAACGCGACCAAGACACATACTCGAAACACGGATGAAATCCGTACATTACGGGTGGTGTAACTGAAGCACTCGAGAAACTGTCGGTCGCGATTGCTTGGCAAAGTAATCGGCCGACAAAACACGGGCAATATAATTAGTCACTGTGGCGAACTACGTTCGCTCCGGTGGTTGAGGTTACGCTGGCCGAGAGAGTCCCTCGAGGCGAGGATCCACTTAGGATAACTCCGCGAGCGATCCAGCCACCAAGGGTGAAAGGTAAAGGGAAATCTACTTACCCACGGTCGCGCTCTCTTCATGTCTCGGGACTACTTCACAGCATCTCAACGACACTATTCTGCTTCTGTATCTTCCATGTCGATGGTAGCGAATGACGATGGCGCTGGTCGAAGTACACCGCTGACTCGCACAATGGACACTAGCTCTTTCGCTTCGACCTACCACTCGACGAAGCCGGGTCCACCGTTGCTTTCTCTCTTTCTCTCTCTCTTCCTTCTTCTAACTCCTCTATTCACAGATACAGCATACGCTTCTTCACCACCGAGTCGTCCTTCGTTTTATCTGGACTTTCCAGTGGAAACTCGGTTACCGGTTGATTCTCACCGTGCCACCACCCGACACGAGCGAAAGGTCATCGTTACTCGTTCGTGTCGCGACTTGTCCTGTGACGATATCAGGACGAATTCTCCGGTTATCTCGACTCGTGCGCGGACAGAACTAACCTCGAACCGAGCCGCCGTTTCTGTCTTCCAACGGATACTGCGAAGCGGACGGGGTGGGGGTGTAGACAGGGCGCAGTGGTGGGACGAGTGGCGCGCGCAGAGCTCCGAGTGCGTATGCGTTGGGGTAGTCACTACACCGCCACTATCTTCACGACTACAACTAAAGACGATGGGCATGACCACGACCACGACCACGATAAAAAAATGCATGTTAAACACGAAAAGGGACGTGGATTTTTCGGGTTCTGCGAGAGCACCGATTTTTTGGGAGTTTGCGTTCCTGACGTCTCTTTGTTTCTGCCTTTCTCGCTCTATACGGTATATCTATAGCCGTGGATGCCGCGGAACGATACAGGCTGCGGGGCATTCGTCCGGGTTTCGTGAGATCTTTTTCAGCCGTGGCTACGCGAACCTGCTTCTGCCCAACTTGCTCCTCTGCCTAGCTTTTCCATCAGCGTACTTACGTATGTACATGCACGTATATGTATACGTGTGAATGTTTCGTTTGTTTCGAGGGAATTAGGGTTTCAACGATTTCAAGGGACGCTTCAGTTTTAGAAACCGGGCGGTTGTTGCGTGGAGAAACGCCAGCTTCTTTCTTTACCCTTTTACTACTTCTTTTACTATTTACTCTTTCATATTTAGTTTGAATCGTTGTCTAAATGTAAAAGCGGTTCGAAGTAGTTACCGATAGACTAACGTTTGTCTTGATATGTCCATCGACATCGATCTTTCGTAAATTCGTGTAGTCGTCGATGAATTAAGGATCAACAGACAACTGTTTGCTTGATTCGTTTAAGAAACAAAGGAGTTCAGTATTTTAATTGCGTCCTTTGTAGTTTTATCGTGGTATCTGCCTACAGCAGAAAAGGAATGATGGTATTGCCTTCTGAAATTAAAAAGTGAAAACAAAAGAACAAATTGTGTTATTCGCTTGAAACTTCTTGTAATGCTTTATACTTTATATTTCAGCAATAACATTTTTATAGAAATGCTTACGAACATTTTTCTCGCATTCTTTTTCAAAATTGTAAAATAACGAGGAGTAAAATATGAATGACGAACGTGGTTTATTAGATGTAAAAATTTTCTGGGAAATGGAAAAGACTCGTTTCTACAGTTAATATATATCGTATTCGATTTTCTACATATTTTTATTAATTTATGATTTTTTAAATTTCGCTAGAAAGGTCTAATTTTCTAAAGAAGATGGAACACTTGGAAACACGTCCGTTATATTGATATCTTTTATTAACTTGACCTTTACGATATGCTTATTATGAGATCTCCATTTTGTTGTTGATTCTTTTCCATGTTTCGATGGTTTCTACGAAGAGTATGAAGGTTTGTAAGGAAATATGGGAATTTCATAATAACAGTACGCCAACGTTTGCGAGTAAATGTGTAGAAAGATCATACGAATGGAAAGACCGATATTATTTTTGCCCTGCGGAGGTGTATTTTTGAAATTCTTTTCATAACTATCTTTGTTATTTTTTCCAGTTCTATTTTAATATTCAATTATATTCTTAAAAATTCTAATTAAACTAATTGACACGTACTTCGTTTGCTTCCTTTTATTCATTCATTCATTTCTGTGCGTTAATTACATAATTAATGTATGAGTTAATGCATAATTAACGATATTTATGTTTTGCATTACTTTTGTGATAGTATTCTTCTTATACCACTTATACCGATAATGCTCCTTCTAATAAGCTATTACAACCTTTTGTCTGCTCTTCCAAACCTAAAATCAGTCGACAATACACGTGTGTTTCCATATCTTCTCCCGTTATTTGGGTCGTTATTTCATCCCTCTCTGACTTGTCTCACCTTTCCTTCATTTTTTCTCGCTTTTTCCCATCCCATCCCTTCTCTCTTTCAACGAGGCGTCAACGTCTTAAAGGGGCTGCTACCAGTAACGCTTGCTCGATGACGAGGCGACAACGATCGATTCACGAGGCTCTTTTCGTATCAGGTCCAGAAAGACGGCAAACGTGCTTACGAAATAAAGCTTCTGTACTTATTGCTAGCCACGTTTCTGCCACTAAGAATGCAAAGGAAATAATGGCATCTTACGGATGCGACGCATTATTTTATCGTTGACTGACGAAATTAATTAGAGAATCTTAGATCTTGCGCTTAAAGAAAGAAATCGGTAATTCATATTTTTTTAACTTGATCGATAATTTGTATTTAATATATATAGATAATTTTCCTTGCAAATTATCTCAAACCTAAAGTTTTCAACGAATTGCAAAACACGTTTTGATTACATAGATTCGCGCAATGCTTGTCTCTATATATTATGAAACGGACTAAGAGAATAAGGTGAATGATTTCATGAAAATTTATTGCGCTTTTTGGAATTGATCAGTGATAGAATAGGCGTGCTGTGCCTTATGGCTTGAGGCCAGCAGGGGTTCGGAACCCAAGAAGGTTCAGATTGAATTTAGGGCATCCCAAAAGTGATTTGGCATGGAAGACATGGAATGAATCCCTATTGCAGCTAATACATTTACGACAGTAAGAATCCGATAAAAGTGGTATAATTTTATTAAGGATGTTCCTACGTATATGGAAAGGAAATTTTTACCAAATTCTGAGACTTTATGAAATTATCGAATTGAATTTATTAAATCGCGAAAGAGAACATCTGTAGATTTTTCTTTAATTCAACCAAAGCCCATGAGATAGAACCACAAATATGGTTAATTGTTTCATAAGACAGAAAGTAGTTTCAATAGTTAATTTCACACGGGAACGGTCTCCGTAAACTAGGTTTTAAGTTTCTTCTACAAGGATTTGGCGCTTCATACGGTTTCTATGGTAGTGCACAGAGAACTTGAATCGTATTCAAATAGCTTCGATTATGTTCTGAGAAAGGAGATTACCTTACTCTCCAAATACAATAACGGCTTAGACGAAATAATCGAACTCATTTTACGCGAGATTCTCGTATTAATCATTCTGCAAATTTAGCTCCGTCAACTCGAATAATTATTCGTACACTTATAGTAGTCAAAAACATATTTATACAGCCTAGACGATTTACATCATACAAGCGCTGTAGGATAGGAAAAGCAAACGTATCCTTTTCTCAGTCTCCAGTTGAGTTCGAATGCGGTTCAGTCTACCGTCTTATTACGCCCACGTCAGGTTACTTTCCTTAATTTGATGTTACCGCCGGAGTTCTGAAAGCTGTGCTTTTAGCACTGTTATGGTACTTCCAAGTAAAATCCTTCCAAAAAAAAAAAAAAAAAGCGAAAGCGTACGAACCGTAGTCCCTTCGTACGTCCTCAAATTTAATTTACTTTCTACGTAGGGGAATAAATATGTTGTAACAGGCTTATGGGAATCGAAAGTTTGTTGGGCAAAAACAGAGGACCCTGCCCTCAGAGGGATTAGTAATATGCAGGAAAATTACAGATAAATATTCGTGGCTCAAATAATTTGGAAATTGCGACGAAGGGACGATAGTAGGACTTGAAAATGATTACGCATTACGAAAATTATGAGTATACTTAAAAGCTGTATCTCATACGGTTAAATTGAATATGTTTGCATTCCGTTGCTAACCATCGCATGTGTATTGACATACTCGATGCGTGTTAACGCATTGTAATGACAGATTCATGCTAGCATTACGTGATACGTGCTAAATTCAGAACTTCATTCATCGCTCTGGATATTTCATTTTGTTTATGTAAACTGTGCAATGTTCCAACGGCAAATGAAATGCTGTTATTCAGCGAAAGTAGATGGAAAGACAATCAAATCAGAAAAAGACAATCATGCAAGCTATAAATTAAATTATCTCTCTTTGTTTACAAAATTTTGTAGTAGTTGACAGACCGTGCAAAATAACGAGCGTACAGCGTTTAACAAAAAGGTACATGATTCAACTTGAAAGAATGTTAATTATCGCCATTATTGAATTTTATTGAATAAAATTATTACTCCATCATAATGCAAACGCGATTGGAAAACAGTGGTTAAACGTCACAAATATTGAATTAATTTAGAGTGTCCTGTTATTGTAGAAGAGCCACTTTTGGCTTCACATATGGCGCCAAATTGCCAAACCACAATTCTGAAGCAATACATATACGTACATACATTACGTTAGGGTATCGTGACAAGCAATATGCTTCTGTTCTACTTCAGCGAGGATATTGCCCGCGGGTGTTACCGTATCGTAAGATAGAATCGATATCAATGAACAATTATATTATTTAGAGCGATATACGCGTTTTCACAACGCAATCTCATAAATTATTTTCTAGACTTTGTTACATCGATTTTTAGACCTCATTAGCCTTACGTTCGAAATATAAAAGCTAACGAATCAGCCATCAGTTCTAATGGATGTATTCGAAGAAAAGATTTATCCAGAAAATTTGTGATATTTTTCTTTATGTGACAACTTCTGCTATACAGGCAATTATTACCTCTGTATTTTAGAATTTTGCTTTACGTAAGCACATATTGATATCTAAGTTAATTTTTCCTATTATTCGTAGAGATATCTTCTTCCACTTGATTCATTACGAATTCTAGTTGCGGTAAAGCCGTATCACGGTACCGTTTCATGTTCTCCAGAGAAACCAATTTTGTTTGATAGTGTTAGTCGTGAGACGCCATAAAGGAACAGCGATAAGTCGACCGGACTCGAACTTTTGTTCGGTCGCGTATTTCCAAACAAACATTACCATGCTATATTGAAGTCACTGAACTGCGATGAACTAACCCGAAGTCGCTGAATACCGAGCAAGCAAGCGCATAAAAATTCGCAACTTGGCTGATCGAATACGTCGACGTTCTACTTGGTTTGCTATGATTCGATTCGAAACCTCGTGGATACGGGCTTGTACGTAACAATCTAGCGGAACATCGATATTCTGTCGAAGCAACGTTCGGATTTCAAATCGATTTTTTGCGAACTTTCCCTACCTCGATCGTGTCACACTAATAATAAACCAACGAGACAAATTAAAATATGTATATGTCAAATGAACATAGTATTTAAATATACATACATATAAAATCTCCACCGTATGAAAGTATATCTCGATGGAAGCAACTTGTCCCTAAATTGCGTCCGATTGTTAGAATTTGATCCCCAATTCGAAGTTACGCTTTATTCCTGGTACCCTCGAACCACCTCGTGAGCAATACCGAACCCACAGCAACTGTCCGGTGTATCAGCGATTCATGTGCTCTGACGAGCTGGCCAGAATATGTATGGAAATCGTCTGAACTCGTCGATAAGTCAACCGTCGGATCTGTGCCGCGGTTATAGACGATTACGAGTAACCAGCCGACAATCTACGACGCGGAATACCAAGTTTAATCGATTACAGGCCGAAACGGAACGTTACCATCGTTCTTCCTATGTGAAAAATTTCTCTTCTGTGGCAATTGTACCTGTATTTTCTAATGACAAATCGAGCGAATGCAACTGCTAACGTTATAGTTTTGATAAACGTCTATTGGTTTAGTCGAGTATTTATCAATTTATGAACCTTTCTTTACGAACGACGATATCAAATAACCGCTACAAAATACGTGGGATATGCACACGCATTCTTTAAAAATAACAAATATCTCCAAAACTATATTTAAGATTCTGCAACATTCTTTCTCTTTTTATTCCTCGACCCCGTCGCGTTTTAACAATTCGTTTCAAGATAGTAAGCGATTCAATATTACTTATTGCCTACAAATATGCGCGATGATTTATAGGAAATGAGTAATTACAATCGTTTCACTTGTCTGTTCATAGATACTTTGAAATTGCGGGTCTTGTTAAATCGATATTTTCTGACGGAAACGAGCGACAGTTAGTTTGCCCCCGTCTCTGTACACATGCGACGTCCCGATCGTGATAGAACGATGATCAGACTCGTGAATGTCACATAAAATTTCATCCGACCCACTTAGAGAACCCCTTGAACGAAAAAAAAAAACGTAGCCCCTGTAATTTTTACCTCTGCAAGTAATATCTTGCCTGGAAAATCAATTAAAAATTCATCATTTATTCGAACAGGTATATTTTCACAATGAGCTTCCTCCAAGCCTTTTAAACATACAAATTGTCACTCACGGCGACGAGAAAATGGATTCTCGTTTGTTCGCTGTTGAATAATTGACATTGAGGGAAGAACATGTTTCTCGGCTACGAGAAATCGTCTACTTAAAGTATTCAAACCTTTCGCCTCCATTTTCCCCTTCGAATTTAATTAATGTTGTGAAAGAAGACGAAGAAGTAAATTTTCTTTCTTAATCTATAACTGTAACTATCTTGCAATATCGTAAGGAAAAATGTATAAGAGATATATTCGGAGAAGAGAGGAGTATTATTGACGTACCGTGTATTTAACACCATTCTTTTTATTACACTTTAAAATACATACAGTAGTCCTTCTGGTAGCTGGTTTATTCCGAATTAAAATACATGTAGCTATAATTATTTAGAGCTCCATATATGCTGCACGAAACAGTTTAATGCACTGTTCATTCTATGAAGTGCGAAGTAAAAATTTGAAGCGAAAGGAGAAGTATGGAGAAGTACATTTTTCATCTGCTTTCAATTGGTAGTTAAATAAATAAGTTTAATCGATGACATCTGCAAATTGAAGCGGTGAAAAATCTCTGTAGAGACAAATAATATTCATAAAAATGATAGAACGGTGACTTCTGGCTACGTTACTCGTTTAAGAGAGCATCGTTATTCATTTGAGACAAGTAACCTCCTGGCCATTAATGTGTTACTTTATCATCGTAAAATACACGTTATCGATAATCGTAAAACGTAATTTTATGAAGTTCCTATCTGTTATTTTACAGATCCATTAATCTGAACTTTTCCAAGGAAGAGCATTTAATAATCGACATTTAATAAGCATTTAATAAGTAACATATTTCCATGAAACGAATACGAACAAAATATACAGAAGAGTACACAACGAATACAATGATTAGCTGCAGGTAAACATTAATAACTTGTGGTTATTTCTGATAGAATAACAATGACAAGGCAATAATAATTTATATGTATTAATAAATTAAAACATATTCCGAATTATTAAATTATCCTGCCTTGACATAATTTTGTAAATTACGATTTTATAAAAACACGATTGTGTCGCGTACAGAAGACGATTTGTTAGGAGACGAAGTTTTCAAGGTATGCACGAAACAAAATCTTAAGCAGTGAAGCTGTCGTTTCCTTTGTGTGGCCAGCAGAGAAAGGAAGAAAAGAAGGTGAATTTCAATGAATAATGCACTTTTAGCTCCTTACCCTTCTCTTATCCTTGCGTCCATACAGTGTCTCCCTGTGAACGACGGTGCAAAAGGAACAATCGAAAGTTTGAGAATTATGACTCTAAGCAGCAAGAAAATAACAGAGGATGATATGGCGTGAAAAAGAAAACTGGGAGAAAATTAAAAAAGAGTTTAATCAATTGCAAGAGTTTATTTTATTAAATTTAATTTAAAATTAAGTTTAATTAAAAACAGTTAAAGAAAAAGTGTCAAGATAAATGTTCAGAAAATGGCCCTTAAATTATAAAATTTCTAGACATATCTTTAGATCTTACATCTTCTTTTACTTCTATTTATTTGCGCTTTGGATAGCTTCCGGTTACATCTCCATTTACCATATCTTATCTTATCTTGTATATCATCCTCGCCACAAAACCTATCTTCCCACATCCTTATAATCTCGCTAAGTTAAAATTAAAACCAAAAGTGAAAATTATACATTTTAAACTTCGAGAGACAGATGCGAAGCATTCTACGTCCTGTACTTTGCTTTCGCGAGAAAGCGAATGCATTTTGGGGAAAGAGGTCGGTGGAATCTTTTCTGCGAGGCTAACTTAGTAATTTGGAAGATGACAAGAGGAGGGAGAAAAAGCTGACAGATGAGAAAAATATCGCGGAAGAATCCATTATTTCGTGCTTTCGAAGTAGTGAGAGACTGAGGTAACTTCCATACATTGCAATTTGAATGACTTAAAATAATTGTTAATATCAATGATGAATTCTTAAAGAATCGTATCGTTGTATGTCATAAGAATAAATTTCCCTATCATCTTAAAAATTAATAAAAGGCACTCTGCGTCCTCTGATTTCAAAAGAAACTTAATCAGCCTATGAGAAAGTACGGCGTATCGTAATAGAGTATAATAAATCAGCGAACGTCAACAATCCATTATCGTCCGCGTTCTTTACACAACAATCAGCTACGAATTAACCTCCGGCAGTCCTCCTACCAGATTCACCGTGAGGAAGCCCACGATCCCCAGACTATTCTTAGCAGCATTGAAAAAGGACAGAGTGATCGAGTTTCCCAGGTGCTCATATCGGGCTAGCGTACGAATCTCGAAGGGTAAAAGATCAAGAAAACAAAACGAGGATATGGAGAATAGAGAGAGATGGTTACGGCAGATCTAGCGTCGTGCTTCTCAAAGAAAAATCGAAACGGAGGGTAGATCACCGCGATTCCGTCTTTGGCCCTCGCCTCTGTTCTTTTGTTCCCGTAATTCATCTGGACACGGTGACAGACACGCGACGAAAAGGTAAGCCGGTCTTAGAAAAAGCCAGACGTCTACGGGGGAAGTTCTGGTCAGCCGCAGGGTCCGTGATGGGACGCGGAACCGGCGAATGGAGAGCGGAAAAGAAGAAAATAACCGAGACATAAGGAGCGAGGCTAGAAGCGATACGTGTGCACGTCGGGGATAGAGGAAGCTACGTTTACTCGCGCATCACGTTAGAAGAGGTTCAAAGGTATACCCGGGGGGCCTATGACGGTGGCTAAAGGGCGAAGAGAGGGATGGCGTTCTCTCTGCCTCCTCTACCCCCGAGCAAACTGCCCTACCCGGTCGATGCCTTACGCTTGCGCCTTGATACACGCCGCCACCCCCTCTTCGCGTCAACCTTCCTTCGCCCTCTGTGAATCTCCCCGCGTTTGAATCGGTGATTAAAGTTTCACCTCGCTTCCGTTCTTCGTTTTCTGCCCTTTTCCCTTTTTCCTCATTTTTTTCTTTTCTTCTATGTACTTCTTTTCAGCCCTTTTTTCCCTTCTTTCGTCGTTTTTGTTCCTTCCGCCGTCCCTGTTTTCCTTTGCGGCCAGATGATAGGGAAACTCTGCCGCCACACAGGAACTGCCTCTCATTGACGGAAAGGGCACCGTGAACCGTACTCGATTCGTGCTATCGGGCTTGCTTTAGCTACAAATGTTCGCTTTTCTCACGAAGAACTCTCAGCGTTTGTAATTAAGATACAACGCCGCTTCTTTAATTTCGTAAACATTTCGTTGTTCAAACATTCCTTGTTTCGAGATAATTTTACTTTTTACGTCGCTGCAGGGGATGTTCCTGTATTTTCTTCCCTCCGTTTCATACGAATTACGTTATAGAATACATACGAGTACATTTCCATACGAATCCGGCGTATCATTTTCTTATTTTCGGTAATCTCTAGTTTTCAACGTATTTGAATTGCTTCTTTTTCGACAAATTTATAATTAGTCTTTCGTTGAACGTTTAAACACTTTTTATTTATAATAGATGCAGTTTTCAGGATTTAGAACATTCTCGGTTTCATGCTACGTTGCGTGCTTATCGCTAGCGTTACTCGCCATTTTCTTACTTCTTCATAGAAAAAATTCCTTGATCCTACGTTTTTGCTTCCCTTTTTCTCTTTATTCCTCAAAGTCATTTGCATTCATCTCACAAACTGCGAAGATTTCTTTTGCTTTATAATCAATGAGCAGGTTCTAGCATGTGGCCAACGGAATACTTTATTAATATTTACACAAGATCAGCTTGAAAAGGGATGTGTTCATGAGGAAGTGGTTTCACATATTGTTTAATTTAATTTATAAAAGAGATACAATTTCTAGAAGTATTTTTATTTTCAAAGCAACTTTTAAAAGAAGAGATAGCATAAATATTCAAAAGATGTTTCTACCTGCTACCTACTAATCCTTTCCTTTTCTAGTATAATCGAGTTACCCTTTTTTAAAGTCTTCATATCCTTTCAGCACTCACTGACTTCGTCGTTTAAATATTCAGAAGGAAGAAACAGCGACGCGTTCGCAAAAACTTCACAACCGCGCCTCTCCAGGCATAAATAAAGCATCTCACGGACTAAATATACGCATATCATACGTATTTACGTACGTCCATATCGTCCACCGAACGAGAATTAACTCACCACATCAACAAAATTGTACCAGACGTGGTGCACGTTAAACCAACGAAATGAGAAAAATTATAAATATTCTCTTCTGTACGCATGAAGTTTTTCTTTAATCACAGAGTTAATTATACAATTTAATGTAGAATTTTAGAGACTACGGTTTAATTAATTCCGTTTAATTACAATGTGTCAGAAGATGGGGGCTTAAGAGGAACGATTAGTTGTCAAATTTATTGTTTTTATTCGAAAAGTTTACGACCAATAAAAGGAAATATCCGAAGAAGTTTATTTAAAATTTCTATAAAATTTATATACGATATATACGATTTTTACTGTAATCTAGAATTATAAAATGATAAACAAGTAATTGAGAGGACCAGACACAAGGTGGCACAAGAGTTCGCGTATTCGGAAGTCAATTTATTTTGTACAAAGGTTTAATTACAAGCATGCGTAATAGTTTTGCATGAAACATTATAGATAGAATAACATTTCTTTAACTTGTTATGCCGTGTACAGTGATCTACATGTGTGTTAATTAATTTAAATTTTTTATACTAAGTACAATCTAAATGATCGATAGATTTTTAGTCTCAAGATATTTTCTCTTCTCATTTCCCAAATTCGTTCTGAGATAAATTGGCCACATCTGTATACTCAACTGAAGCTTAATCGGAGTTTTAATCAAGATTCATCAAATAAATTCTATCTTCGAGCCAAGGACCTTGTAAAACGAAAACTTTCTACGCAGATTCCATCCCCTATTGCATCACAGTCTCAATCAGAGGATTTAATAAAATTTACGATTCAACTATAAAAACTACGATGGAAAAGAAGAAGTATTTTCCATAAATTTTAAAGATCGCATAGACACTCATACAAGGGCGTATACACCGTCGAGAAGATTTTCCAGTAAGAAAGAAACGAATCCAGAGAATCAAGTTTTACACGTGCACCGCTGTAATCCGAGTAAAATACGAGTCGTGCTATTGAATTGAGTATCATTGTGGAGAAGAGAAAGAAACTTTTATTCCGAAGAGAAGATAATTTCAGGCGAAATGGATTAAGATTTCCAGCATTGTCGCATAAACAGTGATGCGTAGCCAGGCGTCGCGTCGTCGCGTCGAACTAAATGAATTTTACCTCGAGGATTTCACGCCAACGTTCACTGGTTATTCATTACGCGCCTTTTCTCACCTATTTTCATTTTTATTCCAACGCGATTGATCAATCACCAATTCAGTAAATAGGTCGGTTATTCGAAGATACAGCTGTGCCATCTTTAGATTTGTGAAGCTGTCACTTTAGTCAAACGGTTCTAATTCTGACGAGGTTTTCTGATGAGATCGTTGATTCTAATGTGAAAGCGTGTCATTCGTATTTAATAGGAAAATAAATAGAGGGGAGTAATTAAATCGAATTTATTTATGCGCATTAACTTTTACATCGTTTCCAACGTCTCTGGCACAATGATGTAAGTATGAGGTATATCTTTGGAGGTTCCTGTAAACCAACTTGCCTTTTTGCCCTCCTCCCTTTGATACGTATCATACGTAGCCCCATCAACTGCTGTGCCATTTTTCACGGGATTGGTGGTGGCAAGGTGAGGAGAATCCACTCTGTCAGAATTTATGGTTCCCGTGACGGTGGATTCTTGCGGTAAATTTATCACGATATTAGGCTGTGTAAGAGGAAATACCAACAAAAAGCATGAACAAGTTGCTTTGGAAGTGTAATTAGTACGCACATTGTTATTAATATATTTGTGTTCAATGTAGGCGGTCTTTACACGGTACTCTTGCATGTTGCATTTTGTTTCCTTTGCGAAACACGCTCAGACAGCTTTTAGCGAGGGTTGCTTTCGGCATCTGGCTGGTTTCTCATAAATTGTAAAAGGAAACCTCCTTTTCCCCCACCGGAATGTCTAATGTGTTAAAATCTTGTCGCAGCTTTATTTATTAACTGCACGGCGTATGAATCGTGTCGGAACGGGGTTTGTATTACCTCGTTGCACCTTTACGAGCATTCAGGTTCCTCAATATGCAAATCAAATGGACGCGAACGTAGAGTGTCTCGTTATTCATTAACGACAGTTCTCTGGTGCATCGAGGATTATGTAATTCAATCTTATACAGTAATTAAGGGAGCCAGGGAGCCAGTATTCTTTTAATTGAGCTATCGCTTGTGAAATTTATCGATTTACTGGTTATTGACAGGATGACATCACTGCACACCCCAAATTATCAACGTATAGCACATTACCTGCAGATTGAAAACATTTTCCAACCCTATGGTTGCTGGTCTCCGTCTCAGTGACCTGGACGAGGCATTGGAAATAAGTTGAGATTGAATATCGTTGGCATCTTGGTAACTCAAACATCTCGATCGTCTTGGCACTCCCGCTGGTAGCACTCTTCGCCTTTGTTTCGGTAACTTGCTTCGAGCCTGTAACAATTTTTACATTATTTAATTAATTTTTACAATTTTTGCTTTATTTTTGCTCTAAATTCGTCAAAAGAGATTCTATTAAAATCGATGACCCAACGACTGCGATCTCTCTTTGTTAGAATTATTTTCCAAATTATCTCAGTGAGACTCATGTTCGTCTCATCGATACATTCTTCCTTCTTCGTGTTTTCATTACTCTCCTGCCAGTACCCTCAAATATGCTTCGTCAAAATGAAAAGATCCACGAAGCGGCTGAAATAAAAGTCGTGCAATCTCGAAACGTTTAATTTTCACGATGTTTTCAGCAGAACTTTCCGAATGCTCACCCTTACGAACGAAACTTTCGAGTTTCTTTAAACTCGCGGGTTTTCAAGTAGCGAATTCTGATCTAATCTTGACAAAGATAAAACGTTTAATATCGAACTTCTTAGACAGGTAAGGGTACGATGTATAGACCCGCCAGTTCGCCAACATCGAACTCAAAATATTCCGTTGCCGATTAATTGAATGGCGGCGTCAATGCGGCGTGTATCGAGTACGCGTATCCGCCTTGCTCTAATGGCGGTTTAAAAAATTGACACCGGGGCGAAACTTCTTCGCCGGATAGAAAGTTTCAAATTGGCTAGCGAAAAGTGCCAAAGTTTGCATGTTGCTAGGCTGAATGGACTCCCGCTTCCGTGTTCTCGGTGAACGCGTTATTCAGCGTACAGGAACTGGTCCCCGAGCTAAGGCAAGTTAATCCGATGAAAAAAGGAAAATCTTCGCGCGTCACCTTCGCGTCAACTTCCTGTCTCGTTGAAAGAAACTGTGTCTGACACGAGGTTTATTAAATATTATATATGACTTGGGCAAAAGTTACTCAGGCTTAAAGCAAAAGAATTTTACGGCTGGGGCACGGGTTTGTACAAAATAAGGGATTTAATTAACTTTAATTCGATTAAATTTGATTCGTAGTTTCAGGTTTTAAGTAGCTTAATTTGAGTAATATTTAACGTGAGAATATTAAAAGAGGGAGAGTTTAGGAAGAGTGTTGTCTTGTGTTGTGTCAGCGAGTACCGGTGAACCTTCCATATATTTATTTTATTTTCCCATTCCATTTTTCTGTCTGTCCTGTAATAGCGCAGTATAAATTCGTGCATATATATGTATACCATATTCCGAAGGAGAAAGGAGGGAAGTAAGCTTTTGAAAATGTTCTACGAACCTGCGTATGGGAATAAAACATGGAGAAGTTGCTGACGATAACAGGAACTGGAAGAGCGATAGCTAGAACGCCCGCAATAGCGCATAGTCCCCCGATGAACATTCCCGGAAAGGTTTTTGGTGTCATATCGCCGTAACCAACTGTCGTCATGGTCACCAAGGCCCACCAGAGACCGTGCGGTATGCTGTCAAAGTCGTTATGCGGGTTTTCCTACCAGTCAAACGAGATGTATGAACGATCATTTTAAGGTTTGTGGTTTTGAATAGGAACATTTAAGTTTCAAAAGGAAAAAAGGACAGCTTCTAAACATGAAGATATTCACATATTCGTGAAACAATAATGCATCGTATTTGGTATTTGACAGTAAAGCAACGAGTTACTACAAGTTCAATATACATCGGTATGTTCCTGTTACTGTCATAGATAAATGAAAAATAATGCCTGTATGGAGAACCGAATGGGAACTTGTTTTATATTCGCTCGAATTCCTACAAAACTATATCCCACGAACAAAGATTTACACGCGGTCTTAATCCTCTGCTCAAATTAACTTGTTCAAAAAAGTAATCAAGGAATTCGAACCAAAACGTTTGCACGTAGTGAAAGTTTCAATATCGATCGTGCTCGGAGATCAAAGCTTTTCCCGAGTGAAACTTGTTCGTAGTACTTTAATATTTTAACTCCTTTTCCAATTATTACGCTCCGATCGTCGAACTTACACAACCTGGAAATCTTGCACCTGGTATACTCTCGGAAAGCAAGTGTAAGCACTTTCCGAGAAGTGCACTTTCGAGGTGTCAATTCTCCTTTTTGTGCAATCAACTTACTTGAAGACGTTCTGCGTAGAAGATGAGACTGGCGAAGACGACGATGCCTAGAACGAGGAAGAAAACCAGCAACGCCAATTCCTTGGCTGACGCCTTGAACGTATGGATCAGAATTCTAAGTCCTGGGGAGTGTCTCGTCAGCTTGAAGAGCCGCAGGACTCGAGCTATCGACAGAATCTCAAGATACAGGCTGGACTCGGTAAGGAACTCCGTGTAAAAGCTCAATGTAGCGGTTAAGTCTATCACGTTCACTGGTGACACGGCGAATCTCTTCAAGCTTGGGCTTACCTGTAATCAAGTCGATCAATGAATTAGACCTTATATGTCAGATCGTGCTACAACATCGGAAATTTTGTTAATTTCTATCGATACGAATCTAATAAAGAGACACGAGTTTCCTTCTATTCGAAAATTTGCTTCTTCCAACGATCAGATTCCGAGGGTTCCACTATAGATTGTAAATGAGAATTCAATAATTGCGCTATTGATCACTGCGGAACGTATGGTTTATGCAGGATTTCGCGTAGAAGTGAAAAATCCTCGGTACTTTGTCCACATCGTTGGTATTTTTCGCACGTTCCCAACCGTTCCTCGCCGAAAAAAATCAATACACGAAATCCGTATTCCGGCTTTCAAACATCACGCGAAATATAAATTACATAGAATGATCTTTCGCGAGTCGCGTGCAACGTCATTAAATCTCGTTCTAATATTCGTTTTAATTTTTAAAAGCAACGACTTGCTCGACTGGAAGCTATTACTCTGCGACTAATCAAGGTTTAGATGAAATTATGATGTGACAGTTTAAAAGCAAACGTGACATTTCACTTTAGTTCTTGGTAGAAATAAATGATTTTTAAATTTCGTGGCAGTGGATATTATTTGGCGTACGTTGAAATCGAGCAAGTTATAATTTCGTTGAATTTATACGTGTTTCAACGTGTTGGGAAGTACAGTAGTAAATACAGATACCCAATAAATCAAATAGTACTTTTATAATGTTTTATATACGAGCAAAAACGAGTCCTGGATAAAGGGATAATTAACGAATGATTTGTTACGTTGTTTAGTTGGAAGCAGTAAATCATTTCTAGTCTGGGATTTTTGCTGATTTACTTCCATAAAAATCTGAAACATCGTGTATCTATTATGACACGGAGAAACAAAATCAGGAAGTTAGAAATCCAACTGGTCTTTCCGGTATTGATATATCTTTAAAAAAAGTACAATTGTAAGCTTAACATAACATGTATTCGAGACAGTCGTTAAGTTAATTGAACGTCGATCTAAAACTTCTCAAATATCGATTACAAGTTTTCGCGTGCACGTTCTTCGACCGTAATATCATGCCATATGTTATTTCTACCAATAATTCTTTTCTCGTAAATGTTTTTTTTCGCCGTTAATTCGTTATTTGCGACAATTCACATTTAAGGCGTTTTATCAAGAAATAGCCAAAGCCGTCTGGTACGTTAATTTATCTGTGTTAGCAAGCTAACCCGAACTAGCTTGCACCGAATTGAATTTGTTTACCGCACGTCGCACGCGCAAAAACGTGCTTTGTTCTAATGTTGTACCATTGTGTTTCACTGGTGAACCACTTTTGCTCCTGTCACTCACGTGCACTTGAAAGGGACGTAATTACATCGCAGGGTTACTTCGTTATTCACTGCTTCTTAGCTTATATAAAATGCAATAACAATGAAAGGT
Source organism: Bombus soroeensis (assembly GCA_014737365.1). Lineage (NCBI taxonomy): Eukaryota > Metazoa > Arthropoda > Insecta > Hymenoptera > Apidae > Bombus > Bombus soroeensis. The sequence continues at coordinate 1,108,874 of JACXIL010000055.1, read as the reverse complement.
TGTACGATAATTACATTAAACAACCACGTTTTATTTGGCTGTTCCGCATCCTTTAAACACAACTCGAAACTATTAAAAACTGTCTATCAAAATTTGAAACGGAAATATTTTAATTCCAATTTCCTCGTTTCAAGTACGATTTTGTATAATTGCATCTCATATGATATAAACATGTATGAAACTAGGGCAATTAATTGATTTTAATGAGACGTAGAGCTTCACGTGCAAAATACTGCATTAATGATAATTTTATGTCATTTAATGTATATGGCGTCGTACCAAGATATGTAATATAATTAACCAAATGGTTCTCTGTAAAGCGAATAATAAATGTAATAAAATGCCCACAGCACACCTTTATAATTACAACATTTTTTCTCGCTTTTCACTTGTAGATCACGTTGCAGTTTAGTTGGAAATAATCCTGTACGTTATACATTATACACATACATGTGTATGATCATGTATAGAGTACAGAGTGATTGATTACTCGATCTTTACCTTTTCGCCTCCTGCGGCACATTTAATCATTCGATAAATATTTATTAAAAAACTGCATAAAATAAGAGAGAAAACGCTATCTATTAATTCTCGATGAAATGAGATTCCAAGGGTTTTAGGTATCAAACGTTCAAAGAGTAATACTTTATTTCAATATTTTACTCGAGAAAAGAAATGTAGTTTCAAGCTGTGGAATACCATAATTACCCAGCTATCGTAACAACAATAGGACAATTTTCTACGTACCAAGCAACGAAGAGTAATCTCCAAAGTAAACCAAGCGTTGCACGTATGTTCAAGGTAAAAGAACACCGGATAAGAATCGACGTGATCCACGTATCCGTTGGATTCGAAATGCAGCGATTCACCGTTCTGTTGATTGTTTCTCGATTGTTTCGTCATCGTGTGACTCTTGAGGCAGAAGCAGAGAACCGAGAGGCAGATGAAAAGTATCGACATACAAGCTATGCACTTGGCCGCGGTGGAGGAGTACGGCTCGTCGAACAGAGCCCAGATCCTTGGCCGTAGTTTTTGCCATTTTGTCAAGGTCCCTCTGTTGTATTCCTCCTCGTAACCAAAAAGTCGCGCTATCTCCTCGTCGCTTAATTTCTCACCCTCTATGTCAAGCTTGTCGAGAATTGCCAGCGTTGCTTGGGTGTCCCTGTGCACGCTGTAGGTGCTCCAACAACACGGTTCCACCTGAAATGTATGCATAATTGGAAATTATACGCGCCGGCGATGATTAGAACTTGACTAATTGCAGACCACGTAACTAGATAGAGTTTGTATTCGAGTTACGTATCAAATAATTTTTTGGTCGTGATAATTTTTTCTGTTATTGCCGAACGATTATCAATTATAATATAACGCCTTAATTAGCGTGAGCGGATTTTCGCGGGATCCTTCAGGAGAAAAAAGGATCAGACGAAGACGAAAAGGTTAATTGATATTGATTACGTCATTAATTAAGCAAGAAAGCGCAACGAACGAATAGAAGACCCGGTTTCTACCATTACCTGTGTTTCATGTTCGCTACACTATCATATTTTACAAATGGTAAATTAGATTATTGAAACAGCGTAGAAGAGTATAGAAACTTAAATGTGTATTTCGTTTTTCGAGAAATAAAAATGCTCGCTAGAGCATGTTAGACAAATAATCGATAATTTGGAAACAAATTTGTCATGTGTCTGGCAATTGACCGCAACTTAAGCGTATAATCGATCAGAACCCAAAATCAAACGCTGGATGTTTGTGCAATAGAAACTGTCGTCGGACAAACGTTTCTAACCCGGTGACTCGATAGCAGACCCGTGATTTCTGCGTTTTGAAAGAGACGTTTCCTGCGATATCAAAGCATATTTGAGTCCGCGCTGCTAGTCGGGAAAATGGACAGGCAACCAATGTTAATTATGCAGAATCGTTAAACGTTATGAAATAATGCAGTTGCGTTTCGAATCGAATAAACGGTCGGAATAAACGACTGAATAAGCGATCAAATCTTTTGATCGTGGTATTCGTGTCTCGTTGGAATTTTAGTTTTAGAGTAAATGTTCAAACAAATATAGCGAGTCACCGATTCTTGTTTCTGTTATCTGCTGGCTTCTTTTTTCCTGATTCAGCCTGACCAGAGTAATCACGTAAGATTTTCCACAAAACGAAGTCGTTTCGCGATTGAAATAGAAGGTAATTGCAAACCTGATTAGAGTCCAGTCCCCAGAAGTCGAGTTCCTCCTCGAAAAGCGGACCACAAACGTCTGTCGGGTAATGAAGCTTTCCGGTACGATAGTAATTCAACACCTGGGCAAAAACGCCCGGATGTCGATCGTAAAAGTATTCGTTCAAAATAGGGTCGTAATTGACCAAGGCTTCCGTTAAACGTGACAACCTAGTAGCTGGTATTTTCTTCAGAGTAGACTTGTAGGTTTCGTGTCGTACACCGCCGACGTTCAAGATCACCCGGTCGTTCCATCTGCCGTCATCTAGCTTTCTCATCCTTCTGGATTCCCACGGTTCGCATGGTAGAAGGAAAAGCTCGAATGATAACTCAGGCTTCCGGATGGTATTGATATCAGACGCCGAAATGGTAAGAGCTATGAAATAAAAATTTATCTTATTGGTAAAGGAAATAGCTGAACAATTTTCGTTTTTCTTTTCTCTTTTCTATCTTTTTGTTCTTTCTTTTTTTCTTTATTTTCTCACTGCTATGTATGTAGTTGCGGTGGCATTTGTGGACGCAGAGAGATGTTATATAATATAAATTGAATAGAAACGAATTTTACGTAATATGATACTTTCCTAAAAGGAAGTGAATTTTACATAATCTTGATAATGTATATTTTATCTAAGATGCAAGATGAGGTTTTATCTTCCTTTTTCGGTGTGATGTAATGTAATACTGTTTCACTACTGTTACGTAGTGGTTTTTTTTGTCAAGGAAATTGTGAAAGAAGCTTGTTTACGGAAAAATTAAATTAAGGTAGCTGATATAGGATAAGAAATAGCGATGGAATAGACTTCCAATGCAATTTTTTAAGGTATGACTTTTGGGATATCGGCACAAATAGGTTCGTCCGTAAAAATGATCCAACGTAAAATTCAATTTGACGCAAGTGTACGTAATAAATTTCAAAGATGCTTTCTTTTACAAAGTCTCGCTAAAATGTTAACAAAATTTGCCGATATTCCCTCAGTTTATGGTACATGATATTGCGACGTAAGAAACGTGGTTATTTCGTCTATCAATACTATTAACCATATGAAGCTGATACTTTGCAAACAATCGATAAATTTTGCAAATACTTCATTCTTTACTTTACACACTGTGCAAACACACACCGGACACATATACAAAACGCAATGTACGCATCTACCTGTACATTGAAGAAGATGGCATAGACGTATGCATATTCTCGTATTTTATTGCTTGTTAGCAGACGTAGGATCAATATTTTCATATTCCTATAGAAGTCGAGGATGTTGGGATGGCAATCAATATGTACTTTGCGTTATTAAATTTACGATGATGAGAAGGGGAAGGTTTTCAAATGCAGCGCCGCGCAATTACGCTCGCCGTGACCACTGATTACTCGACATCTAGTTTTCTATTATATATAATCTACGTGAAAGAAGACCGAAGTGAGTATTACAACACCCTTGGGAAGGATTGGCCGTCGGGAAAAACTGATTGGAAAATAGGTTGGAAATAAGAACCGTTCCAGGGGGAAATACGAGCCGCCCGTCAACTATGCAATTTGAACGAAGCCACGTTAAGTCAAACGTAAAATCCTTACATCTTCTTAATGGTTTTTCCGTAGACTCGAAGGAATTTTAATTTTGACTTTTCCTTTCAGTATCTTGTCACTGAATTTTGTAGTTGTATGTTAATGATACGAATCTATAGTATGCTGTGTTATAATATAGCGTTAGTTAGCTTTTAGGAAATTCGATGCGGTATCAAAAATATATCGGGACTTAAACACACACGATCACCACACTTTATACTCAACCAGATCTTTCGATAATAAGTATCTAGTAAAATTATCGTTTCTACACATTAAGCACAAACACACAAGCATTATGGCAAATATACAATGCTCCCACTAAATTTATTTTAATAAAAGATAAAATAATAATCCTCGCCAATTATATACTACGCATCCGTTACTCATATTTTTATGGCGATTTAAATAATACGTACAATCTTATATCTTATATCTATCTACGGTCTATAAGAGAGATCAAAAAATTATTCACACTTGAATCTTTTTTACAATTGAAAGTCACATAGAATCAGAACGATCCACTGGTGGAGAAAATGTCGATCGTTTCACCGCAGTCGATCGAAGAACTCGAGTTTCGCGGAGAAGAATAACCCACGAAGCAAACGCGATTTCTCGTTCTATAAATTCGACACTGTTTATTTGCGTGGCCAGTCGCGAACCTTCAAGTTCCATCGACACGTGAACCGACGAGACTGTTCCATTTTAGAAACGAACTGAAAAATATTTATTTCCAAAATGTCGTTCATTCGTGTGAAAATCAACTAAGTGGTAACCATTAAATTTTTCGGTATGTCGAATGTAAACGTGTTCGATCTAGTTCGATATATTATACGATTAATGTGTAAATTGTATTCATAAGGGTGTACGCTTTTATGGAGTGACGATAAGCAGAGTTTTGCAAGAAGGAGATGAAAGAGCAAGATAGAAACCATGAAAGGTGTAATATAAACTAATGAAAGATCAAAGAGTTCTGTGGTATACAGTAGTCTACTAGTATTTCAGTGCCGTCTCCGTAATTTATTTTTCGTGAGATACGTTTTATGTAACTGAGTTTAAGGATTTACGAAACTCTAATATAACATATATATTGTATAAATATCATATTACACACACACACACACACGTATATATATATATCAAACACGAAACTGGTTATAACAATTGCGAGTAAATTTTAGTAATAGTAAATATATACTCTAGATTTTATCTTCCAGTTATTATCACTGGTTTTTACAATTTTTACCATATACCACTACATAAGTATTACGAATCTCGCGCGAGAATTTGATTGGAAGCGGCGCTGTTGCGCGCCAACCAATCAGGAATCAACTAAGCGATGCTATGTCGCGGGACTTCATTCTACAGTCGAAAATTGTGGCGTCAATATGTACTTCTCCGCTTCAATCGCGTCACTTCAACTACGTCGTATTTACACCGCTATCCTGTTCCTATTATACGCTACTATTAGGTTAGTTTAATTAATACGCATTTGTTTAACGATTTATTAGACATTATTGTACCGAAACTCATTAGTTTTTCGAACTTTTGCTGGTTCACTTTTTGTCGATCGACCGTTCGATTCGCTTATTGTCTCATTTTAATGTAACCGGTTTCAATTTTACACATTTATGTCAAATCTTTGGTTCTCTTTTGCACAGATAGATGGTTGATCACTGAAACGAATTCGAAAGAACAGAAATGTATGGACGCCATGATAATTAGTGGTTAATTCGGTGGCTGTCAAACGGATTTGGTGTTCGATTCGCTGTAGTAAACGCAGAAGAAGTATGTATACGTTTATATTGTTTCTTTGTTGAACCATGAGTAATAAGCATTTGATGTACAATTGTTATATGTCACGGAGATAAGTAATTCGTATTAAATAATTAATTTGTCATACAAATGGAGTAGTTCAGCGAAACAGATCTTAATAGATTCTTAAATTTTTGTTTATAACCGTGAAGTATCTTCTTTTGTACTTACTCATATTTTAAAGGAAAATTTAGTTTTAGTTTTAACTACTACTAATGCTGTAGTAGTAATACTAACAATGCTTTATTGCAATGGTTCTAATTCAAACTCGTCTGTAATTCAAATCACTACACTCCCTCTGCGGTTGAATATGATTCCTATGTTGTCCATAGTAAATCTCAGAGGGCGTAAGAAGCACGTCGAATTTTTTCCAAGTCGGTATTTCAGAACGTGACTAACAAAGCGTTATTTAATGTCACCACTGACGTGTCACGTTTATTCTATCGTTAACATTCGATGGAGATACATACATTGAGCGACATCTGTTATCAACTGCCGTTTTAAATCACAAAACGTCTGACCTCTATGCAGAAGACCCTACACTACAAAAAGATTATTGGAAAGAATCGGAAATCGTGAGACCGCTACTAACAACTGGACCAAAACAACGGAACGAGACGATGCATCTTCCGATGTCAAGAACAATTGTGAACACACGCGACCGGGTTGTTTACTCGCAGGCGCACAAAAACTAGGATAGAATATGGCCTGTCGGTTCGTTGAACGCTATGTATCACGCAAGCGAAAAGGCGCTTCGGAAAAACGGATTGTTGAAAGAAATACAGCCATTACACGATTAAAAGATATGGTCTTTGCGACGATGTCAATATCAATGACTAACCCGTTGCTCCACGATCTTTTTGGTAAGTTTGTAAATCTCCATTTGACTAATAAATTCACGAAGGTTAGATAATTAGAATCGGGCACACGCGACGAGTTTTCACTGTCAGTAAAGAGCATCGTGGAGCAGCGAAGAGCTATAAAGAGCATTTAGGTGCCAAATTTTCGATCGTCTAATCTAACGATTCGTATTAAACTTAATTTAACAGAATGTTGATTACAGTTATTTTGTTGAAACAGAAGTTTTGTTTTTTTTTTGATAGGCTTAATACGCAGCCGTTTTTCGCGTGGGTGTCGTTGCCTCCGGATGCTGTATGACGTAAAACGCGATCCTTTCTTCTTCTTCGTCGTTTTTTCCTTTTTCTTTTTTTTCTCCCCCCCCCTTCCCTCGCAATATCTTTCGACTGATACGGTTTTTTTCCAGATTGGCAATCCGTCAGCTCGTAGGCGGCCCGTGATATGTACCTACTGTACTTTTTGTGGGGAAACGATGACGTTGATACGTTGTCGTTAGCGAGAAACTTTCCTTTCTTTGATGCAAGCCGAATCAATCGCGACGAACGATCGTTGTGTAGGTATATGTAGGTTTTGACATAAGTTGCCTTTACTCTTTATTTGTCGTTCGTCGGATATTTGGAAAGGTTTCGTTTAGAGAATAGTAATAGAAGAGGATTATTGTATAGATTTTTATGGGACGGATGTTCGCTAGTCAAATGCTTTTTGCACTTCTGGCTCGTGTTTGTCGGGTCTATCAGATATTATTGTCGCGTATTGTCCACGATAGTGTATCTTTCCTCTACTTTTTCTCTACTTTGATATGTGCAATTTGTCAATATAGACATTAGATGAATCGAAAGATTTATAATTTTCTTCCAGACAATTTTTGTTCCATAGATTTCATTTATCATCACTGTGAATGTTATCTGTAATAATACTGTATCCAATTAAATCATGATATTATGGATCTTTTGTTCCGTCTTCAAAATTTTGAGATTGTTAATTTGTGCCGCACATTTGAGTCTATATTATATGCATACCATGAAAGTGTATGTGTTATCTTGAATGCAAAACAGCGCGAACGTGTTAAGAAGCATACTATACTTGTTGGGACAATCAATATCTCGTATAATTCCTTCACCAATCGGATTCTCGTTAATTTCACATTCCCCAAGAAAGTACCCGTTCCAATGTTCCCTAATTACCCCATTACACGTTGGAAACAGTCAACTAGGAAATAAGGATGGAATTAATTGTAATATTTGTACTCCTGAATAGAAATCAATTCAAATATAGAAGTTTCGCTTCATTACTTCGTATCGCAATTCTTCATTCTATTTTCTGTATTCTCTATATCTATTTTCTATGGAACGTAGCTCAATTTTTATTAAAATATTACCTGAAATTTTTAAACCACGTGGAAATTTAATACTCGATTTCCTTGATATCAGAAAAATGTCACTTGCATCCTAGTCACTTTGGTTATAGTTGTCCCATGTCTCAAAATATCTATAAAGCGTTCGAACCTATCTCGACTAAATCCTAAATTATTTAAAAATATTCTTTCTACCTTATCCTCTTTACTCGCGATGCGTTTAAAACTTTTCAATCGGGTTGGAATCTATGTACAGTATAGTTGATCTCGCGAATGCTTATTCCGAGAAAGTTCGCGTTCACGATAATTGCAGCGTGTACTTGAAGCATGATATCGACTCGCGCTCCATTTGCACCCTCTGTTAGATCAAGATGCTAGATGAGGCTTAAATACGCTCGGAACTTGCGAACCTTAGACTTTTCCCCCGAGCTTCTATCGCTAACTAAAGACTACGAAAATGTTAGCAGCGTAAACGATTCGAGGCGTGTGAGCACGAAAGAAAGGCAAACAGGCAATCGGAGAAGCCCATGCTCGACTTCCACCCCTGTGAATCCGTCGGCGGGTAACGGCCATCACGATAGCCTGTCTCAATTTCTTCCATGCAGCCACTGCCATCTTCGTCATCCATTCATCCCTTCCCTAATTCCGATACTCTCCCCTGGACGAACGTGGTGTTCACCCTCGCCGCGACGATCAGTCTTCAAGCTTTTCTCTCTCTATCTCTCTCTCGGTCTTTTCCGTTTCCTTTTCATCCCACGACCTTCGTCGAGAACACTGGAAGCAGCGAGTCGCCACGGGGTAGAATTCATTGTTATACAGTGGAATATTTGAGAGAATCCACCTGTCCGTGCATATAGCTATGCAACAGTTGTAGCGCATCCGTGATCTCACAATGATTACCCATACTTTTGAGAAATATTTCCGTGTGACGTCATTTAGAAATGAATTTTTAGATATTGTCTTCATGTTTGTTATACTGGTTCACAAACTTGTTGGAAATATTTCGGTAGATAGACGCTGTAAAACAATGAAAGAGAGATAAAACGAACGAATCTCGCTCGTTTTAACATTTACGCGGTTTAACCTTCGAGCGTATTAAGTCTTCCAGCTTCTGAAAATATTTTGATTAGGAAAAATTGATACAGGTGAAGCGATACGCGGAAGTTACATAAGGAAATATCTGAAAAACTAATATGTATATTATATAAGAGAACGCATATAAAAGCAAGTAATATTGAAAGGAAGTGGCAATACCAAGGGGGCGATAGTGAATGATGAATAAAAATATAGCAACTTCATAGGTTAATGTTTTATTCATTTGTTTGGAGCAAAGGTAGGTATATACTTGATCAATTCTTTCTTATACGTACTTCAACGCTTCGTATATTTTTGTTCTATTTTTCAGCACATTTTTATCGACTTTTTCGATATCTATATTTTTATTCCGATATAGGAATAATAATTTAGTTCAAGCTGGATGTGAAAGTGGATAAAATTTTAAGCAAGGGAAACAATTTCCAAACTGATCGTGAGTCTCGCGTAACTTCGCACATGCCGCCACGTGTAATTGTACAATTTCCTTCTCAATCAATTCTTCGCACCCATATTCGAAAACCTATAAATTCTGACATCCGTTTAACCAGCAAACTCCTACGCTCTCTCAATCTCCACAAATTGCAAAAATGAGCAGTGCAGAAGTACACTCTACAAAGAAGAGAATAAGGAAAACGAAGGACTGCTAGTCGCGATTCTTTCATGTTTCTTAAACTTAAGAAATTCGAAGATATAGGAGCTGTGGCAGGCTTGAGAGCTTCACCTTCCAGTTAACATAAGTTGGAACAGAAGAAGTTAGGAAAGGAAAAGTTCAAGAAGTCCATCTGCAACAGAGATGAAAGCTTCGTGTCGGGTCGTAAAAATTACAAACGTTTGCGTACAAAGATTAAAAGATTCTGCCGCTAAAGTAGTTAAATCCTCACGACATCCAGCAGTCTGAAACAAGCGGTGTAAAAGTGTAAACAAAAGATTAGACACGTCTACGTGGGGATGGCCATCTTTCGCCACGCCACGGAATTAACGATAACATTCACGCATCATTCATTAAACGAGGGAATGAAATTGTCTCTGGCCGACGTTACAGCCCGCCCCCGAACTCGCCACCGCTCGCGGTGAGACCTCTCTCGTCGACGGAGAATCTAGCCTAGTTTCGTGAACGTACCATGTTGGCGCTAGCGTCGGGCAAGGAGGCCGGGGTAGGTCGGCAAAACGAGACGATGTACGTTCGAGGGAGGGAACGGACCGTGGTGATAGTCGACGAGGACGCTGGGTGGTGAGTGCCACCGTTACGGGTCCTCCTCGGGTCCAACCGTCAGGACCAGGGACAATTTCTCGGTTCTCCTTCTGTTTGACACGCGTTTTGCCACCGTGAAACGGGGAAAACAACAAGAGAGAAAGGACAGATCGATAGAACCGGCGGTAGCGGCGGCCAGTGTGCTTTTGCTTGCTCGCCTCTGCTTACCCCTCGGTGCGTGCGTGCTTGCCTGCCTGCTTTCCTTTTCCTTGCGTGGATTTCGTTCCGTGGGCCAGCGAGGACCAAGCACACGGGGTGCGGCCAACGATGGTGAAAGCCCCGACCATGGGTCCCACCGCCGGTACCCAGGGGATCAGGAAGATTCACCCTGGCCCCGAAATCGCGATGAATCCGAGGAATCTGCCGACCGCGAACGTCACTACACCTCCCAGCATCCGAACAGATGGCAAGACCACCTCTATATATCATTCTCAGGTATATTAACGTTTTGCGATTCCTTTCTTTGTTTTTTTCTCTAACAGGATGCTTTTGATAATGTTCCGCGATCTGTTGAGCTGAACGATGCGCTGCGCGATTCGTTTTGTTTATTTGATTCTTGTTTCGATATCGATGTAAGTTAGATTCTTTGATCGAAGCTTGTTTTGATCGTTTTCTGCTGTATCGCGACAGGAAGACAATTTGACCGAGTGTGGTGAACGGGTCGGGATTGCGACGGCAATTTCCCTTCGCGCTGAGAATCGTATCCCCGCCAATGCGTCTAGTGCGAATCTCCCTTTGTGTCGACTCAGTTTTTCGGCTTTTTTCAATCGCGTTTCCAGCTGAGCTTGAACGCTGTTTTTCGTGGTCGTCGATTAAGAACAAATTGAGTTTCAAAGCAGAGTCGATCGCGTCGAATGTTTGTCTCCCTTTACTCGGGTTTAATTACCGTCACGTTTCGATCTGCAGAAGATTGTACGATATAATCCTTTAAGATCTATTACTGTAGACTTCTTTTATCTGTTGATTGGTGAATTCTGCGACTTAATGATTGCCAAGTTTACGAAAGTAAAGATTTTAAAGAACGATGCTTTTACTCTATTTATTTATTCATTTACTTTCTCCGTCTTTTATTTCTATTACTTTTATTCTTATCTTGTACTGTATAGAATCGGTCTCTCTGTATAATCTTTTATTTCCTTTGTTATTATCAGCTGCACTCCCATTTCTCTGTTTTAGATTATTCGATCAGTAATTGCGAGTTTCAAATTATTAAACGATGAATATTTAAATTACACGCGTAATGATGGTTAACAGTCGATCGATTGCCACCCTCTTTTTTGCTTTGTCCTTTCTCTCACTGTGGTTAATGAACCAGGAGAGTTATTTTTGACAAATATTTGTCATAAATCTGCGATTATTAGGGCAATATTAGAACTTTTTTCGTGTTTGTTTCATTCAATTTTTCATGTTTACGTGTTTAATCAGTGTCGGCTCTGGTTACGTCGTCATTAACTACGATGCTTTATTGCGGAGATAATTAGATCAGTCGAAGCCTATTAAGTAGCGAGCGTCTTTCAAACAGAGTAACAGCTGCCAGATGTTGTTTGAATCTTCAAAATTTCCCTCTAAAACTGAGCCAACTTTCATATATCTGGTGCTTTTCCGGATAACATTTTTATTTGTTTTCTAATTATCAGAATTTGAGGAGTTCGACTTTCCTTTATTTGATTTATACGCATAATAATAATAATTTTATTTATACTTACATTGATATAAAAAAGTGAAAGTAAAGTTAATTACTTTTCTATTAATTTAATATTTAATTCTAATAATTTGTATTGGCTTTCCTATTAATAAATTACTCTGATTACATACACAACAATTTTTGAAAATTACAGGAAAATATCCTTTTTCAAAAAACTGTCAAGCTATGCGTTTTGACCGAAATTTACGTACCTACCGATAAAAATTCAAACTGCTAAAAATTTATCTCTTCGTTGTGATCTAGACCCATTTTTCCTGTCGTAAATCCTTTTCCTTCTTTCTTCTTCCTTTTTTCTTGTTCAATTCGATTTTTTAAACTTTCTGTGCTATTTCGAGTCCCTATTTAGCGCGTCTTCGATATTTTTTCATTCGGCTCGATCTTTTAAACGTCCATTCAATTTCTTGCTCGGTGTCGAGCGTTGTAGCGCGATTTCGAAATTGCTCGATCTGAATTTCTCCGGAGCATTGCCTCCGCCGACCCTATTCCTTTATTTCTTGCAGAATCTCGTTTGATCTTTACAGCGACAACTCCTACCTCGTCGCTCTTCATTTCACACCTTTGTCGTCGTAACGTTTGCAATTCAATGATCGCCAGAGGCTTTCGATGTCGCAAATAAATTATTGTTAAATTCAGCGAAGAGATATTAGGTCGGGCCGGCGGGTGGTTCGAAAAACGTGCGGGCGGATTCATGAATGAATGGATGCCGCGATCCTTTCTAAGAAACTCGTAATCTTTTAAATTCATTGATTTATTCGACCTCTCGTTTCATACTCTTATTTCATTTTTTCTTCTGCTTTTTCTTTTTATCGACGTAATTCAATATTATCGCCATCAAGCGGATCATAAACGAGCCAGTTTGTGCTTCTCTCGATGTTGCAATTTCCGCTTCGCAATTCACTCATCGATGACTATTAATCTGATTAATTCCTTGTATTTCCTTCTTTCGATCGATGTTGGAAATGCGAACGAACGTTGAGCGGAATTCGAAATGAGTGAGAAAAATGAAAAATTCTGTTAGATTGCTACGAAACGAGAATGCAACAATGATCTTTATTACGAGAAGAATTGAACTTGACGGTACGCAAATGTAATTTGTGCAAAATAAATTAAACGTTCGAGAGAATTACGATAAAACACGGTTAGCCATTTAAGATATTTAAATTATCGTCGTAATAGAATTTTAGGAAATTTAATTTCATTATGTTCTCTGTCAAATAGAATACAACTTCGAAGATAATAAAATACCGGGGAATTAATTAAATCATGCTTTAAATATTCAACGCGTGGATTTCGTTATAAAATCTTTAGTGAAAATGTAAGACAGGTTGAATAGCTTTGACGCGTCTCAGAACTAAACGAATAAGTTTTTAAAGAAACTAAACTTTTAGTACGATATATTTTCTTGTCCATGATAAGATTGAAAGATAGTACGGTGTAACAATGTAACTTTAGGGAAATTTTAAATTGCGAATTAATCGCGTCATTTAAATATCCATCCACGTATACGGATCAGGTAATTTATTCTTTCAAGTTACACTCTTTACGCTGTTATTTTATTTATAGATCTTTTATACACCATAAATAAAAGTAATTTCGAGGACTACGGAACAACAAGCTTACAATAGCTTATCGTTATTATATTACGATAAATATATGCATGAATTGTGTGGTTATTTCTAATTAGTATTTATTACCAATAATAAGAATATACTTTTTATCGTCGAACACCAATTATCAACTCATTTCTGTAGCAATTACACGAAAAAGAAAAAATAGAATAAGATCGTACATACATTTATTAGCCTTTGTTCTCGAGAAGATCGATTTTCCGAATACGTGAAATACATGTGCTTGACTAAAATTCGGTTCAATGAATATCACTGGAAATATCTATTATGTTTCGACCTAATACCGTACGCATGTAGATGTAGCTACGTGTCACTAAAAATATTGTTCCCTTTGGTAAAAATACCGAGAGCCCCTTATAATTAGGGGAAGTATCCAAGCGCGCACAAAGAGTTCGAAATTCAAATTATGATAATAGCGTACTCGATACGCGTTCTTGATTCTCATCGATAATATTGTTAATGACCTCAAACTCTTGATGAATGTTATTTAGACTTTGAACCAATAATCATCTATAGAGACCGTCATAGTACATCTTATTTATAGTAAAGGAATCTTCAAAGATAAATTTCATTAAAGATAATGAATCACAAACAAGATGCTTTATATACCTGGCTTTTACGTTCACGAGGAACGACCTGTTTTCTGTCTGTATCACTTGCAAGTAGTCTATACATTAAACCGTGCGTTCTCAAGATCAAGAGTCGAAATATTTATCCAGAAAGTTCAAAACGCTGTCCAGACATTTTGAGCTGCAAGCTGTCTCGATAACCAGAGTTCTGCTATACTATAATATATACACAGAGGCTGGAGAGTGTCAGGAACGATTAATTTGTCTCAGTTACTGTAACTACATATGCGATATTAGCTATCGAGAGCGTAAACGGTTTTTCTCTGTGCGATTAATTTTCCTAATTAATTTCTCATAATTCTTAACTTTATCCTTCTTCTTTTCCACAAACAATTTTCTTTGTCCATAATTATCGGTAGAACGTTTTACATTTGTTAAACGTTAAATTTACCTGCTCAAAACGTTCAACCGATTCCAATTCGTTGTTAAATTACTTCGATTGCTATAGTCGACCGAATTGCGTTTAAAGCGACGTGTATCCTTTTATGCATTTAACATTTTCGATAAACAACAAAGCTTACTTCGATTATTTCCAAGAAAATCCAATAATATTGGATTTTTGATATCCGCAGGGTGTTTCTCGAAACCATTTCGACGTTCAATTGTGGAAAAAAATGTGAAATTTTGTTCAGCGTGCTGAAATTGTGAAAGCAGCTTAATGAAAATCGATGTGTGTGTATATAAACGAATTCGGATTTCATTCGACAGCAGTTGAATTTATTTTTTTTTCTTTCCATATGTATAACACATAAAACTATCAATTCTACTTGTTTACCAACGATAAATTTGGTGTAACGTTTTAGGAGATTTTTCGAATTCGGAAGAAAGTGACGAAATATACATAGCTTTCAAAACTATTCGAAAATACAAAAGGATAAAATCAAAAATTTCGCAAAAATTTATTTTTTAGATTGAATCGCACTCGAGGAATAGAGAAAATTATCTATTACCATTTAAATAAGATATATCCTGGTCGTAATGAATCCTGCGAGCGACTTTCCAACAGATTCAAACGCATTAAAAACCTCCAGTAAGTATTAATTGCAAGCAGGAATCTCGCAGTAGCGACTTATCAAACCCGGTAGAGGATTGTTAGTTAATAAAGTGTGCAACCTCGATCGATAATTATCGCTGGAAATTCGATAAACAATGATACCGCGTAATTCACAAGGAATCTCTCGAAAGGCAGCCTTAAGGCGAGCCAACCATTGAAAGTGTCATAAAAGGCCTAGAAAGCGTAAGAACTCGAGTTAGCTTAAAGCCTTTAATTAATCGTGATTACTGCTCGAGGAGTTCTCGTTTCTTCTTTTCACCCCTGCCATCTGCCTTCGCCCACCTACTCTCTCTTTTCTCCTTCTCTTCATTCTTTCTTTTTTCCCCTTCCTTTCTCTTTGCCTACTCACCCCCCAACGAATAGGAAAGTGCATGACCTCAAATCGAAACTCGCAACTCATCCTCGTGTCATCCTCTCGTCTTTCGAATAAGTGCTCGGTACGCCTCAATGATGCACTCGAAGACTCGTTTCCCGCCGATCGAATGTGGGTCAGTTTTATCGAGAGCGAGCGGCAGACGAACGTACGATAAAGTGTGTGTGTGTGTGGTGTGTGTGAGAGAGAGAGAGAGAGAGAGAGAGAGAGGTCTGTTCCATTTTCTCATCGAGGGTTCCTTTTTGTTGATCTTTTCACGCTCGAATTCCAATAAATGAAATTACGCGGCGAGGAATTTTCAGCATCTTCCGCGGATTAGAAAATTTCTCCACCGCGAGATTATGCTCGGCATGGTTATAGAGAACATCGTTCATCGATGATATCTTCAGCGGTCGGATTTCAATAAAACGATGTCGTTATCCGGGAACAGAATTTATCATCGATTCACTAGTGAAATATCACCAATGACTTTGTACCGATTCCCGCCACCATTCTATGTAGTTGAAATTAGAAGAGTCGAAGATTTTTGTGATTTATTTATCGATGCTTTTAAAACGACCGAGCATACATAGGCGATGGATTCTGTTTATTCGTAAATCTTGCATAACAACGTTGTGCAGTGTAATTTCTCTAGCTGGGAAAATATTTATACAGATTGAAATTGTCATG
Organism: Bombus soroeensis; assembly: GCA_014737365.1. NCBI lineage: Eukaryota > Metazoa > Arthropoda > Insecta > Hymenoptera > Apidae > Bombus > Bombus soroeensis. The sequence continues at coordinate 1,092,660 of JACXIL010000055.1, read as the reverse complement.
TCCTTTCTCACAGGTGAAATATTTTATAAAAGGCAAAGATTTACTGCGTCACATAACAGCACGTTGCTTTACTGTCACGAGGGGAAGTATATGTTCGCAAGATGTCGCGTATTCTCGAGGACCATATGCGACGGGCACTCGTAACTTTTAAAATGTCCATTTATATAAACAGTTTTCCCCACTTGACAACCTCCGTCGCGTAACTGCAAATCCTAGAGTTGTGCGTGTATTCCTCTCCTGGACAGTTAAAAGATCGAGGAAACGTACGAAGAAAAATGTAGACATTTTTATCGCACTGTCTTCGGTCTTGTGAAAATGTGATATTATATGTATAGATAGACAGATGTAGCACAGCGTAAAATCGTAATCGACTGCATTAGTCTAATTCTTAAATAATTTTTTAACGAAGTTTTCCGTCTCAGCTACGAAAAGAACATCAAACTCAGAGAATACATTGAAACGAACTTATCATGCTTCTCACGAACAATCTTCAAGCACAACCCTATTTATATTTCGTTATTTAATTAAAAGCAATGAAATTTCAACACACGATGTATCGCTTGGAAGCAAATGAAATATATTAAAAATAAGGTTTCCAGAGATTAAAAAAATTCTGAATGAAAAATTCGTCTGGGAGATATACAAAAGTAGCATTCAGCACAGTATTGTTTTATTTCATTCTGAACTTTTCGACGAAAAGATGGGTCCCGTGATTTCTAAATCACGTGTGCCATATATTATCTATTGCAAAATGCGGCGCGTTTGTCGATAAAGAATTTCTTTGGTGTGCACGTAAGAACCTCACATCGCATTATCGATCTTCGTTACGGAACATTTTTGTTCACTTTTTTGCGGTATAACAACAAAGAGAATTATTGGAGTAGAAGCACGGCGTCTGGTCTTTGTGAAACAAAAGCAAAGGGACGATTTTAAAGAGAATAATAAGTCTGTACGCTGTTTCCAACAAATGGAAACGACAAAAGCGATTTTGCCATTTTCGATTCTTAAAACAGTATCCAATCCTTCCCTTCAAGGCGAAATAAGGACGGTTTTTCCCAGAAAGTAATTAACTGTACATCACTTTACAGTCGAAACGATAGTGACTTTTTCACCGGAAAACATTTTACGCCCGCACCGCGAAATTTGTTTCCTTGTGTTTAAGAGATACTAGAGATATTATGACGCACTGGTAACAAACGCACCTAAAATCGATTAACAATTCATTTACTTAAGACAACAGCATTTAGGATAATTACTTGGAACCGTTCCAATTATTATGCAGAGCATAGAAGCTTAATAATTTATTCTTGCATAATCTTGTCTCAATTAATTTCAGCCATTTAAGATGTATTGTAAATTATATTGTTGCAATTAGTTAGAGAGTCGATCAAAATACGAATTTCAAGCGAAGATGTAGCGTGCCATTCTTTTGTATTTTCCACAAACCTATCAAATCTTTACGTATAAAATGAGGACAAAATTGAAAATAACTGAAAGAACCGCAACAGAGTTAAATCTGAATGTATTTACCAGCAGACCAGTAGGTCCATTTTCGCGCCATCATTTTTCCCTCCTTATACTGCGCTATTTTCGAAAACCAAATTCTCTTTAAACATTAATTTCATTCGATAATAGCTCGATAATTCGCGTATTAATCGCGCGGAATCTCCAGCTGGATGCATTATCAGCATACGTCACCGGAAGGTGTGAATTTTTCACGCACCTAAAAACAAGCCTGGCTTCTGCAACGCGGGACCATTATCATCGCATGGTCGTTTGCCCGGAATATCGTGATCATTATTTCTCGCGATATCGATGCGCAGTTTTCACGGGTGTCGAAAATGAAAGATCGAGGCGTTGGTGTAATTGGAACGAGCATGACCATTTGTATGTGCCACCCACCAAAGCAGAAACTCTTAATTAGTCCCTAACGATCAATTATCGTTTTTTTCGACGCGTCTCGCACGAAATGAAAATGTCCTGCGAACGTGGCTGTCCGTGCGTACAGAATGGCATCGTATTGCAGCTGTGGAATACACATCGATATATACAGTATCTCGATTTTAATTTCCTGCATCGTGTCCTGGCGGTGCGGCTGTTTGTGTCATATAGTTGTCGTTCCTCGATGTTCGTTATTGCAAAAGGATAACGATGTCTCTGGTTTTAGTAGCTGCACGGCATCTGAAAACTTAAATTTATGATAAATAGCCGATATCGTTTGTTCAGGAAAAATATTTCTCCTTTATTTCTAATGATTATTTCACAGCTCGATATCTTTCGTTAAATTGAACGAATTAATCCATGAGAAAGTTCGACAGCCTCTAGCTACGTATTAATTCGTCGTATATTCTTTCCAAGAATCTCATTTCTCTTCATCCGACAAGCGCGAGAGATAGCAAAGGAGTGCGGATTAAGAATTAACGCGAAACTTCAATTTTGCATCGTATACTTGTAACATCTTGAGCTAAGGGGCCGCGCCGTCCTCATCCTCGTTGCCTCTTTTCTCTGTGCATTTTCGAGAAAATTGAATCCCGACACGGCGAACGTCATTGACTGAAAACGAACTTCTAGATCTCTCGTTCCGATTCTGTTAAAAGTCGTGCACCTAAACTACCGCCAGAGATGACGTTCAACGTCTATTTCGCTCGAAGCGATTTTATTACACATTTTCAAAGGCAATGAAAAGTAATTTTTACGAATTACGAATAATCTTTGCACGCTGCTCGCAGTATAAACGAATTCTCTTTATTTTAATTCTTTCTTCTGAATTAATTCCTCGCAAATTGTCCAAGTAACACATATCCCAAGTACAAATGCCCTTTTGAATTTTGTTGCCTGGATAATTTCCTTTTTCGAAAATTTCTTCGCCATTATTAGTACCAACTAGTTAATACGTGTGAAGTTCGTAAATACAAAACAGTCTGCTGCCGTATTTAGCTCATTATCATCAGTTCCCCTATCGGAAATCGACAACAGAGACGGCATTAGACTTGCGTAATTTCTCTTGCCTTACTGTCGTCGCTTTTGTACCCTTTCTTGCGCGGAATGTTCGGTACATACGCGCTGAATAATGTTGTGTTTCTTACAACAAAACGTTCTAAATTTACGTTTGCTTATAGGAATGCGGGAAACGGGAATAAGGATCTATAGCACATTTTGGTCAAAGTTGAGTCAACAATAAAGTATTGTTCTACGGTCGCTGTACATCATTTTAGAGCACACAAGTTGTAGATATTTCGTGGAAAGGCGACTTAATGTTAAATGCAAGAAACGCGTTAGATGCTCGAGTCTTATAAAACAGCGTAGCTGAAAAACCATTTTATTTCGAAATGCACTGAATGTGCCTTTGGATCCTTATCGGTTACCATTCAACTTTATAAAAATTTGTATCCACGTTACAACATAAAACTTGTCGATTCGTTTCTCCCTTGCGATTCCTTAATTTTCATAAACTTTGCTCAAAATTTTATTGTTTCCAGGAACTCTAACCAACTTCTTCATTCGATATAGAAGTTTCTTATCGGTCACTGTTCGCCGCAGTTCTTCCACTTCTCCCGTCTTCCGTTTTACGTTCGCTCTTTTTTCGTCTATTCTCATCCCGAGCTTCTTAAATGCGTTTTCCGAACTGCCCTATTCCCTCGCAATCTTTCGAACTCTCAAACAATCCTAATGCCATTCGATAAGTATGAAACGTTCTCAGCTGCAAATTAAAGAAATTTGGAAAATGTTAATTCAATTTATACGCGAAGTTTAGACGTAAGAAAATGTCAAAGATCGATTGTCGAAATTTAGAAGAATCTTGTCTAAGATATATCCGATCAAAGTAAAATCACGGATATTTCGTAAGTTGGGATAGAAAAGAAAAAAATATTTCCTAAATGAAAGGTGTGCGATAGAAAACGAGAAAGAATATCGCGAAAGACGATGGTCGAGCTTATAATTCTTCTTTACAATTTAGTATCAAAACAAAGATGACGAAACTTATAAAACGACCTAATAAAATGACCATCTGCCCTGAGGTATCGTGTATGTAGCTGTGTTCGTACATGCACGGACATTGAACGTGATAAGCAACGTTCTTTCGGTCCACAATAATGGGACCTTTGTGACATTTGAACAAAGAGACTTTGAAGACGCTCGCGGCGAAGCGAATTTCCTTCGATCGACCATAAGCGGATGCTGGAAAACCGCTGAGAAAATCCATTTTATCGCCCTACGTAGCCATTTTCGTGGCACGCCGACGCTCGCTATTTCTGTTTGGTGATTTTGTCCCGGCCGTTTAGCGTGGTAACGTTCGAGCAAAATGGAATCCATTGCATCGAATTTCGTCGTTCGAGTGGCAATCAACTTGTTAACCTTTGATCAATCGGTCCCTGGTAAACGCTACTGTTAATCTCGTTCCGTGTTTGCAATTTGCGTTAATCTTGCGGAATCTGGCCAATGGTATGGGAAATTGATCTTTAGTGATGGAGAATTGGTTGGTTTGTAAGTTTGCGCGACGCTCGGCTTCCCGTGAAGTTCGTTAAAGGTAAAATGTTACGTGTGTGTTACTGATTTAGGGTATACAGGGTGTTTGTTTTAAAACAAAAGTAGAGCTAATTTTACTCGTATAATTGTATCTGCGATTTGTTTTATTTAATTTTAAACTCGCTACGTTTTGACACATTTGCAATATCGGTAAAGACGAGACTTCAATTTTTGTGTTTATAATTTCCTGCTATAATTAGCTTAAATCGCGGCTAATTCTTCTCGTATTTTTATTAAAATAATGAATTCGTAAAACGAACGACAGCAGCTGTCTACTTGTTTAAACTTTCCCAGCTGTTATTACTTTTTCTCCCGTTATTTCACTGAGTTACGGGTAAGCTTCGGGCTAGCAACTCTTTCAGCACAGTTTAGATCGCTTTGCGTTTTATATTATTAAACGCAAGCTTCGGAGGTATTGGCTACGTTCTGAACGAGTTTCCAACACCGTATTTGTTCCAATCTTTGTACTTCGTAAAATTATGTTTGAAACATTTTGCAAATACATTATACTTATACACAGAAACAAGAAAATGTCGAAGAATAGGTATTTTTAGTACGTAGAACGTTTCTCAAAGTAGTACGTAAAGTACGATCAGTTTAAATTCCAAAGGATATTGGTGTGAAATAGAAAGTTTGAGGTAAAATAATATAGCAATAATACAATAATAAGATAAAACAATGGAATGAGAACTATGCAAAATCTCTATAACTCTTTTACCAAACTTTTCCATACAATTTCCATACCGAGTTTCACTCGAGCCACCTTCAACGTTTGTAGTGGTGTAGGTACTCTATTAACCGACCCGCATCGTGCCCGTTTCGCAATTTAATCAGCCGTTGAAAATACAGAGAGATTGAGAGAGAGTGAGTGAGGTTACATGGTGCGTTCGGGTCGACACGCTAACGATATAAATGTCCTATTCGAATGGTCACTGGTACGTCGACGCATCGGCCGTTTGAAACACGCGCTCGGTCCTTTTAAGTCGCACGCTCTGTATCAATATTCCGTGTGACGCTAATAGCGTTACAGTTTCTGTTCCACGCATGGTATCGATCTATCCGGAAAATCGATAGAACGCTCAAATGAGACGAATTGGGACAGACGCGTTAACGCGGAACAGAAGAACGTTCTCCTCTTCTTTTTCGTTTTTGCTCCTTTCCTTTTTCCATGAGAACGATTAAAAATTAACGAGTATCGGCACTCGCTCGAAATACGTGGGATTACGTGGATGATAGTGATTAGCTTGGAATTCGATAATGACGTTAGAACGCCAAAAAAGATATCAGCGTACAGTAAACGCGTAAGAGTCTGAAATCTACGAATGTAACACTGAAAGTACCAGTGACCATACAGAGCATACAGTTTGATTTAAGGAAATCAAAATGAAATCGATGTATGATATAGAGTGGCAAACAAACTTTCATGTAGGAATCAATCTCTACGTTATTTGCAACGCTGTCGATTCGAACTGAAATAAAATCACAACGCAACTGCAGGTCGGAATTTTGCAAAGCCAATTATAAATTGACGAGTATCGGCGATCTATCGAATATCGGCATGTGCAGGCTTTCGGAAGTTAGACGTGATATCATGAATTTCATCGAGAGATGAGAAGCGCAAACAGGCAGAACGCATTCTGAATGAGAAACGAAATAGATATAATTTCTCCTCCCCAAAAAATATCTCCCTTTTTACACGAAGAGAAGAACCGTAATTGGTGGTTAACTGGGATGTTTTATCGATTTGACAAATTAACAGGATTCGCAATTCGCGATGGCGTAAATGGGGCTCATAAATCTGGACGAGCAATACTACCGAGGTGTCAGTTGAATATCGATATTGTCAGTTGTTAATTGATCTCTGTTTTAATGACTGAAATCGGATCCCAATGAAATGGAAAGAGGAACGTTTAACGTTTTTTTGTTTGTGTTCTTTTTCGATCACTTCTTGAAATTGCTTTTATCGAAGCTTGTTATTCAAAGGATATCACGTTCGCGTCGGCATCCTATGTAAAGATATGCAGCACATCCGTTAATCCTTTAACGCTCGTTTACGACAGTCACAAGATGTAGCCATTTTACTCGTCGATGGCTAGTCTCTCATCTACCAAAAAAGTATAAAGGTGTGGACGAGTACGTAAGGATCGATATTTAAATACAGCGACTATAAAGAGTACATATTTACGTAACATTATATTTATCGCACGGACGTGAAATGTACGACTCGATAAAAGAACGTTTCGTTGAAAAATAAGGTCACGTGTAAATACTCTTTGTAGCCATTGTAATTGAATAGACGCACCATATGCGTCGACAGCATCAAACGCGTTAAACTAGCGCTATGGTATCGAATTAACCTTAGTTCGAATCGTGGTCCGACACTTTGAATCGAAGCTGGTATCCTCCATCGATTTTCCACTAATCAGCGCGAACGTTGTGTGGGTGACAGGTGGACGTCTCGACCCAGGTGGATCTACACGGTGGTTTCGGGGCGCCTGCTGGCAGCATCAGCATCGACTGGGATCGCAGGGCGACCCCGCTTTATTCACGCGAGGACATTAAAGAGCAGTATTGCATAACCAGCCGGCAATTGGACGCGGTGGAAAAATCGGGTGGTGGGTTTTTCGGATGCCTGTCGACCAGGGGCCCGTCACCTTGCGCCTCCGCGAGGACCTCGATTCTCTCCGCCTGCGTGAGAAGCGTTCCCAGCGATGAGAACCTCTGTGACGCCCCTTACCCCCGACGCTCCCTGCAGATTATGTACCGTCAACCTTATCCGACCTACTCGAGGGGTTTGTCTCGTTACGATTTCGAGGATGAGGCCGACTGGATCGAGAGTTCCTACTTCCGGCGCAGACCCAGGTCCTTCTGCACCGTCCCCGATCCAAAAAGGTGAGTTTCTAAACATTTGATATTCGCAAACGAGATATTTCAGGATGCAATTTCGCTCGCGCGATATTACGGCTGAGGTACATCGTGGTACGATGTCGTGATACGGATGAGACGATGGTGTCGGATAGAAGAAAATTTAAAATCAAGAACCGGTGGAAAATGAGATCTGGAGAGATTTTAGCATAATCGTATTTTAGAAGAATAATGAATTTGTCACTTACATGTTTTTCGATTCTCGTAAGGACTATGCGCGTCAGAGTTTGAATTATCGCGGCTATCGATCTTGATACACCTCTGATTCGATAACGAAACGATGTCTAAATGCAAGTTACATGCTTCGATTTATCTATATCGCTCTTTGTCGAAATACCATCGTTAACTTTCATTTGCGCTGGCCATTTTATAAAAAGAACGAAACCCGACACAAACCATCCGGAATAAATGTATTTCTTGCGCCGCTATCGTAAACCGTTGTTCGTACAAAATCTTCGGAGCATCTACTCGTATACTTGTCATAAATTCTGACACGAGCAAAGGGAGGAGAAAGGACGTGTCCGTCGTGTCGTAACTCGTTAATATCGAGTCGTACGACGAAATTTAGCATCGATAATATTCTCAGGGCGTAAAAGAGGTTTACCACACCGATGAAATATCTCATCGTTCACGGTGCCGTGATTCGTCGGCGTAAATATTCCAAAGTGGCACCGAGAGAAATTAACCACTCGAAATCTGCGCATAAAATACACTGAGACTCCGATAGAATCTTAAGAAGATGTTTGGAAGTTCGTAACAAGCCTTCTAACGCGACACTTTCACGAAACCTCGTTACCAACGAGGTTATTGTTGCAAGGGAAAGGCAAGTGATTACGGGTTTGATGGCGTGTTCAAGGGGTTTGGTTTATTTCTGATTGCTGCCGCGTACAGAGAGCAGCCTTCGCCGGCGTTGCTTCAAGGCCGTCGCCGATCGATGAAAAATTATGTTCCCTGATGTACACGCTGCCGTATTTAGACTTTAGTTACGCGTCGATGCGAAGATAGGCGGAAATAAATGTGGACACGTGACTCTGATCGATTTTAGAAATTACTACGGAACTTAATGGCAGGGAAACGTATCGACGTGTTATAGTTAGCATTCGCAGAAAGTGCACGCCTGTTTTTATCTTCGATAATTGGAGCTATCGTTAGAACGCGCGCCACTCGAAATCGTGGATCGTGTATGGCTCGTGCACGATGGTGCTCCATCTCATTTTGATTGACAACTCGATCGTTGGACTTAAAATCCTCCAACTTCGATACACGAAGCGTGCTCGCAAATGCCTTTGGCTTACAACAAATGATAGATAGCGTTGAAATACTCTGACAGCGTATCGAAGAAAGTTGCCAGTAAATTTGAATATCACTCGACACCGTGAAAGCGATATATAACGCGTCAGATAAAATTACACGGTTCTCAAAAGAACAGGGAATAAGTGGAAACGAGATTTATTTTATTAAAATCTGAGCGAAAAGAAGAGCGGAGCAAGATTACTACGCATCCTTGAGATCATCATGCTGGAGTCTAAATGCAATTTATTTAGGTCGTTGTTGCAGTGTCGCAGAAGCAACGTTGGCGTCACCCACTTTTCCCCCAAGATAATACCTGTCACACGCGAGGATCGGCTTCTGGCCGACACAATGGAAATGAGAATGTAACCAGCGTGCGTGGCAATATCTCCGTGGCATGGTGTTCTCCCTCGCGTGTTAAATAAAAAGCTTGATGTCCCCGGGCAGAAATAAATGTCTATCGACTAACCGGTTAATTAAGCCTTGTATCCACGGCAAGTAAGTTCTGCCCGTGCTAACGGCGTGCTTTTATCCTAATGTCATCCGGTGGAAAAAGCGCGACGTGCTTTCTTTAGATCGTTAGCGCCCCACGCTTTGTCTCGCGATTATGAAACGTTCTTCCGCGACACCTGTTGGATCATCGTACACGCGTGTGTAATGTCATTTGCTGCTGCTTTTAATTTTGTTACAAGACGAGGCATCCCTCTAATTCGTATAATTGCGAAAAAATATCGCGTTGTGTTTGACGACGACACGGTGGATTCGTACTTGGTTTCTCTTTGTAAAGATCGCGAACAAATTACACGAAACTAATCTGATTATCTTTTTAGTTATAGATTCGTTCGTTTTATCGCAGACTCGCGCTTTATTTCGCTCACACCCCGACGTAAATTCGGTTTCGTTATTACAATGCAAACCTTGAATGGTATTTCTGTGTTCCATTGCAACAGCTTTCTATACACTAACCAAACTATTACGTAATATACTTTTCTGTCATTTCGAATAATGAGATACATCTCGCTGTTCCCTTTATCATTTAATTACGAAATTTCTGATTTTCAATATCCTTTTATGTATCCTATCATTTTATTAAAATGAATCGAACAATCCATTCGTTTCCAACGAGAATCGAATACATCGTAGTATACATTTGCAATAATATGAATAAAATTTCCCCGTGCATGCGGTTTTACGTAGATTCAAGCAATGAACAAACAACGCGTGCTTTTATGAAAATGAAACTTTTAAATATTCGGAATCCGAACAATTATCAAAAAAAAAAAAAAAGAAAGAAAGAAAAGGAACGATACAAAAATATGGGAATATTTATAATTCGCGAATAATTTTATTTCGTTAGAGAAGCAACCTTTGAAACTGTTCTCCCTTATAGGTACACATGGCTTCCAGAGGACGAAGAATCGACGAAATTGGAGGGTCCTCGACCTGTATTGCCCCCAGCACCCCCGCCACCCACCACGCAAGTACCAAAAACGAAGCACGTGAGCTTCGCGAGATCGCACACTCTTACGTCGTTTGACGTTCCAAGAAGCAGAAGCCCTCCGAGGCCGCAGAATCAGGAACGCCTTATAGATTCGCAGCCGACGATACAGAACGCAATGCTTCCTTCGGCCTTACCCTTGATGCACCCGTATGCTGCCAACGAGACCCGAGTTATTGTCCTTGGTGAGTCCCTTTTCCCTCCTGCAAATACAGCAATTAACGCTGTGGCCTGCAGTAATTGCGCGTAACGTAACTCGCTCTGTGCGTATTTACCGTACGCAAAGTTAATTAATCATAGTAATATAATTTGTCCAATAGTACAAGATCAGGATACAATATTTTTTATGCGATGGAATATTTTTAGATTGGAAAATTTGATGGTAGTTGAAATTTTCGGAAGAGTGCTTCCATGTTCAAACACTCGTTATAAACTTTCGTTTATTCCATTTCGAACTTTTAATTGAAATAATTCGAGCGTTTGGTAATTGTGATTGAAATAAACCAAAACCAGGATCAAGAGGCTTGCCATGGGATGGTATAAGAGATGAATTATTGTATAATAGGTAGCATTCCCTGCTATAAAAATGTCTCATTGAAATTTCTCCTACTTTTCACGAGTCTCGGGACAGCACCTTGGAGGTCAATTTTCACGCTTTTACACTTTTTTACGGCTTGCTCGCATCTCGCTTTTCTCGCGAACTGTGTAAGCTTGATGGTCCTTCAGAAGCACGTACACATTTACCCCATGTAACGAAATAGGCCCTACGATGTAACTTAAAGCTAAGTCTGTAGATTGGAACAATAGCACCCTTTAGGGAAAACGTTTCAATAGGATGCGGCTTGTTTGAAACCTTTCTACCCTGAAATTACGCGCATCTGGACCATCGAGCGAAAAGTTCCATGAAATTTAGAACTCGTATAATCAAGGAAGCAGAATTAATAATAACAGTAGTCTGAAGCTGAAATTTTCAAGAAGAGTTTAATAAAGCTCTTTCTCCTCCTCTTTGATATGAAATTTAATTATTAATTAACACCTCTGCATCTGGATCAAAAATCTCTATTTTATATTCGATATTTATTATATTATACGCATATTTATATATTATTACTGATATTAATATCATATTTGAGTACAACTAAAGTGTCCAATTTCCAATAAAATGTAATATTTAGTTAATATGTCCATGTACGAGACAATATATGTCTATTATTTCATTAAAGTACTAACAAATGCACTTTATGAAAATATTGATGTATTGCATAGCGTGCTAGCATAAACGCTAGCTATAGATAGTTTAACAAACTAATTTTCTGTTATTGAATAACGTTATTAACTTGTGTCGAAGCTTTATATATATATTTTCCCATCATTCGTTAATTTCAAATTTAAGTTAATTATGAAATTAATTAAACGATGAAATTTCATTCTATATTGCTTCACAGTTTCGCAAGTAGCAGCACGAAACTCTTCTTCTCGTTCATTCTCTAGCTTGGCCATAATTCAGAATAAAACTGCTACGTAGAACTTTAAGTCTTCAATGTTGTAAAGGTTTTTAAGAATGGAGGAGCTTGCCTTTCGTTTATTAATAATTATGAGAAACCCAATGTACGATAACGTGAGCGCAAGTTTTGTTCTCGAACGAAGTGGGAACGGAAATCTTGAAAAAGTCGGACACCTTGATGACACTTCATCAATCATTCGTGATTAAGAAGCAGCTTATCAAAGTGAAATAGTTCTATTGTTCTAGCACGAACCGCGATGTAAAGCAGTCAAAGCCGTGGAAAATAGGTGTCTTAAAATTATATTCTCTAAGTAATAATGTGGCGGAGGGAGAAATAATATTGCGCATACATCGCCATTAACAACGAAGAGACAATGCTACGTTTTTATCCTCTCGGAACAAAAAATCGTAAAACGATATGGAAATTCTGCAATGGAAGAAGTTAACAGGGAGGTGTTGCTCTCTTTCCTTCGGTAATGCAATATAGTTACATACATACTGCATGTAGAGGGCATGATCGGAAGTACGAGAGGTACGAGAGAATACCGTAAATTCAATTTTTCTTCTATAAAACGAGGAATAAAAAAAGATCGACGTGAACGGGGTATCTACAAATAGGCGATCATCCATATTTTAGCCTGTATTACGGGAAATAGATTGAGTTTATTTCTCAGCCGACTGTTATATATTTCCATCGTGTACTCTAATGATCGGGAATTGAATTTTTGAAGGAGAAGGTTTATTCGATATTACCGTGAAGATGTTCGGATAAAATTTCTAAGATTTGATATCCGTAATAAATATCTACTTCGGAACATATGAGTCAGAAAAATCGTACGAAATTGGGATCAAGATTAAGTAAACAAATTCTTAGTTATTTAACGATAGAGATTTATATTATTTGACAGTTAAATAGTAGAAGTTGATAGTTTGATGGTAGAATAATTCAAAGAAAAATCATTTATTTATTCGAATCAAACAGTTTATAATTATTTTAATATAACATTTAACCGGATAAGTTAGGTAATCGTTTTGAAAATAGCCAAGCCTACTTCACAATCAATCCCTTATCCTGAATCAAAATATTCGAATAATAGGGTAAACTGGAGGACCTTGAAACTCTTATGAGGTATTAACTTGTTGCCCTCGATCCGGCTGTTAGTCCAATATTAGCCAACAAATTGCCAATATAGTCGGTCGAATGAGACTCGATATTGAACTCTCGTAGGAAATGATAACGACTTGGAGTAGTCTCGTCGCATTGACATTAGATTCGATTCGCGAGTTACACGGAGCCAAGATAGGTGAAAGCGTTAATTTCGCTTCCTCGATTAATCCCTAATGAACGTCCAATTACAGCGTTGATGTAAATTATATTACTAGGGTAATTTCCACGACGAAGGATATCCGTTTCTTATTCGTCTCCGCGTGACGACTTTCTCAAGAATATGTTACGTCTGGGAATGAGATACGCGAAGCACGTTGAAATTGCTTGATTTGTAATCTGAACGACGCGACGCGGCGTCCTTATATTATGTTAATTTACTTACTGATTCTTGAAGAAAAAAAGGATGATATTAAAAATACGCAAGGTATTTTTGCTCGATTATCTCTATTTATTCTTTACCGACCGATTAAGAAATCGACTAGTTTAATTAAATAACGTTTGAACGTTTAATGAACATCGAAAACGAAACATTCCATGAAAATTCTGTTACGTGTTACTGACAAAATAATTTTGTAATTTCCATTCAACTTCTCGTTAATATCCACCGCTATACGATCTCCCATTCCAATTAATTAGATGATATCACTTCTTGCATTTTAATGAATGAATTTAAAATAACGAAATAAGTAATAGACATATAATCGAAAGCACGTAATCCTTTTCTACGCATAATAGATGAATTATTATACCTATTTCGGATGTACCACGAGTTCCTCGCCCTCCATAACAAAGGTGCATGAAACTAAACTCTACCAAAAACATTTACAATTTCCCAAACCACGTCTCAAACAACAAGCAGACCATATCTTTCCAACAACATCTCCAGAGCAATCTCTCTTCAGGCTGACAAAAACGTAGTAGCAGCAAAGTCGAACGCAGCTAAAGAGATTTACCTTCTGTGGCAAAGCTCTTTTCCAGCAACGCCACCTTTCTTTCTGTCGCGTCTACCACCTCCCGTTCACGTCCCTTGCTTCTCGTTATTCCTTCCACCCTCTTCCACTTTTCTTTCTCCCTTCGCTCCTCCAGAGACTCAAGACCGAACCGTCTTTTCCGTGGACTGGAGCACTCGTTAACCGTCGATTTTGCCGATTTAAGGTTGATTTATATTCATCGTACCCGATATGGAACGGTTCGGCATCGCTGTTCACAGTAGCATTATTCCGACACAGACGCTAATATCCATATTACATATACTTTTGTGAAACGGTGGCATTCGATCAGCCAGTCGACAGAAGGCGATTCGTAAAGGCATGTAGTATCGAGAGAAAATGTTTTCTCATTTAAGTACTGTGCAGTCTCGTTTTTTCGAGTTCTATACAACCAACGTTCTGTATTATCTGAATTATTCGTGCTTTGAACTTTACCATAGCTTTATCTTTTCCGAATTTTTAATACGAAGACTACGAATGTATAAATAGTGAGATATTGAAAAAGCAGTTGATCAAACTTTCAATCGATTACATAACGAATTAAATCTAAATACAATAGAATATTACACTATCAAGATGTTTTCTATAATTTGATCGTACGATTTCCGTATTATCCGACATAGGCCCGGACTACATCACTTCGGATAATCGAGCTTTCACTGTATATATCCATATACGTGTCTGTGCGGATAATACAAATGACCTTAAGTTTGAATTTCGCTTCAGAGAAGCCACCGAAGCGCGGTACGATGAAAACCCAGGCGACCCAGACGGAGATTCCAGCCGTGTTCCGGGGTCGAGTCCCGGTTACCCTCAGCCCCAGGACGATACACCGGGTGAAGATGGTCTCGCAAGGGGCGCAAACGAACGGTCTGTTCAACGGTAGGAAGCTGACAAAGAGCTACTCGGAGGCTGGTCAACTGGGTACACCGTTGGGCGGAGGTCAGGCTGGTGCAAACGGGAAGGATGAAACGGAGCACCACGAGCCTCTTCACAGAACGCAGAGCGAGGAACCGCCGAGGTCACCCTTCCTCGTCGATACGCCACCCCCTCAGGGACTCGGAGAAGAGCCATTGACCAACGGGGACATCTCCGAACCTATCATGAGCCATGTGAGTCTTTGGGAACATTGTTGCGATGTGGTTTCGTTTGAGAAATTGTTCGGATTGAACTTTGAGAACGAAGAAAGGCAGTTTAAGGCCGTGAAGATACAACGATATACATTTAGCGTATTTATCTATATAGAGCGGTAAGCGGCAATGTTTGGTGATGATTATTGAATAATATTTTTGGCGTCGTTTAGATAAATTTTATTTAAATAAGAAATTTAATTCGTATTAGCAATTAAAATACTATTTTAATTTGTAATTTATTATCTAACAAGTAAATAAAATATTGTTCAACATTGGTAAGCGGTAAGCGGAAAAACAAGTGATGGTAAATGCGAATTTTGCCACTTATAACTTACCATATTCTGTATCTTCACGGCCTGATAGTGTTTCAAAAAGTACAACGTCAATGTTAAATTTTTATAACTCACGTCACGATTAATTGCAAATAAATAAGTTAAGAGCCGAAACTCGCTCTCTACTCTAGCTTTGTCTCTCGTGTTGTATCAACAGCTAATACGATACGTTTCTCTTTAGAGAGAAGTGCGCAATAGCAATTTCATACTATAGCAATGAAGGAAATATGCAGTTCGAATAATGCAGCATTCGGATAATGGAAGATTCGAATAGTAGCACATTTGGATAATAGACGTGGGATAATAGAGATCCTATTGTAGTCACAACGTTGCAATTGAATTTGTGAAATATAAGGGTTCGTTGCTCGATCGCCATTAGACCTAAGACTTATGTTATCAATTCTAGGAAAACTAACTACTTTTCTATCCAATCTCATAAAGGAATCTATAAATTTTCTTTTCGTGTATCACAATTTCATAAAAGCGAACAGTGTCCAAACTGCAGTTCGCGTACGTTCTGACTTTAAACTATTCGCTAAAATTTGTAACCAAGGTTCTTCTGGCTTTAATAAATAAACTTTGAGAGTGGAAATGTCCAAAGCGGGCAATACACTCGTAGTCAACCACTTTACGAAAGGCATATAAACGTTGACGTACATGTCAACTCATTTGCGTTTATTACTGCACATCAGCTGCAGAGATTTCTAAGGAGAATTTTTACTATGTACGTTCGACGATAAATTTTTATTGCTTGTACATTTATACGCTGCCGGACTTTCAAACATATTACGATAATTTTCATGTTGTCTTTGAAGTTAACTTAAAAATTTTAAATAGAGAACAAGTTTATAATTCACGTAACACGAGTAGAACTAGAGAGATATTAGATATAACTAGGTTTTAGCTGTTCATTATTATTTGTATTATTCATCGCACAAATTATTTATTTATCACGCAGCTTAACCAACGCACCGCAGAATTTAATAGTAGTATAATTATAGTCAGGAAATGGAAATTATTCATTCGTGAAATGAATTATTAGTTTTAACTTGATAATTTAGTACGTGTATCGAGCCGTGAATCTAATATCGATCTTCCTCTAAATGAGAAATGGAGTAATAGCCCGATACGTTATAAGTTTTAATGGTTACCACGGAATTTGCTTGGTCTTTTAAACCGGTGAATCCCGCAGGAGAGTTCGTCATACGTGAATTCTGGTAATTCTCGGGGCGAAAGGGAGAAAGAGGATTTAAAGGGTCGTGGAAAAATGTGGAACGTTAAAGGGTGCCTTAAGTACATCGAATTTGTCCGCGATATACGACAGACATTGATTGAGATAAAAAAAAAAAAAAAGAATGAGCGAAATATCGCTATCGACTAAAATATAATTATCACCCTTCAAATTGTTATTTTTATCGATGCAATTCGTTGTATTATTTTCACTTGCCTCTTTGTTTGTCACCACGGTTATACATTTTTTTTGTTCTTTGTTAATCCTGGAATATTTTTCAGAGTAATTTCATTCTTCCTTTTTTGGAGGGATCTAAATGAAAAACTGGTAAAAGAGTTAGTCGAGGTATTGTTCTTTGGAAATTTTCAAAAATTAGTAACGTGAAATTTTGACGATTAGTCGGTGTCACGGTTAATCCCGCTTTGAATTCGATTGATTGGATAGGTCATCATGATTCAATAAACCAGTTAAATGCTCGCAACGCGTCAGCACAATGTGCCCTAAGCTTCGGTGAGAAACAGATGTGGCACTGGTTTGTAACGCAGGATGTACTGTATAACTCGATCGTCCTGGTTACTTCCTCCGCCTACTGTATAACTTAATTTCTCTTGACTATTTCTTTGTTCGTTAGTCGAAACTTTGCTCGCAGAACTTTGCAATCTGATTTATAGCGTTGCGTTTTAAACTTGGAAAATGATCTGATATTTCTACACAGTTCTTAGATTAAACGCATTACAAGCCATACTCCACGTCCTTTTACAAGTAACTATTTTCTTTCAAAGATCTTTTTTATGGTTGCAATTACTGCGTTACGGTACTTTGCGCAGCTCTTTGCAGCCTGCCTCGTGAATATTTCACAAACGAATAACGTGCGAAATATTAGGTCGTGCCACGGTACGGTTTTTTAAACAGAACTCGCGATTTAACGGAAGAGATACGAAGCTTTTATAAGCTCGTGCGATGTCTCGTAAAAGTTAATTGATATAGCAAGAGAAAAAAAGATGGTACTTCGAGAGATAATCACCGCAACATTCGTAGCGTTTTATTTTCGCAATACTAACTTTGACGATAAAAATAACTCGTTTAGATATTTTCTTCGCGCGTCTTTTATAAAAGCTCGCGAACGCTTTTCTCAACGTATCAAAATACATAGGAAGTTTGCTTGAAAATCGCTTCGAGTTACCTAGGAAAAAAGAAAACTTTCCCTTAAACGTGACGTCTAAACCAACAGCCGGGGAAAAGTACACTCGCAAGGCGTCCTACGATCTTTTCTTTACAGATATAACCACGACAAAGAGGACACGGGATCCTCGATCCGCCTCTGTGGCAAATTGAATTTTTCTCGAGCAACGACTTTCGTCCTGTGTTGCGCCACTTGTCCTCGTGGATTGATCGATGCTCGACAGGCAAAGTGCCCGACAGGAAATTCCTTTGATAGCGAAGCAATCATACAGGCAGCTGTTGACTAGATTCGCGTTGGAATATTGCCGGTACACTCTGTGCGGACTATTCGACTCGAATCGCATTGATTCTGCTACTTGGAGAGCAGCAGAATCGGTTGAAAGGACTCGGCCTCGGCTCCTGATGCTAGAAACGCTGTAGGGTACTACTTGACGCCACTCTCGATTCAGAGAGAGCGAAGATATTACAGATTCCAATTTCGAACGGTGGTTAAGCAACCGGTTCGAAAATCTGCCGAATTATTCGCCGATCCTGCTTGGTTCTGTGTAGCATCAAACGTCTCTCTCGCCGACGTTCCATCCGATTCAATTTCACGTATGAAATCTCACCGCTGTCATAGTAGCGAGACTAGATATCGATTAGGCGGCCAACGATTCGGTTTTCCAGCCGGTCTCCTACGTAACCTGACCATCCTCGAGTATACCGATTTACGTGTATCCAGCTTTTTCACCGAGTTTAAGCTCACATTTCGAACAGTGTAAATCGTATAGGATTCGCGTGCGTGGCTACGCTAAAGTTACCTGAGCCGTTCGAAAGCCGTGACGATTGAAAAACAGAAAAACCCGTTCGATTTTATCGTAATATTCGAGAATAACATGAAAACTGCAAGCATATAAAAACAATTAATAAAATAACGTTAGTAATTTTGCGTCACGTTATTATAAATCCTTCGTTGCCAATTCAACGAAATTATATCTAACTATTAATGATTTATCGATTGAAATCAATGACGAATTTATGCGCGAGACCCTGTAATGTGCGTGCACCATGAATCCTTCAATTACAAGAGAATTATGTATCCCACGGCGCGGCACAGCAAAACGTATAATCGCGTACTTCAATAGAGTTTTACGTTATTTTACGATTATCATAGTAATATTTGATTCCGTATAAATTTTCCATTTGTCATATGGAATTTTGGTGCAACATATAAAAGATAAATGTTTAACGTTTATACAATCATTGCCTTCGTAGTTGGAAATTTTGTGTAACGTTTAATTTGCACTGCAATTTTTTCAATTTGCTATTCGGATAAAAATCATTGATTAGCGGGCTATCCCATCCACACATGCGAGCGAATAAAAATTGCAATTAACGCGTTCGATAAAATAGCACGGGATTAATTAATTTATTTTCGGGGATTTTCCCGCATAAATCATCCGAATAGTTTCTGTGGACAGTCGTTTACGCTATATTAACCAGAAGGTCGGGCAAGGATCAAATTTTAACGCTATTTATAGTAGATTATAATGAATTATAATGGTAGTGTGATCGAGTTACTGTCTGATTAATAAAATAAACGCTGTGAAAGAGCGAAAGCTTGTCAGTGGAGTGTAATTAAAGAACACACAACGTCGTTACGGATATTAACTTATTGATCGATGTTTCATCGTTTTATGACATTATACGTTTCGAACCGTTTCACCACCAATGCGTGCGCGTCCTCCAGTTTGTTCGTTATTTCGTGTTTCGTCGCTCTTTGACGATATGATTTTAATTAATATACTGGCATGGACAGTCTCTCCGGAAGAAGGTACACTATCTAATTATTTTCGACGTGTCGTGCGTCATTAAGACTGGAAATACGTTTATAAACGTTTTACTGCCTCGAGTTTGATAAAAAAACGACAAAAGTTCCAAGACGACCGAACAGAATATTTTTTCTACGTTATTCACTCGCCCCGTAAAGTGTCACGTTCCCTCTTTCGTTTTACAGTCCTTAGGTCATCGAAGATCCGTCGATTTGGACGACCAGGAGATCCTAATAGACTTTAAGCCGGCGCCTGTCTCGCCGGACGCTCGCGCCCTTCTCAACCGCATGTCCCAGACGACACGAAGGTTTCTGCCCTTGCAGAAGACTCTTTCAGACGGCGAAATTCGCGTGGAGAGACGCGAGCTGATCGGCGAAGCCGGCGAGCCCAGTTACCCTCATACGTGCAGGAGGAATCATCAGGACTCGTGGGGCAGGACCGTCAGAGCAACCGTCCAATTCTCCTCGACGCCCGAGGATCTGTCCCTGCTCAGGGTCGCTTCGCCCCAAGAGGATCATCCCGAAGAGGTAAGTATCCTCTCGATTCTTTTATTTCTTATATTCGGTTGACATTAGGTCGTAATGCATGGAATTCCCGATGGTCTGGGTTGAAATAAATATGGTTTTGCTTCTCATGCAAATAAATTTACGTCGCACGGTGTTCGACGTACTATTGCTATCGAAATGCAATGTCTCCGATAGTAGTTTGGGGAAGTTTGGTAGAGTCACGTTAAACAATTTTTATCAACGATCACGTATCGAACGCAATTCTTTCAATATTCTTTCGTCTACCGTTGCATGGAAGCACAACGCAGTATGGAACACTGAGATAACTGCTACAGAAGCATTTTAAATCTCCGAGCCAGTGCAATTTCTATTCCTGCTACGTCGAAATCTACCAATCTCTCTATTTATCGAACTTTTCGCATGACTCTTTCCTACTTGAAACCGACGCGTAATACCATTGTCCTACTATCAATTTGTTCGGGCTATTTTTATTTCAAAAATTAGTCCTCCAAACTGTAAAGCGTCGCATGACGTAGAAATAATCATTTGAAATGTTCTTTTCGTGTCGCTGAAATACTATCCGGTATGATTTTTAATAAATCGCTTGGATTGGACAGATAACGTGATTTCTAAGGATATTACGAAAAATTTCCACGAAGACGAGAAGCCGTAACGTTTCCACGAATAGCGGGAAAAGCGGTAAAAATTGTAATTCTATATTACCTACGTTTAATTTCGAAGCAGGATACTGAAACTCGAGTCAAGAAGACAAATATTCGATTCTCGATAGGAAGACATTAGCGAAGTCAACGAGGAGGCGAAAAGTTCGACGAACTCCAAGTCCAACTAAATTTCAATACCGAAAGCTTGAATTTTTCTGATCCCTTTCCTCGGAGCTAAATCGAAGTTTAAAGTTAATAACGTGCGCAGTGCATCCCGAATTTAAGCACTTTTGAAACTTTTCTCCGCCTTAATTGCTTGAATTTAAAAAAAATTTTCGCCTGGATAATGATCGTCTACTCGGCTTTACCTCTCCGTTTGAATAATTCATTTACTTCTCATTTTTTTTTTTTTTTTTTTAGCCACCCTTGATCCACTTTATTAAAAAAGCTTTTTATTAGAAAATTGAGATCGTTGTCCCTTTGTTATCCTAATTAATTAGTTCCCTTTTCTCCTGTCAACAAATGTCGGTCGAGCGTAAATTTTCGAAACCATTAAGAAAACTTTTGCCGATTATCTAAAACTAAACCGAAGCTCTTAAAATTTATCCAACTGCAATTGCTGTCTATGAAGCGAGACTGTCGTTTTTGTTCTTTGCTATCAAGGTAAACGTACTTCTTCTCGAGGAATATTTTACTCGTTAACTTCACGTAACTCTCGTAATTCTCGGTTATATTTCTAAGGGTAAATTTTCGTAATATTTCCACTGAATGTATCTTTTTCCTTCGTTGAAAGATCGTAGAACTAATTAAAAGTTCTTAAAGAATTCACTGCTTTGTGCAAGGTGCTTGAATTCTAATCGATCACGGTTCAACAAGCCCGGAGAAAAGTTATTTTAATTGAACGAAACGGTAACTTTTTTCCTATTCGAACATACACAGCCACTTTTTAAAGCGAGGATAAAAAGTCTGATCGCCTCCTCAGAAATAATAGCAAGTTCTCGATTACTTCTCGACGATCTTGTCGATTTTAACACTTACAGTCTTACGATTGGATATACGTTATCGCGCGTGATACCGATGATATTCACCTTAACGAAGATGGGTATTAATTTTTCCAAAAATATCTACATATTAAAAAAAAAAAAAAACAAAACGCTTCAATTTCCTTCAAAAAATAACGAAACACTTTCTGTCAACGCGGCATGTAAAGCTCTCGAAAAATATCATATTTATTCGGTCCTCGACAGCTTCGATCATCCTGACGTCAAAAATTCTAGCAAATTTCCCAGTTTGGACGCCGGAGGGCTACTCAGGCTCCCATCATCGACCTTACTCAAAGACTTTTAAGCTTCGAAACTCGAAGAGACTAGAAATCGATAATCGTCGAACGAACTTGTATTTTTCTCCTGTTTGCGAGAGTCGCAAAAGTGGAAAAGAATAAAAAGATGGGAATGTTGGGGTTCAGTAAAAAAACCACTTCACGTAGCGTCACCGCGATGTTCTTTCTCGATATGTACATCGCACGTACAAATGTACGACGCATATTATTTTAGGAGTTTCACGAAAATCTTATCCGGCGAGGACTGTTCCGTAAGAGAAGCGTGTCATTGGAGGATGGCGTGCAAGGCTTGGCGTCGGATGATTTTATGCTACCGAGGTCGCTTCCCACGTCTCCCACTTCGCCGACTGCTGTATCAGGTACGAAATGTGATACATGTTTTTATTATGTATGCACTCGCGATAAGTTTCGAAGAAATTGCACCGTGTGACGTTTGCAAATGAAAATTCTTTGAATTATGTAGGATATTTTGAAAATTCTATGACTGTTGAAATGAAATCTGTATGAAAGGAACGAAGCAGAACAATATCGCAATAGACAGAGCGGCGCTTAAGAAAATGTGCGAAGGATCAGGAATGCGAAAATGCAAACGTTTGATCAGCTGTATTAATTCATTTATATCGTTACCAAACAGATAGATTCTACTTACGAATAGATCGACTTCAACCGCATATGTACGTACTTCTGCGTAGTTTATTTCTTTCATCTGTTCGATGTTCGGGGAGATTTTCCAAAAATTAAGTCACTCTTTCTGCCTGTACGCTTGTGTTACCTTCGACCAATTTCAAGCTATGAGATTTACGTACCCACGTTCGAAAACCGTCAAATTTTTCAAGCCATTTGCAGTGTGAGAGGTAGCCAGTTGGAATATCGGGTTTAAGATGAAAGTATGGGTCAGCGGGCTGGCTAGCAGAACAAATCGTGCAGCGAATAAAGGATACAAATCCTGATGCAACAGTGCCTTTGATCGATTTTATTTCTTCTTAAAATATTCAGACCCGATTTCTTCGAAATCCTATTAAATGGTTGTATTCGATGAACTTGAAAATGAACGAAGTACTGAAAATTTATTACACACTTTACGTTAATAAACTCGGACTAAGTAATATTTTCAATTGAAACTTGTATCATCTTGTTGATAGTTGATTACGCTTAAAATTGCAGCGCCACGAAGGACTTTACAGAGCCCCAAGGACTACGTGTCGCCGACACGGCCACTACGGCAAAGCGGGCTTTGCCCGCTACTCTTCGGCCCTGGAACTAGTATCACCGGCATGATCACATCTCCGTTCGCATCGAGCGATTCGTTAACGAACGACGTCACGAGGGACCACAGCGACGGAATTTGGAACGAGTCACAGGCGACGGTTCTGCAGGCTGACTCGTTGGCTCTATTGACACCGTCCTCGAGGAGAAGGCACCTTCTGCTTCTCCAGCACCAGCAACGTTCCTCGATGGATACCGAAGCGTTGGATATCGAAGACACGATGGAGTCACGTCCATCGAGTCCGAGAATACGCCTGGAACCGACGACACCTATTCAACCCTTAACACCAAGGTAACGTATCGCAGATCTTATTTTTCAATGTATTTCGAATCATTGGATTTCATAGAAATCAAAGGCATAATTTTCGTTTCAACTATAATATAAAACATCGAAACAAGCCACAAAGAGCATTCTATCCCGGCGCCAAGTAAAAGCACGAGATCACCCGCAGCACCTCATCGTTCGATCTCTTCACCCATCGAACGTCGGCCCGTGCTAGAGACACCTCGTGTAAAATTTGAAGCGATTTTTAAAGGCAATTACTTCTCAGCGTCGAATCATCCGTGACGTTGCCGCTGAACGGCAGACCGAGAAGCGGATTCCGTCGTCCGAGTCCCGGTCCGCCGTTGTCGCAGCCACAATCGCAATCATCGAGCGAATTCGGCCTGAGCCTCACCAGAACGGACTCGGGCGGTCGAACCAACACAGACCTGTCCGAAACCTCGACCACCGAGGACTATGTCACTGCCAACACCTCCACCGAGACTGGGACCACTACAGGCACTTCCGCAACGACCAGTTCCTGGTCGAAGCCCCCGCAAACATCGAGCGCCGCGGCCTCGGCCTCGGCGACAGCCACTGCCGCGGAAGGAAGCTCTTTCGAGAGCGCCAGCTCGATTTATAGCCTAGCCCGCAGCGAGGTAAGCTTCGTCGTTCTTTCTCTCGGCGACCTTTTGTTGAGAAGTTCGAGAAGAAGTTGAACAGACGACTCGCCGGAAGTCTGCTTCGTACCCAATTCCTTTTCAATCACTGTCACAACTTACTGCTGCTATTTCCATGTCCGATTTGATTGCACCGAGAACAGTCAGTTTTCGACATCTTCTCGATAACTTTTATATTAATTTGCATTTATATTCATCTGCGTTGCTCGCATTTCTACGTGGAAATAGAACGTTCGTTTCAATGGCCAGAAGGTTGTTAGGGAAATTCGAATTCGTATAATTTTCTTTTTTTTTTTTTCTTGTATTTATCTACGAAATAAACGTTTTGCGCGGTCGTTGAGTAAGTACCTAGCGAAGAAATCGTAGAACGAGGTATTAAGTACTGCGGAATGCGAAATTGAAATTCCGTGGTGTGTCGCGTCAGGCCGTCGTTGAAGAGCCATGCAGCCCACCACCGATATTGGAGGAAACGGAAAGTCCATTCGGATTGGAGGTACCCCCGTCACCAGCTAGGTCCACGAGCAGCAGTAGTTCGGGCAGTTACGACCTGAAAGATGCGATGACAGATCCAGGTCAGGAACTCGAGCAGCAGACGGCACCACCGAGCGGACACACCTCGGAGACGGAACTGGATCGTGACGTAAGAACATAATTAAGCTAATTCCAATCGATCTGTCGATCATGTCTTACCTTACGACTCGCAAATTTTTATTCTCGTCCGACCGGGAAACGTGATAGTTCTACAAGAGAAAACCTGGTATTCCTGGTATATATATATTGGTGCCTAAAATAACGAGATACAGGGGCGTCTTATAGATCCTATATAAGTAATGAGAATTTTTGCTATTTCCTTTTTTCGAAGGGAGTATTAGAGAGTCGTCAAGGATTTAGTAATTCCGAACTTCGTTAATGGCGTCGAATTAGTCTCGCTCCAGTTAAGGTACGATCTCTGGAAGATTAAATGCGAATCTCAGCTGGGATCGTATCGTATACCATTTCGATTTTACACGGTCTTGGTTCCGTACTTGGTGATAATGTAAT
The DNA here is from genome assembly GCA_014737365.1 of Bombus soroeensis. Lineage (NCBI taxonomy): Eukaryota > Metazoa > Arthropoda > Insecta > Hymenoptera > Apidae > Bombus > Bombus soroeensis. Next base: position 1,067,314 of record JACXIL010000055.1, on the reverse strand, counting down.
CGATCGTTTGAACATATTTTACGAACTGCATTTTTTCTTTTTTTATTCCTATCTGGTTACAAATAATCGAATCCATGCGTTTCTCCGTTACATTTTACACGTTTTATACGTCACATTGACTGCTTCAATGGTTAAACGAATAAATCGCTGGTAAGATCAATAATTACCATTTATCTAAAATACCCAATTAGAGATTAAAACATCGATTACGCTCCTTTCATTACCACTCGCTTCCAGGAAGGTCACCGCTCCTCTTCCGGTGGCTACGCCGAGTCTCCACCAGATTTACGCGGCTGGACCGAAGAAGAGCGTCGCAGACGAAGAAAAACCTTCACCCTCGACTTCCTTGGAAGCTCATCAATCGAACGCAGCGCAGAATTGTACGGAGACAACGTCGACGTTAGCCCGACGCCGAGTCATCGTCATAGGCCAAGAGGAAAATCAACGAGCGCCAGAAGCCCGCACAAGAACAACAGAAAGCGCGAAACTGTGCAGCAAACGGTTCAGGTGCAGCAGTCGCAGCAACAACAGATTACCAGGAGCCCTCAGAAAGAGGATTGGCGCGTGGAACAAGCTGAGGATGGCGGCCATGTTCCTACTTCGGACGATTCCAGCTGCAGTCATCACTATCATATGCATCATCATCATCATCATCATATGCATCGCGAGAGCGCTGATGGAAGGCACAGGAGGACGAGGGAGAGTCCCAGGAGGAAGACCGCTGGCTACGTTTCTGTTAGGAGAAGGAGCAACGAGGTAAGCCATTGTTGGAGGAACGTTAGTCGAAGAAAAGAAAAAAATTGGAGAGACGCGTATTCTATTATTTTTAAAGCAGCAATCAGACGTTACGTTGACCGATTTTTCTCGACTGAATACGAAAGATATACTATCGGAAAATTCTAATTTACATGTGAAAAATATTAGATTACATCGGATATGTATACACATCGACGTATATTTTCAAATTCATATATGCATAGTGGAAAATTTCGAGGACATTACTACGAATATAATCCTGCGAGAGAGAATAATTCTATTTCTACTTATTTTACATAAACTTAGTTTGATTCGTATTAAAATTATCTTTTGGCTACCAGTGGATTTTTAGCGTAAGACATTTCACATTTTACGTATTAAAAAATTATTCCTGAATGTTATATGTGAACTTTGATATAATCACTTTCCATGTTATACAAGTTCCTGCACAGTGTTACCTTTTGGTTCTTTGTTATCGTACGTAGCTCGCATATAAAACGTAAAGTAATCCTTGTAAAAAAAATTCCCTTCTACGGGTATTGGATACTGGAAATTCCGTTCTTCGCGTCCCCTCTTAAGTTGCACGATAAAAGGTTTAAAAAATGCTAATCCTTATATCTCGTAAAGTTTTATGAGATGTATCCCATAGAAAAATAATTTCAGAAATTCGCTTCTTAAACGTTATGATTGAGATAATGCCGAGCAGCACTCGTTCGAGAGTTAAAACCGAAGCCTCCAATCCAAACGCAAATTTTAATATTCCATGCACATATGTTTTGACAAATCTCGTAACTGAAAATACCGCGAAACCAACCTGTAATACTGGCATAGTGGAACAACTTTCTATCCCATTTCCATCGTTTCCATTTAGGACAAGAACGCTGCCATAACAGGCAGCCTTCCACGAAGAAGATCGCGCGCAGCGGACGACATAATGTGTTCGAGGTTGAGTCCGGGTCGTTATCAACGTAGTCCAGGACACAACGGACAACGGACGATGATCGTTGAGTCGCAGAGCCCAGAGGCTAGATTAAGGGCTCTTTCAGCAGAATCGTTGAGATCCGTGAGTCCAGGGAGTGACAGTGTCTTCTACAGCGAGGGCGCGGACCAGTGCTTGACCGCCAGCGCCCTCGACGCTCCCCATTGTCACCATTGTGGAAGAGAGGTAAATTATTCACCGTGTTTATTAAAGTTCCTCCTATGAAAGGAAGGAAGTTCGAAGGCATGATACGATAGGGGCGATAGAACATTTGTAGGAGGTTTCATACGATATTCTTCCTTCTTTTGTTAGTTGATGGTGGATTTGAAGGTACTTTTTTTAGTATATTTAACTATAAATAGACGAAGCCTGTAGTGTATAGCGTAGTTTAGTCGTTGCTTGAGTCTTGAATTTCTTCCTTTCTTCCTACTCGTTTCTAACGAACCAGCCCTTAACCTGTTAACTTGCTTTCTCAGGTGTAATTAAACATGTACGAAAATTAACTATCTCTATGCGGATTTATTTTAATTTTCACGAAACATAATAATACACTAACGCTACAATTACCAAACTTTGAATTTGGATTGGCGGTTCTAGCGTTAAAAGACAAAGAATCTTTGATTTTCGGACTCCGAGTTAACAGGTCAGAGAATCACAAAATTGCTGAAATATCAGCTCTAACTTAAATTCGATTTAATTTGATTAAAAATTAACCTCCAGCAAACTACCAAAAAAAAAAACAATCTAGAATCGATCTGTCTCTCTATCTGTCGGTCTATCTACCTCTTTTCTCTATCGTGCGTGCCGTCGTGTTGCTCCACCTCGAGGTCTCGGAAGAGATCGTTCGACCGCCGGCAGGTTTCGCGGACTCCCCGGAAGGACATAGGTCCTCCACGCCGAAGCACGTACCCGGCCATCGGCTGTACAAGAAGTTCGACAAAAGGTATCGATCGGAGGATCGAGGAGACAGAAGGCACCGACGCAGCAGCGCTGGTAGATCGGACGTCCGGGCGAAATCGGAGGAAAGGGTGGCCTCGAGACGAGGAAGCAGAGGATCTATCGACGATACCGCCGCTGGCAGAAAAAGGCTTCACGCGAGGAGCACCGACGTCAGTTTGGAGATACTTACCGGTTAGTACGATGTACAGAATTGACGTTGCAAAGAATGTCTGTCGTACAGCATGAGTCACGTAACCTGTCCGTCTTGAATCGCTTCTAAATTATTCGGTTGAACAGAAAGTTCGTTTCATTCTTCGTATCTAGCTCTTTTCCAACTAACCAACCATTATCGATTAGTTAACGATCGACTGTAGAGTGTAAAACAAGCATGTTTACATAACAAGTACTTGATTTTTGTTGGCTTGGAACAAATGGCGGAAGAGCATCGAAAGGAATAGTCACATTGTGATCGAAAAGGACACACGTAAAGGAGAAAACACATCCTTTGGTTTAGCCGTAAAAATTGAACGAACTTTCCATTCATCCCGAAATATGGTCTACCAAAAGATACTTTACATAAAAATTGCACGGTGTTTCGTTTGCGAGATATCAAGGCTAGCTTGAACACCTATCTTTGTGTGTTAAAATTTATAAGAGAAATGAATTTTCTCGTAAATGATACTTCGTAATATTTATCTTGCACAAGCAATCCTCTTTTTCTTTGTTTTGTCGTGGGTTCTAGAGCATCCTGTGCGCATCTGGCTTATCTTTTGGAATATATTCTTGAAGTATTGTAAAGTATTGGTGGTGTAGGAGATAAAGGGGTAGATTCTAAGAAAAGATAGCCTGGATCTAGGATTGTATGAAGTTTAGAGTTTCGCCAATATATCGTGCTATGAGAGTAATGGGAAAGAAGTCGAAGACGAGGCAACGATTTCAAAACTTAGCACCTTCGAGAAGGATTTTACGACTTGTCCTCTGTTTCTTGTAGCAATGGCGTGTTGGTTGTTACATTTCGATTATTTCTATAAAATATCTTTCTGTAAAATATCTTCATTAAAATTTCTGTGAAAATATCTTTGATTTAAATAAGACGAAGAAGGTTTTTAAATTGTAAAACTAAATGTCATAACGAGCAGTTTACATTTTCGTACAACTAAATTTCCCATAAATACATAAACATCCATATTTAGATTGTAACAATCGGCAAAAACTGCGACGTTGGCTCTGATTTTTACGTATTTATGTATGTTTTATTAAGATATTCCCTGGACGGTGTCATAAAAAATTGTGTGAAAAAGTTCCGATGCGAGAACTCTATTAACTGCTTCCACATCTACTGGGAAACGCGTTATACGGGTAAATGGACGTAGCGAGTATTTGCGAAACGGGCATAATAAAAGCAGACAGGTAACGCGCTTGTAAAAAGTTACGTAATGAAACGCGATTTAAAACAAAAATTTAGTGAACACAGCGCTCATTAATTAAAAAAGTTCGCCTCGATTCTCTCGTACCATGTATCTTCCTTGGAGGTGATTAGTTGTTCCGGTGTTTGTTAAGATCCAATAAATTTCACTAAGATCAGAAGGAATAAAGTGTTCATTTTCTTAATAGGTCTGTTTCATTCGCCTAATTTTACCATTACGTAATACCTTTTATAAGGCAGAATTAAAAAACAGGAGATTAAGAAAATGAAATTTAAAATTACGAAGGATAGTTGCACGAAGCTGCGCGATTGTTAAATTTCATACGTTTATAGAAAATTTTAGGCTATTCTAAATACAATATTAAAGGTAACGACAAGAAAAATTAGATTCTCTAACGCTTAATAAAAGTATAAGCTTCGTATTATGAACAACGCAATTGAATTCATAATTTCTTTATCGTTGCACTTGAAACATTCAAGTTAGATCTTCTGGAAAAAGTTGTTTTACGACAATCTTATCGTCCTTTTTCGCCTTCGTCCCTCGAATATTTGCCAAAAAGAGTAATTCTATTCCATATCCATCGAGGAAAGTATCATCTCTGGTAAAGAAAAGGACGATGTTCTCGTTCGGAATTTATTGTGTCCGCAGTTTTCTGTCTAAAAGTTGTTGTTCTTGCGTCTAATATCAGGTCGGGAGGACGAAGACACGTATGTGGAACCGTACACGAGCAGCGAATGGATTTACATCGGCGATCTCGAAGAGAGTCACGTGTGGAAGAGGCCAGACAGCAGAGACGGCGACGACGAAGTTACAGAAAGTGTGGCTAAAGAGAGAAGGGGCTCTCAGGAATCGACGGAGAGCGAAAGAAACTTTAGGAAAAAGTACCAGGCGACGACGCAGAGGATAGTACACCGAAAGATAAGCGGGGAAATGTATAAAAGGATACAGACCAAGTGTTTCGGTGAGTTGTTGGACTGCGTTTTCTTATTATTTCGCCTTCAACGGAATAGCCAAACTTTTTTTATTAAGTGTTGGGAAGAAATTCCCTGCTTCTAGTTTCGTAGTTTGCAGCACATAGTAGCAAATGCATGGGAATTATTGGCAAATGTTTACTCGGTCACAATGAAGTTAAGTTACATCATGTGCTTCTTCGTGCCTATAAATTTCCTGTATTTATTAATATCGAATAATCAATCTGCTGAATAGAATGTCCTCGATTTGCACGGAATCTGACTCTTAGACTATGTGGATAAATTTCAACATAAAGGTTATTCTTCTAAATATACAGGAATATTTAAAATGAAGGTTTTAATCAAGGCTAAAATCGATCGATTTATAACGCAGCTCGCTCGTTGCTGCTTGTTTATAGAGATCTGCAGTGTAATTTCAACGATATATATACACACATATATATAGATTATAAAAGTAAATATCAAACTTTAGGTTCTGTTATTTTACCTGCGATCCAAATATTTTAACGGTAGAAATACAATACGGGGAGGAAATAAATTATCAGAAAGATAATAATAAGGATATCAGTCTTGACAGCCGTTTATAACTACGTGTCAAAGCCACTTACGAACGACGAGCAACGTTTCCATAATCAATTTTAATCCTCGTTAAAAGTGCTAAAGACTTCGTTTTTAAAATAAATCTGATGCTGGTTCGGCGATATGTCGATTACTCCAAAATAAGAATCACCGTTTTAAATAAATTCCACTTAGCGCACTATATTTAACGGTGACGTTCGCAATTGGTCTCGAGAGTAGTTTACACAAAACTGATTGCTCTTTACTCGGAATTGTGCTTGTTCCTCAACGACGGTTAAAACGATGGCTGTTACATTTTCATAGGAAAATATTTACCACCGCGCATTATTGGTAATCTATAGTTTGTATGGAATATCGATAAAGAGACACGAAGTTTCTAATGAAACGAGCGAATAATTGTTGGTGAGTTCAAAATTCCCCGCGACACCTATGATAGATCTAACGTTATGTTTGCGTAAATATTTGCTAAATTCATCTTACAATGCACAACACCTTAACGCTGTCACTAAATTTATGCCCTCGGCCGTGGAGATTCCGAGGATCATTTACCATCCTCCAAAGATGTTACATGTTATACATACGTTATACGCTGAGTGTAGACACGCTCCTCGAGATAGTTATGACAGAAAAGAGAAATTATACACGATACGTCACACGAATAAATCGAAATTTTTCACGTAATAGGAGACTGGAGACGATGCATGGGTACACGAATATACCGGAGGTAGATTTACGGTGAACTCTGTGCTCGTGTTTGCATTGTTCTATGACACAATGCATGTAATATATATTTAAAATGTTACAAGTAAATTATCTCTTCTATCCATAAAGAAACATTCTTTCGTACAGAAGAGTTCCCTTCAACTATTTTAGTATAATACACGGAATTTAGACAACGTGACAGACCTATAAAGAATTAAGCATGTAACGCACGGCAAAAACGATTGTGGCATACTTTCGAAATTCATACGATAAACTATGTATAAGTATGCGAAATATGAAGAGAGACGAAGGTAAAGTGGGATGTTCGAAGGGGAAATTAATATAGAAGCGTCAGGTACGGATATAGGGTAATTTTTACGATTGGAAGGAATGCAATTGAAATTTCAAGTATTCCTATTTTTCTAGTTTGGAGGAAGTAACCGACACTCGAGTCGAAGATTCAGTATTTAACGAGCAGGCATCGATTTCACATACGTACGCTCGATGTAAATGATAATGTTCAGTTTCAATGCAAACACAGCCTTCTTACTTAATATACCTATAGATAAACTATTTTCGTCTTACCTGGCAGCAATGTCTCAGTTTAAGCAAAAGTTGCAGATGCACCCTCTTGACATAACATGGCAAATTTGTATTCGAGTGTATTATTTCCGTTGGAAAGCAATTTAAATTACATCTTCGAACGTTATATTTAAACTTCGACACTTGACAGAGACCAAACATGCAGGCAGTTGAAATTAAAATTTTTACGCAAGTTAATGGAAATGAGATCGAACATCTAATGGAAAACAGATGGTGAAAATGGAAACCGAAGCAATCTTCGTGTAACATCGAAATAATTGAAATGTTAGCATTTTACAATTTCTAAAAAGATCGATACTGAAAATTTCATAAAAAAAATTGTCCCATTAGATCCATCGATCTGATATTACAGTACAATTTCGATTAGCAGTAAATTCGTATGAAACTAGTAAGTACTTTTATGTCAAAATAGCGTATTCGAGTCATTGCAGCCGGGTAGCACAAAAATAATTTGTCTATACGTATATTAAATAAGAAAGTCGTATTTCCATTGAGACTGGAGGATGTAACGGTGTATATTTCGGACGTATGCGAAGTCAATGCCTGGATGTTAAATACTAAAAGCCATTTTTCTTGGAAACATCTTCTGACGTAGAATCAAATAGGCCTATTTGAATTAACACGGCAAAGTAGACGTCGCTTAGATCTATCCAAAGCGTACAAAATGTATACGTCGAAATGTAGAAATTCCATTGACGACAGAGATAGAGTGCGAGCAAAAGAGGGAGAGGTTACTGTAACTAAAATTTACTTCGCTATGAGGCAACGCATCGCTGAAGAATGCTCTGGTACAGAAGGAGATCAGACAAAGAAATCGTTGCCATATCGAACGCCGGGATGTGAGTGGAAGAGAGAAAGTGGACAGTAGCAGATGGCTTTCGTGGAGGTAGGATGAGTGGAAAATGTGTTGAAAATGGAGGGCGGAAAAGAGACGGCCAAGAGAGAGCGAGAGAGAAGAAAGAGGAGAAAAAAGAGGGAATCGTTCTTCCCGTTTCTTTAAATAAGCACCGCGTAATACTCTGGCTAAATATAATCGAAACGGCGTAGCTTGAGAGAAGGACGCCGAGCGTCGTCGGTTGCTACGACGCTTCCACGATGCTTGTGCGTCAGCTAGGCACATGTGACGAATAGGTCGTTACTTGATTAGAATAGGCGAATCCTCGAATACAACCGCTTCCCTGGTTCTGACCATTGTCAGAATATTATAACGACCTCTATTAAACTTAGTGGAAAATGAATTTCATTTGATAATTTACGATTATAGAGTTGCGGATAAATCGTATCAGGCTGTACTATATTTAGGGATTCGCGTATTTCCAGAACGGATAAATATTGTTCAGTGTTACGATTGCCCGGTTAACTAGAATTTCAAGCTGTAAATTTTGATATACGGAGTGTCGATGCTTTATTTCTCATCGTCCCTTTCTCTTCGTAAGTGGTTTCCTAAGAAAAGTCGTATAAGCGTAGAGCGAACATGTTAAACTGCGTCTTTGTCGCAATATTCTAAAGACGATTATGTGGAAATATAACTATACAGGATATATTAGTTGGCAAGAGTATGAATGAAAACAGCAGATTGTTGACAGTACGTATATCCATGTTTGAAATTAGTAACGCGTTCTGAACGTTTATTCGTAGGTCAGCATCGTTGATTATTCTGCAAATATTTGGAATAATTAACGACTTTCGGATAATTGCCGATTCGTTTCTTTGTCCAATTGTGTGATACGAGGTCGAAGATTTACGTTATTTAAGCATACCTTAGGCTTGTTTCGTTCTATACTTTTTAGAGTGCTCTTGTAAGTGATTTTCATAAGTAATTATGTATACACGCCGGTATGTACTACAAGTGCCAGTAATGGCGAATATTCCAGACGTGATACTCTCCGCTTCCATAATAGGACGTTGTTAAATATTCTCTTAGATGATTCTCGCGAAGGAAATACCAGTGAAGGAGTTCCACGGAAGAAACTCTGTCACATTACGTAGTAGGTTATTATCAAAGACAATACGACGAAGCGCTACGAAACGTATCCATCCAAGAATATCGATTCCAAAAAATACGCGAATGTCTCGTATATCTGAAAGCAAAATTAGTTCTCGAACAAACTTGAAAAATAATTTTATCCTAGTAAAATAGCGTTATTCCAGATATTTTGAAAACATCCAAGTGTGGTTGCTGCACGCTTCCTCCAGTCGGTCGAAAGAACGACTCCCTTCGTCGATCTCACTCCTCCATTCTTCTATAGTTCCATTTCGAGACAACAATCGAAAACCGCATCGAGATCCCCTTCTCCCCGGTCCTCGTTTCGCTAGAACACACCAGAAGCATCGATCGGGTATCATCGAGATACAATTTCGAACGCGCGGAGAGGAAGAGAAAGAAAGAGGGAGAGGGAGGAGTTGATTCTATACGTGGAAGCTTGATTCGCGGCCGTCTGAATATTCCCGCCGAAGTTAAACTGAAGTGGAGTGAGGCGTGAAGGAGAGAGGAAGAAAGAGAGAGAGAGGAAGGCAGGGAGGGTGGCGTGGAAGAAGCTTTTGGCTGGCAGTCAGTGGGTCAGGGCGGCGAGTCGCATTCCACGAGCTGGCCGAAGGCATCCTCTTCGGAAGAACAGAGCTTTCCTCTGCGTCTGACGCGTTCCGCGACGCGTGTGCATCCTGCTTTCGTATCTCGTTCGTGAACAAATCGAGGCGTGGACTTAACGCGGCATTTTACGGTAGAAAAAGAAAGGACGGCGAGCGCGTGGAAAAGACGGTGTACGGTGTACACCGGAAGTCCTCCGCTTCTTCGTCGTGTCATAATCCATGATCGAAACCGCATCGTTAAAGCATTCGAGAGTGATAGGGAACGAGGAGGCGAATAAACGATAGCGCGGTGATTTTTCCATCGCCGGGCAACCCGGTGGATACGTTGTTCATCGAAGAGTACGCCGGAAGTTCGAGTAGGCTGCGAGAAAGTCGCGTAGCACTTGGAACGTGGCCGGACACGCATCAACACGCGAGATGGTGTGCGATTGCGCGGCCTCCGAATGTTCCACGGAGCTTGGAGAGGACGCGTCCTTGAAGAGGGCCTTGGAGGAGCTGCTGAAGTGCATGCTCAGAGTTTGGTGCACGGAGGGTCAAGCCCTTACAAGGCTCGGCGCGGACGCCCATGGTAAATTAATTATTCTATTCGACGCTTTTTAAGAGACAAAATCTTGCAGAAAAATCACGTTTCTTCTGATACAGAAAGTTATCAATTCTTCTGTGAATTATTTCATCCCACTTGCCTGTATCTAGAGGAATTCGATTTCTGTTCGCCCTTTCCCCATTGTATTCCCAGTTACATGACATTTTCCAATATTTAATATTTATTCAGCGAAAAATTGAACCGGTTGAATGGAATAACAGATAACGTTGCCAGTGGTTTTAATTAAACGGCAAGAAACATTTACAGTTTAACAAGTTCCAAATAACGTGCAAATTTTTGTTCCTCTTCGTCCACCCACTAAAAAAAAAAAAAAAAAAGAAGAAAAAAGATACATTGGAAAAAGGGGCATTACAAAAGGTAAATATTTTTCCATTTTACACATAATAATTTACTCGTGCACAATATTTTTTCAAAAATCATATTCTATTTCATCGCAAAAGAGAAATTCGAGATCGATGTTTGTAAGTATTGTAAACAAAGATTCGATGTCATATAAATAGAAAAATATAAAAAAGCTTTTAACTCTAGAAAGAACGGCGAATTGGCTATCGTAGTTTGTAAAGTGAAATTTCATTAATTTATTTATCGGCGATCGATTCTGGATTGTGCGTGATATGTGCTTGTAAATATCGAACGGCTCGCTTTCACGAACCCAGACAGGGTGAATCAAAAACCGGAGAAGTTTCCTAAGTGAATAATTAAATTGGTACCCTCCCGAATGTTTGTCAGGTCAGAAGGAAATCCTCCGTGGCGTCAAAGTTTATGTTATGAAACGTATCCCAAAGCGGCTCACTTTTCTACTCTTTGGCTTCGAAACTTGTACATATAACGCTACAGGTTCGGCTTCGAAATTCCCTGGTGAAGCTGTTTTTGCAAAGACCTCTACGGAGAACCATAAATTTTCTTTAAAACCGGGTTTCCTTCTTTCGAAATTGTTTTCCAAAGTTTTCTAATAAATTCTTTTACTGTAACAAAAGACTAAACTAATCGTATCCGAATTTAAATGTGGCGTCGTTCTTTATCGTATAATCCGAGATTAGACATGGAAATCATTTTCAATACTCTGTCGAACGAAATTGATATCCAACTGAGATTATTTTTCAACGATCTTTAAACAGAATTTTCTTCTTTGTTCGTTAGAGCTTTTTATTTTAATGTTATTTCAATGCACTAGTTAACATAGCTTAACGCAACTCACACAGCGGCACAGAGGTTTTCGATAACACGTGTAATGAAAACGTGAACAGCGATTATGCAACGACCATTAATCGCTGTTTTATCGAGTTGTTAATACGTAAATACGATTATTTCGCCTGATTAAAATTATCGAATGAACATTTTTCCACAGAACTCGTTTCATTACACTTCTCCACTAGGAAATTTAAACGATCATTTTATACTCTTCCCCAATATTCTTTAGTCATCTGTTCGAACTTACAAAATAATTTGTTTTTATAACGATTAAATAATTCGATTAAATAATTGATCGAATACGATTCGTTTGTAAGGAGAATGTAAAAAAATATGAAAACCAATATTCTTTTCAATCAATAAAAATGTCTATTTCTTTCGTCATCATTTTCGTAAAATTCGATCATCCATTCTTTGGTCAAAAGAAGTCACGGTCGTCACCGGTAATTATTTTCTGCCTGACCCTGAGGCAACGGCTCGAAAATATCCACTTTGAAAATCAAGATACGATTTTCGTCTTGTAACCGATTTATCGAAGCCGCTACGACATCGAACAAGGTGGCCATTAGCCTGCTTGTTTCGTCCAAATTCGTCTGTGGCGTGTACTAATCTAATGACAATTAAATTTAATTTCCACACCAAAGGTGATTACGGCTTACCTGTAATTAGTTTATTACTGTGTACGATCTTATGAACACGACCCGCATAATTAACTATTGATAGTAGCAGCTAATTTCCTCAAGTGTATCGGAACGATGTGTTTTGAACGAGGGTTGTACATGTTCTACAGAATCTTCACGTTCTTACTCTGAAAGGAGATTTACATCGATAATGGGTATCTTTTAGTTTCACAAAATGGCATTAGAAATGACACTACGAAAAAAATGTTGAAGAATTCGGTATAATTTATTATTTTATTATTTTTTCGAAAATATAGTAACATCATGCGGTGAATAGTGATAATTAGGAAACAAGATATCGTAAATTGTATTCAAAAAATTTTGTTTCGTTTGCATAAAGTAACAACTACTAGGTACCGGAACAATGCCAATTCCGATATTCAGAAATTTATAGAGAAACGTGATTGTCGTCGAGACAATAAAATCGGAAGTGTGCCAAGTCGATGGCACGGCATGGTTTGGTTGTCATTAATCGAACAATACGTGCCACTGTCAATCGTGCCTTTATCGCGATCAGGGTCATGAAACTAAAGACGTGCTTATAGAATGGCTTTGTCTTGAAAAAAAAACTCAACTTTTTTGGATTCTGTACGCACGCATTTTCTATGCTAGAAATGTCCAAAGAAGATTGACATATTTTTACGTAGATGGATTTTTTCGCTAACGTTCTCTTCTGCTTAAAACAACATCGTTTGTACATCGTCTTCGCTAACAGCGTCAGTTAACGAATTTGTCAATTATACATACAGATGTATATTTATACAAAATAAATTAATCAAAGTAGCTGTAATTTGAGGTTTTGAAAGGAAGCCTAAATCTTTTCACGCCACGTCATATGTAATACTTGGCGAATATCGTCAGTGACTGTAACTGTAATACGGTAATATTGCGTCTGCTGGCGACAACCTATCATAAAAGAAATGAATTTCGCGCTGCCTCGAAGCCATCGTGGTTCCATTGAATTCCTTCAGCAATCCACCAACAAACTCACGACCAATTTCCAATTCGTACCTCCTGAATACAATAGAGCCCCTAGTAAATGGCATCCTACGAATTCGTATTTTCACTTTAGTCGAAGTGAGCGAAAGCGAGCCAAGCCAGATATTTACCTACCCCTGAGCGTGTCGTTCACGCTCCCTATTAAAATCCATAACAACGTCGGCTCCCCCCCTGTGAGACGCAACAACCTTGGAATGCTTGTGCATGTCGCACGTGCGAGAATTTCCGCCATCAGGAAAAAGACGACAAAGCAATCTTCGCTATTTCTGACACACCAGCTGCGAAAGGGGTTGAGCGGGAGTTGCGTGTGCCATCTTTATCGCAGAAATAAAAGGAAGCCCTCCGTCTCACCGTCTCTCATCGACGGTGCAACGATGATGAGACAAAAAGGCTATAAGCTCGAGCACTATCGATTACGTTCGACGCCTGATGACGCAAGGACTTGATTATTTTTATGGCATGATGCGTTTCTTGATAATCTTGTCTCGACCTGTTTTCCTTCGACCTGGATTTCGACATTTTCGACCATGTTTCAACACGTTTCGATCGTTTTCATGTTGTTGCCTTATCTTCCTCTCTCGCTTTCTCTTGATTTACACAGCTATACATATACATAGGTACCTTAATTCTTTGGAATGCGAATTTTTGTACCACTTCTATTCCGCCATTCCTATCCCACCATATTTCATTTATGAGCATTATATCGCGACAATATGAATTGTCATTTGAAATATGCAATTAGCGCTAAACGCAATCTCAACGTTAATTAATTGCATCAAAGTAAAAATAACAACGAAGCACCGCTGGCTGTTGTTTCATCGCAACACAAAGGGGAAAATTTAGCAACTGCATTTAAGAATTAAGTAGAGCAAGAAATATTAATTTCTAAAGCACACGATGGAATGTAACAATGCGTACCTTCGTGTGCAGAAATTAGCACATTACATTCCTGTTTACGAGGAAATTCGTGTCTGCGTGTATTGTGCATTTTAAAATTAAGCCGCGACGAAAAATAGGTGGAAATTATCGTGGAATTAAATCGTTTCCTTCGTAAAATTGCCTCTGTCGTTGTCAGAAGTAATATGAAAATCGAAATGTGCAAATGTTAATGAACAACACGCTAATTAAAACGGATGCGTATCGAGTTCCCTTTGCTCTTCTAATTTAATTGATTGCGTCTCTTTGTAAGTGTTTGTAAGCAATTACTTACATCCATGGAACATTTGATGAAGATATTGTCGGACGAAGCCGTGATGGGAACTCGATAATCGATTTCGCGTAAGACGAGCTCTTGCAGTTTAAGGGCAAGTTTAATTATTGGAGAATTCGAATGCGCTCTACGCGAAGCTAATCCAACTATTGCGAAATAATATCAACAACGATTGTTGCAACACGGAAATATAACGATTAGGAACTGTGGACATTTTTTGAAATATTATTCGACTTCCTTTTTAGTAAGATGACTGTTCAAACATAGCGATTCCTAAGCGAAGATTCATATTTCTAAAATTTATACCTGAAGAGATTTCGTCTGGAATTTATTTCTCACTCTAACTCAGCTTCTCTGATTTAATTATGCCGCGAACGAGCTTCTTTTAAAAGGGTTGATTCGCATTTCCAGTTAGATCAAAACAACGGTATAGCAACAGCGTATCGCACGCGTCTCTGTTTACACGCGCACTACTTGTTAAGCGTTCGCGTAATCGTGAACTGAATTGAGATCGAACGGTGGACGAAATTAAAATAAGACAGAATCGGTGCGTCGCCCACGAGTGCAACGTCCTACAAAAATAATTGCTTGCGTCATCGTATCCCCGACGTGGCGCACGTTCGAAGAGACTATAGCTTCTATCGTACTACGTATCACTAACAACTTTCCTTTTCGTATTAACCAAGTCACGTGCACTTCCCTCTTGCCCCGTCACACGAACATCCAGCGACGTAAACTTCAGAAAACATTGACGTTGCATCTTTACGAAAAAATGCATCGTACAGTGCATACCCAGCGTTCTACTTCTTCAAAATTCCGAGTTTTAAAAAACAATTTTATTCTTTCATAGTAAACTTCAATCAAGAAAAAGACGAAACTTTGCTTTTAGAATGTAACGTTATATCCTACATTTGATACTATTAAACATTTTACGCCTCGTGAATTAATTTTTATTTCGTCCCTTCAAGCAGAATATCTCGTATGGCTGCTTTCGATATTTATTATAACTGAATACATATCGTTTCACGTAGAAATGAAAGAAATTTCTGTTGATTTAAATAGACATCTCCTACGTTCCGTACCATTTATCCATTTCGTATCTCTGAATGGAACGTTTCGCAAACTGAATTCTATCACGACACTTTACGATGCTATGGCGTTCATGCGACTATTTGAACGAGGCATATTAAGCGTGTGTTTTCCGATATTTATAGGCGAATATCGTTTCATACGAAAGAAAAAGAAACGGAATTTTCTTTCAGAAATATAATATATAATATAAGAGTTTCAGTTACGTATTTTTAACTTCGCTTCGTGTTACGTCATTTCTTGTTTTACAATTTTTAGATATAACTTTGCAAATGTTAATACCGAGAAAAAAAGTGCAAAACAAATACTGAACTAAAAATGCATTTATTTATGTAGCTACGACGACGTAGACCGTCCCGCTTTCATTTTATTTTTACCCAGTATTCCTTTCTATTTATGCGCCTGCTTTGGGACGTGCATAGTATTCTCCTCCCTCTCTCTCTCTCTCTCTCTCTCTCTCTCTCTTCAAATCTGCAAGATAAACGTCGCGAGTTACGGAAATTTTTTATCTATGAGAATGAAAACGATTGAAACGTTTCCGATTCTATACTTATTCGTTGCTTTTTCACAAAAATATCCGTCCTGCTTTTGCTAGGAAAATTTTTTCAATATTCGCCGCACGCGTTCCTTTGCAATAATACAAATCGTATAAAATATAATATTATTATTAATGTTAATGCGAAGAATATCGTTGTACTACTCAAAGATCACTCATATAGAAAGCGAATCAGAATTTCTCGCAGATATAGGGAAAATGTATTGATGCGTGTTCACAGAACAGTCACGTCAACATGTAAATTCATGAACAAATGGAATCGTGTACGCGTGTAAATTCGAATTTTACGTCACTTTTTCGCAGGAAATTGGAAATAATTAATTGGACAGTGAGACCGACATTAATTTAATACGACTAATTAGCAATTTCAAATATACCGATGAGATTTCTCAATTATATGAAATGCCTAGAAATGAGCCGCAGGATCGGTTGAAATGGAAGAGCGATTGAATAAATCCATAATCCAACGCAAACGATAACCTAAATAGATATAAGATCCTGAAATATTCTTGAATAAATAATCGCGAAATGCAAATAATAAATGAGCATGGATATTTCGAGACCCCTATTCGTTACAACCATAAATTCAATTTTAAGAGAGGAATAACATATAATCGCTGAATATTTTCATGAAATATATAATTAACAACGATGCTTTCAATTCTTAAAAATACCATGTTTATGTTCCATCAATTTTATAATTAAACAAACGTTATTTCAGCTTTTAATATACGCGTTATCAACGTGTTTATAACGAAAAAGCTCTAGTTCGTGAAATAACCAGTTGGTGCAGTAGCTATAAATAAAAATATATTTTTTCCACACTATAAATTAATCTTATAAAAAAAAAACTATCCGCATTAAAAATTAATACTATTCTTCACACCGTAACTTTCATTCCAAATTTTAAAGAATCGACCAACATCAGAATCAGCCGTGTGTAATTATCAGAGCATTCTTGGATACTTAATGAGGCTGCAGTGCTAGCAGAAAATTAAAGTTCTTTTTCAAAAAGCACGATTCATATTCAGAACCTTGCTAAAATTATCTCTCTCTCTCTCTCTCTCTCTCTCTGTCTCTCTCTCTCTCTCTTTCTCTCTTTTTTCAACCATCTGAATATAATTACTGTCTTACTCATAATTTAAAGATTAAAGGACCTGTAGAAAGACTTGCTGCTAAAGCTAAAAATAAGCAAGTGTGCGGATACGTTTACATCTTAATGTACGTGTAGTTAGAATTTTATTTGTAGAGACATTTTATATTCGCCAGACCTAATACAAGAAGTATCGTAAAATAGAATTCTCGGGTTTCCAGGGTTAATACGTATCGCACGATTCGAGATAATGTACAAAAGCTATCCCGTTTGATGAATACGTAACAGTAAGGAATAGGAAACGATACTCGCATAGCTATGGAAACAAGGTTGAGGAATTGGAGCAACCCTTAATCCTGACTGAAATCTCCTCGTATAAATTTCCACCGCGGGGGATGATTTATTGCGTGACTGCGCGTTCCCAAAGTATCCATGAAATTGTAGTTGAAAGTTCGAACGAAGTAAATCGTTGGTTATCTCACGCGAAGCGTAATCGCAAATAAAAATATCCGTCTAAGAAAGGATCGAAAACGAGGCAGTCAGAAAAGAAGCTTATCGACGATGACAATGCTCTTTCTTCCTACGGGCCGATTCCTGGTTTCTTCGTCACGTGCTTCCTAATTCACGACGATGTTTAAGGAGGAACAAAAACGATTCTGTAATTCTTTGTAATGCGTTTAGGATCATCGACGATCTTTCGGTTAATAGAAACTGCAACCAGAAAAAAACGGCGGAATTAGAAAGAGGAGTTTCCTCGTCTCCTCGATATTTATTATTATTTATTATAAAACAGCCTAATATTACCCAACTAAATATTTCCTTCTCGTAACCCGAGTCCCAATAAATTCTAGAGATTGCACGATTTATCATTAACAACAGCGTTATATTTTCCGTTATTGTGAAAGACGAGCAGCTTCGTCAGTTTGGCAGTAGTAACAACTTGCACGATAATTTATTCGGAACCGTCTGTTGTACTCTCGGATTTCCGCCCATAATCGATCACGCGCAATCGATGTTGCGTGCTTCGATGCTTGATAAATAAGATGGATGATACCAAACTAGAAACGTATCGTGTATCGTGTGGTGCAAGTTCGTGATAAATACGGAACTAATCATTCCACCGAACCGATCTACCGTGTCGTCGATTTAAGCCAAAAATAAAATGCTATGTAATTTATGCAGCCGGAATATGAAACGACAATTTGTGTACAATTCTATGACTTTCTCTCTATTCGTATATGCTGTTTGTTCACGGTTTCTGAAGCGTAAAAGAGTAAACGGCAACTGAACTTGGAGTATCATTACTATCCGTCAGTTTTGCTGTTTGCTAAACCTGTTTACATAGGAAAACGGCAGCAGATTGATAGTATTTGAACCGATGATAGCTCCTTTCAACGGTATAATAACGTCAACGTCGATCAATGAGAAAAATATTTGCCTCCGAAACACATTAATCACTTAAATTAATAGCCGTGCAAGACTTATACCGGCTGCCGTTGAACTGACGGTAAAAGCCGGAAGGAGATGAATCTGCACGGAAAAATAGGTCGAAAACGTAGACTGACGTTTTTTTTTTCGCGCAGAGCTTCATTTTCCAGAGTTGTAAAGTTTCGAATCACATTTCCCTCGCAGCAGTGATTAGCGTAATCTCCATAGGATTTATCCGTTCGCAATTTCTACCACGCATTCCCTTCAGCCATTCCCCTGACAGGATACAAACTATCCAAAAACGTTCGAATCTGCCCAACGCCTCTATCGAATCTTTGCTCGCTAAAATAGATCTGAATCTACTATAATATCCGGAATTCTATCCTTATAATACGCCCAATTCCGCTCCTACCCATATTCGCTATCCATCATCCGCAGGATTCATATCAATTCCTGCTCGTACTGCATCATCACGCGGCAAATCCGCTGTGATCGCGGCTCCTGAAATCTCGGATTTCGGATCTTGGATCGTGGGATTTCGCGCGAAAGAGTTCGCGTTTGCAGCTCGATGAGGCTCGAATAAGAGCAAAGACACTGCTGGAGACGCCAAGTAACGAAGGTGGGTGGTGATGGTTACAGAAAGCGACAAAAGGGTGGTGGTGAAACGAGAAGCCGGAGGTGAGTTCGGTTTCCGTATTCACGGCTCGAAACCCGTGGTCGTCTCAGCTATCGAGCCCGACACGCCCGCGGAGAGCTCTGGTCTGGAAGTTGGCGACATTATAATGGCGGTGAACGGGAAGAACGTGATGGACGCGACGCATTCGGAAGTCGTGAGGCTCGCGCATTCTGGCACCGACGTCCTTGAACTCGAAGTGGCGAGAACGTGCAACGTACTGGCACCGCGGGTGGCCAGACCTGGTACCAAGGAAGGTAGCGACGAGGCGCCGCTCTGCTCCGGATACCTATGGAGGAAATCCGCGACCTCGACCAACACGGACAAATGGGTGCGAAGATGGTTCGCCCTGCGCCGCGACAACTGCCTCTATTATTACAAGACTGACGCGGTTAGTACGAATATCCCCTCTTCTCTTTCCCTTTTCAATGTCCATTCTTCGTAGAATGGAAAACTGTGTCGATTAGTGCGCGCAAATCTATAGGACGTAGTTTAGAAAAAAAAAAAAAAACATGGAATTGTATTCTCAAATACTTAGACGCGATAAGATACAATTAATACGTAAAGATAAAATTAATATCAGCGTATTCTCCATTCTCAGGCGTCGAAGCTTATTTTACAGCGTCGGTCCTACTCGTGTGGTGTACGTAGGTTAGTTCTACTCGCCTAGTACAGCTTGTATAATTTTACACAAAATATAGAGAATATCTAACACGATCGGGTACTTTGTATTCGGAGAAAACTGACAGAGCAAGTAACGCTGCTCTAAAATAAACAAAGTTAGAAAGTTCAGTCATCCAAGCTATGCACAAAGGTTCCGAACTTTGCATGCTCGTCGTTAGTTTAAAGAGATGTCATCCAGCCACGCCTGGCGTCCCCTCGAAACCTATTTAACCGACATTCCTTTCGGTGAATCGAGGCCATCGACGCGACGAGTGTTTGCACGAGATCGTTTTGTTGTAAAAATGGTTCACCAGTGGACGATTTCGTTTCCCGTAGGATTCACAGCCGGTAGGGGCGGTGATGCTGATAAAATACGACGTGGAGCAAACGCCCGAGCTGAGGTTACATAGCTTCGCGATCAAAAAACAGGGCGCACCGACGCTTCGACTCGCGGCGGACACCGAAGAAGCTGCCGCTCGATGGACGACGGTCATCAAGGAAGCGATCGAAAGAAACGACCAGGTAAATGTCACGAGTCGCTTGCCAAGTTACCCTCGACGTCTATTTCCGGGTCATGCTCAAAGAGTAAACGATGTTTACATTATGTACGAATACCGTCCGCGAACATCCGGATCTTCTTGATCAGAATGCGATTTAATTTTTAATTGGTGCGGTAACTGACACGCGAACGTAATGTATTTCCTTCTACGCGGTCTTTCACTTGCGATGGAATATTCGGAAATAAAAGAATCTTAATCAAATCAAAATTTCTAATATTCGCAATCGCTGCTAAAATAAAATTTTCGTTACATTCGACCAACAGAGAGAAAGATGGATGGTACAAGTTGAACAATTAACAGCATATGCTGTACGTATGTATCCTTGGAGATACCCTTGCATCGTTATCTAGGTAAAAAAGGCTTCGAAAACTTTGCGAAACGATAGAAGTACGCGTTCTTGTAAGTTTAAGAAAATGAGATTCGCTTTAAATTCCGCAAGTTTGGCTATCTGCCTGCTGGAGTTTCTTGAATAGTTGGATTAGACGCTGCAAGTGTCTGGTAGCGCTCTGGAGAACCGTACAGTTCTACTAATATGCCTTATTGTGCATCTACCTTGATAGTCTTTGCACTTGTACGAGATTTATTGTGAAACGCGAATGTTCGAAATAATTAGTTCAACTTGGAAAACGCGTCACAAAAGTAACTGAATTTTTTCGTAAGAAGTTACTCGGGGTGATAAGAGAGAAATGGAAGCTCTGAGAAGGAAATAGAAAACCGCTAAAGATGGAAATTGCCCGTTTTTCCTGTATATCCTATAGATTCCCGCTGACGTTTTTACAGGTTGACACCTGGCTGGAATCGTCGCTGAGAATGCGTGAAATGGCAGCATGCGCCATTCACAGACCAGATTGCTTCGGATACCTGAGCAAGCAGCAAGAACACGCCAGAAAAACGTCGTCACCAACCGGTTGGTCCAGGCGATATTGCGTACTAAAGGATGCTGCATTGTATTTCTACGACGACGCTAATGCGGAGAAGGCGTTCGGTGTCGCCTGCCTGCATGGGTTCAGGGTGCATAGCAGCGCGCCCACTTCCGGTGGCAGGAAACACGCGTTCGAGCTGCAACCACCGGACCCCACGCAGAGAAGTTACATCTTCGCCACCGAATCAGAAATGGACAAGAAACGGTAACCTGTTTAGTCTCCTTTATCGATTCTATTATATTCTTTTGAACAATTGTTTCGTTAAGCCGAAAAATTTGCTGTACGCAATTTTTGCCGACGATTATGAAAGTGGCCTACGTAATGTATTTTCGTTTCGAGATATCAAAAGCATTGGTGTTTGACGCATAAACTAAATTCTGTCTAACGGTGTAACCGACTTTATCCAATGGTACGATTTCTATTACTTTGCAAACATGGTTTTAGATTATTGTAACGTGAACAGGCGGTTGTAATTCTTTTCACTTTTGTCCACTCCACTTTTATAATCACCGGCGCATTTGTGGCAATTATTTACAAGGAGACGTACCACATCGATGTCGATGGTCTTGAATTATGGTGTCAAGGTCGCGCATTTATTAACATTTAAAAATAATTATCTAATTTCCTTCGTAATCAATGAGAATCGATCTGGAGTTAGAACGAATTTTATGTCAAAGAGGCAACTACGTTTATTTGCAGGTGGCTCGCGGCGCTCGAATATTCGATCGATCGATGGATAAAGATTGGTTGACAAAGGCCGACCTACCGTACAAAGAAGCAAAGAAGTCGAAGCAGCGAAGATCCTCTGAGATGTCCTTCGCCTCTTCCTGTTTCCGGTTCCTAACGAACATTGTCGAAAATCACAAATTCATCTATCACCGTCGCCATTATCGTCTCGATTCTCGTTCGCAAATTCATCGCGTGGATCATGTCGCAAATACTCTTCAAATTCGCGATTCTTCAGAAATCGTAACAATTTCATTAGCGTTATTTACTATTACTTAAGAGGCTTCATCTCTCTCTCTCTCTCTCTCTCTCTCTCTCTCTCTCTCTCTCGCTCGCTCCATTTTTCGAAATCATCGACGAAGATCCATCGACTTGTTTTCACTAGTTCAGTCGACTAATTAACTAGGATTAATGATAATATTCTTTGAAATCTGCCATATTTTTTGCTATTAGAGATATTACCGTCTAATTGCAAATTTTTTCATACGTAAGCCAATGTCTAATTGCTGTTTAATCGCTAACTGTCGAACAATATCAGATTACACAAAACTTTGTCAAGAATTCATTGTCAGGCGACTCTTGACGATTTCAATTTTCTACAAACGTTCTGTAAGTTATCCGTTATCTTATAAATTTCAGTGATACTACTCCGAGCTTTGTCACACTCTTCTAGCTGTTTGTGCTATTTCTGATTCTCACTAATTTCTTCGATCTCGTTGTTTCCAACTGATACCGATGCTCGATTCACTTCGCCAGTTTCTTAATGTCATAAACACCATTTTGTAATAATTGCTGGTTGTCAGTGGCAGTGTATTTATCGAAAGTCAACATAGCGCAATCGATACTTGAAACACTGTTTCTCAAGGTGTTACATTTAAAATAGTTAATATTACGCTATTCGTTTTATTCGAGCTGTAAAGAATGTTTGCGTTGTACGATCGTATACCGTTCAAAGTGATCGAAAGAATCGTCAGTTCAAATGAGTTTGATTAATTGTTAAAGCGTTCAGCAACAAAAGAATCTCGATCGAATAGATTTTCTTCGTTCCTGAAACAGAATCGTAAATTGTTAATTAATTGAACAGTATATTTCTAGAGTCATATTAAATGTATATGAACACGAAGTTTCTCTTTAAGTAACGTATATAGACTATAAGATACAATTGGATTTCATTTCTTTAGACATTTATATTATATTTCTGATAGATGTTTATTTAAAAGAAAAAAAGAAGCAACAACTCACTTTCAATGTCATTAAGATAATTAAGATGATCTAGCGTAGTTCCTGCAACTAGCATCACGAACGATCATGAAACGAACAAAACAAACCAGTTTCGGGATCCCTTTCATTTTCCTACAATATACGACGCACAATTTTTACCGTTTGTATAATCGTTACTTTTTCAATAATAATTCACTAAGAATATATTAAAGACTTGAAAAACATCGTAAGAAAGTTAGAGAACAGTAGCTTTTATCGTGCAAAAATGGTGAATAGGGCTTGAGAAATACTGTTTCAAGTAAATAGTCCCAGTATCGAGTCAGACAAATTTTCACGCAGTGAAACTCCATTTATTCGAATCGCTAGTGGATATTCAAGTCGATTCGTTGAAATTGCTATTTGGACAAACTGCGGAAGCATAATATACGAATGAAAGGGAGCAAAAAATATTATATGAAATTTAGAGTAAACGCTTCGTTACACAGTTGTGAACAAATATTGAATGCAACATATAACAATGAATTTTGTAATACAGGATATGAAAGGTCGGTCGTATTTATTAGAAACGCTTAAAAGAATTAATTTTCCATTTCGGAATATGGTAGTGATACGGAATTTACTATCATCGATGTGTTCCGATAAATGGAGTTCTGCCGTAAGTACTCGTAATCTTCGTGATTCAGGACTCGTGCTCGTGATTTAGCAGATTTTTGTATTGTTAAAATCAGCTTTTGGATTCCGTTTTTATATATACAAACGTTGCATACTTTACCGATACACAGGAATTGAAATCACACACGATAAGCATGGAACACTTACAGAAAAAAAAGAACATGCAAAGGAACGAAAGAATCGTTTATTCACCGATTGTGTCTTGTATTAATTAGAACGATTCCAACCGATTTTTCTCTTACAGAATTAGAATTCGATTTTTAGCTTTTAAGAGGGTTTAAACTGTCGTCCACCGCGTTACACACGAATTTCCATTGGGAACTGCTCACGGAAGCTCGAACAACGTAGAATCGAAACATCCTCGCGAGAAAATATACCCAATGTCCAGCATCGACCAGCAAACACTTGGACGTTGTTGTAACGTTTATTAAACGCAATATACGCTACCACGACGAACGATAACAAAAGAAAGCTGGAAATATGTACAGAATCAGTTTGTTCTGTCGTTCGAGTTGTACTTGTTTTATAAATTTAAGTAAGCATATTTATGTCTACAGAGTCGAGCGAAAAATATCGTTTAACGCGTAAGAATTGTGAACTGTTAGCAACATTCGTCGATCACAGTCAGATAAATCAGATGCAATTGAACGAATGAAATTTTTATTCGCAATGGATAAAACCTTTGTTCGAGCGATAATCGTTTGCTCGCGTGACTGGTCGAAAAATCACTCGAATAATTATTGGCATTATAAAAATCATAAAATTGCGAGAGTAACATCAAAGGGTTACTTATCCGACTGATCTTCAAACGTACCAAGAGGCCAAAAAAAAAAAAGAAAAAAAATGGTAAGGAAAAAATCAAAAGTGTACCGTCGCAAAAGTTTTCCATAAGCGAGGAAAACTTCTTGGCCGAGTGAATGCTTTCTTGCGCGTGATTGTTGCGTGAGCATACGAACGATTCGACAGCTAAATCGCACGCCCTCGTGCGTACATGGAATTGCCGCCATTGCATCGCTATTCTTACCGCTAATATTTTTATCGATATCGAGAAACCACGCGAATCGTGAACGTAAACGGAGGAGCAAAGAATGATTTCTTTCGAAACAGCGAAGAGCGAAAAATAATTTCGAGCAGCGAGAACGAAGAGTATTTCGAACGAAGAAACGAAGAACGATAGAGTTGATCGCGACAGAAATCGATAATAGTGGGCTCCGAGGGCTGGAGAACGGAAGAGGAACATGGAGGAACGAAGGACAAGTCGAAGAGTCGTGATTCGTATACGGCGTCGAGAGTAAGGCGAGAGAAGCCAGCAAAAATTGAACGACAGACCGCTCAAAAAATGCACAGATAATAAAATAGGAGGTTTAATACAATTGTAGAATGAAGTGCGTCAATTATTTACCTGTCACCCTTCGAGCTGGTTTGAAGGACGTTGGTTTTATCGCTGTTTAGATGATGCAGTGTTTTTTTTTTCATGGTAGGAGAATCCTCTTACCGCCGAGAAAGCCGGACAGCGGTCGCTTTGCTTGACCAATGGACAATCTTTCGTTGGTGTATGGCCAAATAATTTCCAGAAACATTTGCTACCGTACCACGTTTGTTGTTTCACTTTTGGATTCACATTTCAATTACGTTCATACTTGACAATGAGTTGGTAAGTTATTCGTGCAGAATTTTTACGTTTTTTCTGGTCTACTGAAGGAATGATTGACTTTAGGTATATTCTGTCGGTAGAGGTGTACTGTTTGGGTTGTTAGTAGATGTATGTGTCTATAATTGTTTGGAGTATGAATAAATATGACAACAATTACGATGTCTTCATCGTTGATGAAGTAATTGTAGAGAATATTCCGTACGTGATTTGATTAAATGTTGAATGATATTAGAGAATGAGTCATGTAATTGGAACTGGTTGTGAAAGAAGAAAAAGAAGAAACAAGGCTTACAAGTTTCGATTTATTAAACTTAACAGATTCTTTTTAATGGATGGAAGTTTCGGGATTTTGTTACTTTGGCATATTCAAACAGAGAATAATTTTACAAAGTTACTTGATCCGTATAATACGAATATAACCAAATATATGATTCACTCTGTATATTAGAGAACTCTGCAAAGTAAAAAAAGCGCACAAATTCAAATTTGTCAATTTATCAAAGAAACATACGATATCGGTTAAGATTTAGAAAATTCGCAAATACGTGAAAAAAGGAAAGATGTTAGCGATTACGTGATAATATATCTTGCGTAAAAGATAGCATTTCCTCGTTTCTATCAAAATCAAATCACAACATTTTTGATTCCAAGTTAACTGATTCGTTTGTTGACATTTTTTAAGCGTTAAGAATAAGAATTTTTATAAAGCGTGTGACGAAAGAAAAGATTGCGTAATATTATTATAATAAAGTAGAATCAGTGTGATTGTAAAAGTACAAAGGGTCAAATGTAACCGTGTCCGTCTTTCTAGTGCCAAAACTAAAATTAATTAATTGAACCAACCGAGATTGTAATAAATGTCGTTGAGAGAAAATTATATATGCATTTCTTCATTACATTTATAATACAATAACGTTTAATTATAACGCCACGTTTCTATCTCTATATTGATTAACAATTCCAATTAGAAATTTTTCAAAATTCTTATTATGAAGAAGATCAGGATCCAAACGAATATTTTCAAAATATTTTTTGCATACTTTCTCTGATAAATTAAATTTTTTATCCTGAAATAAGAATAAAGCAGTTTCGATTCAAATGTCAAAGATACTTCGGCATTAGATTTTGAGATAAAATAAATATGTAAATATTTCGTAGAAATAAAATCACTCAATAATACACATATTATCTGATAAATTGCTTTCAGACGCCATGTCGTGGCGAGATTCGAAAGCTGTAAGAACTTTCTACCTGGACGGTCGCTAAGATTGGTCAATTGATGTTACGAAAACGCAAAGTAGATTTCCTTTAAGCAAAATGTTTAAAACATGCGCTTTTTCTCATCAATAATGTTTCATCCATTAACTGTTCTGTCTTCGTGTATTTCGGAATAGTTTTATACAAACATATCGATATCTTTTTCTTTTACAATGTTATGTTTGATAAAGATGCTATATAAAAATAATAATCACGAAAGTAACAGCTATTTCTATAATTTTTATGAAGTCATTAACGAAGAGAAAATTAATCTTTGTTTAAATGGAAAAAAAGTGCTCAGTAAGTGGTAAAGAAATTTTTCAAACAGTGAAATATTTAAAAACCGATAATCGAGGACGGAATTTTTTTTAATACAAAATATTAGGTGTAGTATCAGTTTTATTTTCCTGTCCACTTACTAACTATCTGTCGATAGATACAAATCACCTGTACAAGTACCTTGATTATATCTTAATTGATTAACACAGTCTGGCTGGAATATTCATCCATTACGTATTACATATTTTTCCTTTTAATTTAAATGACTTGTCCTATTTTCTGTAAAATGCGTTTCTAAATACACTTCGTGCCATCGTATATTACACATACTATAAGACGCTATCGTTTACCTGTCTATCAATTTTATCGGTAGTACAAATGAAAGAACGATAGCTTAAATTGGAAACGGAACAAAAAGTATATTTTCCCTCGAATATAGAATATAATAAAAAGCTCTACCAATAAAATAACAAATAAACGTTAAAGGTATAGGATAAATTTAATTCTAATTTAATGCGATTCTGCAATGTCAATGGTAGTTTTTGGCTGCTATGTTCCCATGGTTTCGAATTGATAATAATTATCTAACCGCTATTTCCAAGTATTCGTGAAACTAACTCCCAATATCGAGACGTATAATTTCGCAATAGAATTCGAAAGGCTTCAAAGATTATTAGTTGGTTTCCGAACTCCACACGTAATCCTATACCGATACGTTACGCTATACCCATGATATTACCTATTAATTCCTATAAATGGTAATTATTGTTCAATTATTGACGTTCACGCCGTATAATTTACATTAATTTTAGATTTGAGACTTTCGCCGAGTTTATCGCTTTAGAACGAGGAAATGCCTAATAATGTTTATGCCACGACTATCAAAGGGTAATTGCAATGTGCTAGCCTCTTACACAGGTAAGTAACCGCCGGAAAAGTCCCAAGGATACCGAAGCACTATACGCGCTATAATTTTTATACAACTTTTTAAGCGACCAGTGATACAAAGAGCATCGCCATATAGAGAATAGAATGTTAATTTGATGCATGTACAATTGAAAATGAAATATTCGAAATATTGTTTATCGATGATTCTGTACACTGCTTGCATCGCATGGTCTTTTTAGTAAATCATCGTTTGACCGTTAAGACTGCGTTGACTTTAGAACTTTACGTTGAGGAATTTACACATATTTCCGCGTCTCACACTTTCTATTCCTCGTTTTATTTTCTAAATCTTACGTTCTCTACCTCGTATCTAATATCTACAATTTAATATTGATATCTTACATCCAATATTTCCTACCCCTTATCATTGCTCCATTCCTCGCAATCAGCACTCTTTATCCTGTGTCTCACGTCCCGTCATCCACTTCCTAGTTCAATAATCCCGCTCTCTAAAATAATGAAATAAAATGGTTAAAAGGTATCTGTATGACCCTATAGACTTAAAAAAATTTCTAAAAATTATTCACAATGTTCGCAACTCGGTGATTCAAATCAGTATATAGGTCGTGCAAAGATCAGTAGATCAGGTAAGTTTATGAAAGACCAGGCTACGCGTATAATACAATTGAACAAGAGCAAATAAAGTTTTCGGGCGAAATTTCAGGCTTCGAATTAAGAAAATACAACCGGTAAGTAGGTGGCGTAGGAAAATCCCGCGTGAAACAGTTCTCCTGTTACGACACATTCTCGAAAAATTTCTTAGCACGAATTTCTCGGCAACCGGCGGGAATTTTTCGTTCAAAATCAGGGATTTGTATCGGGAGAATATAACGTGTAAGGTGGTAGCATGCGAGATCGTTTGGTGAAACGGTTCTTCCGATACGACATTGTTTCGATAAATTTATCGGCTATATGACTCGATGTAAAACGAATTTGAGTTTGCCGAGGGCCCGGTACACGGTTTATCCGCGGTTGAACCGGTGGTATCCGTTTGATAGCAGATAGCAGGCCGAACGACGCTGGTATGTTCTCATTACGCGTCGTGTAGGTATGCGGCGACCAGTTCGTGTTCTCCATGCTTCGAGATCCGTGCGCGGTGCGAGACCACGTTTCCTCTCCTTCTGCTGACGCGGTCTTTCTTCATCATCTCCTTCATGCCCTCTTTATCCTTTTCTACGGTGCTCCTTGGATCAGGATTCAGGCTCCGTTCACACTGACCACGTGGTTGGTCGGGTATGAGTTATAGATTCGATCTTCCTGCGTTACATTTTCCCTATCCTTGATCCTCGCTTTCGTTTCTCACGAAACCCGAGATATTCCTAGTAGCTTATGGTCCCCGTAGAACCATTTTTCTGCCATTCGTTCGAACATTCATTTGTCCCCGACCAGTGTGAAAATCTCATTCGATTTCTTTCTTCTGTTCGTCCCTTTCCGCCCCCCCTTCTCTCGACGAGTTTGTTCCTTTTGCATAAGTTATTCGCCGGTTTTCTTCGTCTCATTTGAAGCTTCTTCGGAACGATAAAGAGAAGACGGGAGCGAAAAGCAACCGTGACGTCCGAATTTTTGGAAAGATGTGACTACAGAGGTCCTCGACCCTGGCATTTCTGCCGGCTTATTTTTAATTCGTTCCCGGTCGAGTTTGTCCTTTTGAGATTCCTTTAACAGGCACGTATTTATCTTAAAGTTTCGCGAGAAGACTCTCGCTCCTCTTTTTAATCTGCCCGCTTCCTTTTAGTTTTGCGAGGCCATCCGTTTCTTCCTCCGGTTCCCGTGTCGCGTTCTTTTTTTTCTCTCTGGTTCCATTGAGAGAAACTGCGGATCCGCAGATCGCTTATAGCATTATTTTACCATTCTATGACCGCCCCAAAATTCTCCTCTTCCTCTTGGTTACATCGTTTTGTATGTCCTACTTTGCTTTACCTTGTTCGTTTCAGTGTTTTCTCGATTAATGCGCGTTATAATGCGATTTGCAATCTTTTCGTTCGGTGAATTATCGCTGTTACGTTAAATCGTTCTTTCGCATTTTGCATCGTTAGGTACTTTCTTTAGAAGAACAATAATTATTATTACTACACTGTTTGCTTCCCATTTTATACATTGAATCTTAATTATCTTTCTC
This sequence comes from Bombus soroeensis, assembly GCA_014737365.1. NCBI lineage: Eukaryota > Metazoa > Arthropoda > Insecta > Hymenoptera > Apidae > Bombus > Bombus soroeensis. The sequence goes on along the minus strand of JACXIL010000055.1, from coordinate 1,037,224 downwards.
CGTTGCTTTTTAGTATTTTTCTTCCTATTTTATAACCCGAAACGAACATACAGCCAGCAACAACACACGCTTTAATCATGGTCAAAGGAATATTAATTTCCACTCTGCTGGGTATACACTTCACCACGGTTTTTCGTTTCCCTTGAAGTTTATTTGGACTAAAATATAAGTACGTTCGCAAACCAATCATTACTATACTGCTTAAATTTTACGATATTACTTCCTTAATTACGTCGCCGTCATCTTTTTGTTCCCTACAGTGCGTCTTTAATCTTCATCTTGTTCCCCAATCTTCGTCATCTTCTTGAACGCTTCTCGAATGGAAATACCAAGGCAAAAAGCATGCATATACTTTAGGGAGACTTCATTTGGCAGGGATGCGTTTTTACTCTTTGTACAGTTTCTTCCTGCTCCGTTTCTCTATCCTTCTTCTCTTGGCAATTCCTTCTTGCCTGTCGTGTTTTTCTATCATTTCTGCGTGATACAAGTAAAGCTTCGTTCATAATATATTTCTTGCAATATCAGATATTAATTCTCTCGACGAAAGAAGAAGCACCAGCAACGCAAATCCATTTTCCATAATTTTTTTAATTAAACTCGCTGCTGTCCGATTATTCGCAAGAACATAATAAGCCCTTTATTCCGAAAACAACCACGTACCATGGCACATCGATCACAGACACTGTAATTAAAGCTGTCTACGAGTAACATAACTCTATCTGATCGCGCATTAAAACTCCATACATTAACGATAACACCGTACCTGGAGTTTCATACATAATGACTCGCGATTATCGTTTCACGCTCGCATTTCCATTTATTCATTGAGCGGATGCAATTTCTACGCAACTGGGGCGGAAATAGGGGCAGTTACTCAACTAGAATCGATTCGCATCTGAAAATTTGCGGACAAGCACGCGTTACGCATGGGGCGCGTGCACATCGAGCACGCTAGTCGCAAATGAAGCGGTACCGTAAGCAGACGCTCGCCGGCAACACACGCACCGCGTGCAATGTGAACGCCCTGGCCGGTAACCATCAACTTTTGTTCACGTTCGATGCATCAAAATTCAACGCATCGTATTCCGTGTTTTAAGGTAGATCCACACGCGACATTGTTACCTCTCTCCAAATACGGTACCGTGCAAAAGTGTTTAAGGTTCGTTTCGATATCGGCACTGTACAGAATGCGACCGAACAGCTCGAACAAGTGGATACAGGGTGATTCTTTATGAAAAAATAAGAAGAAAATGTAGAATAACGTTCGTGTAATGTTTCATTTTCGTGCGAAAATAAGTCGAAAATGTGGAATAAAATTTGTTCGGAGAACGCTTTGTCTCCGAGGAAAATAAACTTGAAAATTTGTCACAAACGCGTACCAGGCTGATCTGTGACTTTAATGGAAAAACTTTTCTCTGTAGCATCTTTTCCCGGTATTCGCCATTTACGAGAAAAACGCTGGGTACCAGAAGTCACTGAACACCCTGTATACGTATTTTTTAACACCACTCGATGAACAGAAATACAGAAGTTACATTTAGTTTTCAGATTGTCAACGTTTCTTAAGAGTACAATTTTCTTAATTATTTAGAGATGTACCACTTTCTAACTTTTATCGACGCTATTAGACCTCCGAATTGAAATGAATCTTTTCTAGAGTTACTGAACGAGATCCATAACAGGTAACGGTTTAATAAACCGTGAACAAAGGAAATCCGTCCATAACTTCCATAAAAGCTTTGATGGGAACGATTCGACGCGAATTTCCTCTCCGTGTTTCCCTTAAATTCTTCAATTAGATCAAATTCGATAAAATCTTGGTCGAAAGTCAGCCAACAGAGTTGGACTGCTCGTCGTTTCTCTTCCTCTTGGAAGCAAGGAATCGCTCGCCCAGTCTTCTTCCAACTTCCAGCACGGTGGTGATCTTGATAACTTTCTGGCGTGGATGTTATGGTGGTGGTGGTGGTGGTGGTGAGATAGCGTCGGTGGTAGTGGCTGCATGTGGTCGGGGGCGGAAAGAGGAGAGGGAACTAGTTCAGTGAACAAAACGACGGGAGAGGCAGTTGCACGCTGTAGCAACGCCTCGCGTGCTGTCGCCTTGCCTAAAAGCTTGTACGGATCGAGTCCTCTGACCCCCCGAAACCTACCATTCGCGTTTTAATCGGTGCGTGGCTTTCTCGCACTCTCTGATGACTTACGATGTGCGAAGCAGAGCCAAAAATTCGCTTGAGATTCTTCTCGTACGATTTTAACGGGAATTTGGTGCAACCGCGTCTTGTCTTTTACACAGCGTTCTACGATATTACATGCGGTAATAGTACATTGTTTTGTTCTTCAGGAAGAGAGGTTTAGACGATTAATTTAAAAATTATTATAAAATTCTTCCAACTGTTATACTTCGGTCTAGAATCGAGGAGACGATGATTCTTCGCATCGAGGGATTTAGCGTGTAAAGTACAAACGAATGTATCAGCACCGAAATCATTAAGCTGTTAAACGTTTAAAAGCAAATCTAAATTCTAATATGAAACTGTTCTGTAAGTTTATCGTTGGCGACCATCCTCGTTCGTGATGTGCTCTCACACGCGAGATCACGTACAACGTTGTATTTTGCATCTGAGTACCGCGAGCCACTCCGATATTTAAATGTAAAATACCTGTCGTCGGAGACCCATTTTTTTTCTCACGTAAAGGAACCATGTTGACCTTCTCCCTAGCATCTGGGCCTTTTAGGGAAAAGGCTCGTCACCGCATACCGTTACCGTAGCCTCCTCCAGTAATTCGTCAATGTTTCGTCACAACGAACCCTTTAGCGTTTTGCATTTACAACTCATTACTCTTCATGTAAATTGCTTAAATTTGAATAAATGTAATAGTAATGATCTCTAACATATTTTTAGAAAATAATCGGTATTTTCAGAAAGAATAAATTGATAGATCATTTTTTAAATAAATTTCATCGACTTAAATTATTCGAACGATTCTTTTAGCAAGAAACTGGTCTTAAAGGTTACTGTAAAAAAATCAGAGACAATTTACGGCGTTAATTACCATATATCCTGCCATGCCTGCTTAATCAGGTTTTAATTCGATCTCGGGCTACCTCGCGGGTACAAAGGCAATGGAATACGCGAAGAAAAAACTTGTCAAAAGCGTCCATGGAGGTTCTTTGTCGGTACATTGAGCAATATAGGAGGCCAGTAAAAAGATCGACTACATTATCTCTCCGAGATGCTGCATAAAAACGTTTCTCCGCAGCTGATTCGTCCACATTGGCAGGTACCTGCAGCGTTTACACGACGCTACACCCGACAGCGTGTCGCCGGCTCGTGAATACAAATGCACCTGCAGGTAGACGTTGACCTACGCACAATAGCGCACGAAAGACGGAAAACTTCATAGCCGCTTACGGTGAAAAGTAGCCACGATCGATGATCCATAATAGCCTCTGTCTCGATCGTCTTTTTTAACGAGCTTGGATCCGATGCTCCTTGCTTATTTGTCACGCACAAGGTTAAGCTCTGAAACGTCGAGTTTGATTCTTCCGAACTACCGCATCAACGACTCTTTGTTACTTAGGAAGTTTATCTTTGTCAAAGAAATATAAGTAAACTATCTCTCCATTTATTTTTATTATCACAAATTCTTTTGCATTTAATAAAAAGCGAATTCAAACAAATTGTACTTCTATTCCGACTGGAAAGAATATTGGTCGAACGATAGCAGTGACGATGGGAAATCGGTTTTTATGGACGGCAGTATGTTTTCTCGTGACGCGGAACAGAAATTCACGGGACATTAAAATAGTCGATGAACATCGATGGGTCATCAATGGGAGGTTTGTTCCGACGTTGCTACGGAGAAAACGATCCGATCGCGCTGCGAGCTGATGGATGCTCGGCGAGAAGGCCGATATTCGAGAAATTTGTCTTAATATTCATGCCAGGAGGTCGTCTCGATCGCCGATCTATCGATCGACCGCTCGAACCTCGTCTATCAGCCACCGGCGAATGCTCGCGTTCGCCAGCCGATTTCGTGACCGATTTTTACCAAAGAATAGAAAGCAAGGTGAATAGGGAAACCCAATAATAGTCAGAATACGAACCGTATCGAGTTGACCGCTGCATGAATAACGCTGGAACCGTGTCCGATTGGAAATTCTGCTTGCGTAACGAGTAAAATGAATATTTTAACCGGATAATCTTGGACATTACGGATATTTAGCGAGATTGCAGTAGCTGTCTTGCCATTCGATGAACATATCGATCGATACCTTTGTTTTTTCGCTAGAAACGTCTTATTTTAAGTAATACTTGTTCCGATATACCGCTTCGTTTCTCTTTCCAGATTATTTCGTCGAAATTATTTCGTACAGAAAGTAAAATGTAGCAGCTACGTCAGCAGTGCCACGTACATAAGTAATGGAATAGATGCGACACGTGCATCGGTAGCAGCGAAAGCGTAAACTATTCCACCTCTTATTGCTATAAAAATCGTCTGTGGCGGAAGGACACAGCCAGGAAGCGTTCGGTTGCAAAGCGACTGGACTCGGAAGGAATCCGGAGCAGTTGCTCGTGGCCACCGCGAGGAGACGAAGGTAAGCCAAAACGAAACGGAGAAACGGGTCTCGGCTCGGTCTGACGAACGCGCGCGAATCTCCGCAGTTTTTCGTAATTCCAATAGCTGGATTCCTGCGAGTTCGATGTTGCTCCGCGAGGAAGCGTGGCGTGGTGATCGTGGCGCGAGCAAATCCCTCTGGATCGCACGGACGAACAATTACGTCGGTTGTTCTAGGCAAGTGGAGCGAAATCCACGATCCATGAACTAGAACCAGCCTCGTTCTTCCGAGACACTCGATTGGATCGGTTCGCCGGTGTAAAACCGGCTGGGCGTCGGCGGCGGCGGCTGCTGCCAGCAGAAAAGAGACGGAAAGAAAGAAAAAGAACCTCGTGCTCTGCCCACGAGGGAGAGGGATGGACTGGATGTCGACTGGCCCGGGAAGAAGAAGCAAGAGAAGAGAAGAAGTAAGGAGAAAGATCGAGGCTCGATCTCTCTGAGTGCCTCTGGCCGCTGGTCTCTCCCCTTCCCGCCCACCATCAACCGATCTCCTTCTTCAGTGCCGGCGCCGTACGAGTTTCCTACAGGTGGACTTACAACCTGCCCCACGATTTTTTACCTTCCGTTACCCGTTCGCCCGAACTTCGCGTTTCGAACGTGACGCGATCTACCTTCGTCTTCGTTTCTAGTAAATAATGCTTCGAGCGGCTGTTACCTCCTCCTGGAATTCGACTTTCCTCTTATGTACAGGTGGTTGAGATCTAAGACGAATAAGGAGTCTTCGAGTTGCTGCACGGTCCATTGACTTTCGGAAGGATCGATCAGGTATGTAAATGCACATAAATGAACGGGTTCTTTCGGCAAATTGGTAATAGTCCGGTGGCGAAGATGCAACGTGTTTGCGCGCTGCATTTCGAAGGAGGATTCGAGATGGATGTTTATACCGGCTCTGTAGATAGAGAATATAGGATTCGAAGGAGATGGATATGTTTATCGATCAGGGGGGCACCGAACCTTGGTATTACGCACCTGTTCCTCATACCATGTCTCTACCTAAACCTCCTGCGTTCAACCTGCGCGGCACCGCGTCGTAGGCACTGGTAGATAGGATACCCGTGGATCTCCCTCCCTCGTTCCTGGTCCCCTTTGCTCTGCGTCTCTGTTAGCGATGGGTTTGACGCGGAATGGAGTTTTCATGTTGGAGCAAACGTTGTTGGAACGTTGGTCGTACCCATGCGGGGTAGAAAATAAGGGTAGAAAGGCTTGATCTTGCAACGACCAGAGAAATGTTTGCGTCGAGGTTGAGGTTCACTGATTGAAGAACGAGTGAATGAAATTGTAATAGAAAAATATATTGAAATAATTAAAGGTATAAGTTTATGCTGATTCAGATCCTCGCTCTCTTAGTGTTACTAGACAATGGAATGATAGAGAGCACGTTCATATATTTATAGCAATTACCAAAATAAATTAAGCTTATAGCTTTGGCTAGAGGTTACAGGAATAGAAATCTGTTTATTAGTTTCTTTGTTCCTAGACCTTGCAACCCAAATCATAATGTAGTAGTAATAAATAAGTGTAACAGTAATAATAGTAATAGTAATAGTAATAAGTAATTCAACAGTTTGGAACATCGTATCGCTAGCGTATAGCTAGGTATGAACGATCGTCCGTGGGATTTCCAGCGCTGCAAGAAGAATTATTTGGAAGGGTGTCCTCGGACGATCAATAATATCGTCGATGTTTCAAGGGTCTCGACGGAGGTGCAGCTTATCGATAAATATTCGCAGTATCGTATCAGCGATATATACTGACCCTTCTCGTGGAGAGTCTTGAAATATCGACGGTATATATCAATATAGTTTAAGGGAAGCCTCAAATCGTTTATCAAACGGAGATGTGTTTTCTCAATCCGTCGAATGTCTATGGAGGAACTGAACGAGTAACACGGAAGAACGTTCGCATGAAAAATTACGTTTAAATGCGTTTCTTCTATCGTTGAATAGCCAGCAATCTAATCTAAAGTCATTTCATGAATTTTGCATCGCGCTTCAAATAGAATTATCTCGCATTATAGTTTCGAAATAGCGCAAACCTTACGCGCGGTTACATATTCGATGATTTAGTCAATCGTTATCTTCGATGTTCCCTTTGGTTATCTGATTTTATCGTAACGCATTAACGATGTCTCGTTGCAGCGAGCCGTAATCGTTAATACGACCACTGTCTCGTCTCTTCGATCTCCCGTTAAACTTCTACGTCTCTCTGACTCTTATTTGCATGTATAATTTAAATTTTCATGCAAATTAAATTCGATCCGTACATAGACTATGCAAATACATTCTCGCGTGTCCATGCATGTTGGAGTAAAATTGCTCCCGTATTTCTGCAGCCGTTCTTCCTTCTCGTTTGAATTAATCCGAACGTTAACGTCATCCCGAACACGCTACAATTGCCGAAACTTTCAGATTTCCATATCAGATCAAAATTACGCTCGGTCTTACGATACGATTAACCTGTTTAGCCTATTATCGTGTACGTACAGGTGGACAAACATTTTCTTCCAATAAACAAAGTTCTCCGGGCTTGTTCCCTACGCGGCAGTTGGGCAATTGTTCGAGCAGGATGCCGAACGCGGAAGGGTCTCGGTCCCATTGCTAGGGCCTGCTCCAGGTTCTGCTGCGTCTCGGTTGGACTCCCATTGGCCGGTTCCATCGGACTCTGTCGCACCGTCGTCGGCCAGAAGCGAGGCAGTCGGAGCACAGCATCCAGCAGCAGCGCTACTAGCGGCAGCCGAACGGAAAGACTCCCAGGCAAGTCGTGGTCTGTTACCTGTGTGTCCGCGTGCGTGTGGACCATGCGTGTGCCTCGGCTGCGTGGGTGTGCGCCGAGGTAGCCTACCTGGCGGCGTCCAACACGCAGTAAACCGCGCGCTCCTTCGTGTCTACGATCGAGAAACGTAGGTACGGTGCTACGTCCGCGACGATTACGCGGTTTTCTTCCTTTTCCCTACGTTCCTTTTTTTTTCTCTCTCTCTCTTTCTCTCTCTGTCTCTCTCTTTCTTTATCTATTTATCTCCCTCTCCGATCGCGACTTCGCGGTGATCCAGGCTTCCGGAAGAGGAGAAGCGATCCACGATCGAGCGGTATCGAGGAGATTGGAGGAGGTGCGCGGCGAGTGTGCGAGTTTCGTGGCCGAAATCGTGTGCCCCTACCAACTTGATTGTACGATTCACAGTGTGTCGCTAGTGCGGATCCGTGTATGTGTGCTTACGTGGGTGCTCGCGGATGGTTTCACGATAAAGCAGCCGAGGAACGAACAGCAGAATCGTTGGTGGCAGCGACTCGATGTAGCCGATTCTGGTATCGCGACGAATGCTCCCGCCAGCGATCGCTGCACAGGATCACACGTCTCGGGCGGAGATGCGACGGTGGACCGATATCGGCGGAGAGTAAACGCGAGATCGAGAAGCGTTCTCGACGGCCGACGTTTCCCTGGTGAGCTCCTTTCTAGGATCGTATAGGCGTCGAATATTTAGATCGATACGGAGGTAAAGAGGGAACAAGGTGGTCCGCGCTCGTTGCATTCTTCTGGGCATTGGCGATTCCAACATGGCCGCTAGGACTAGCCGTGACCGCTGGGTCCGCGGAAGCCATGTTGGCAGGTGTGCTCGGCTCGAGATAACCAGTTCACGTTCGTGGAACGCACGCGGCTGGCTAAACGGGAGCGGGTTGCACACATTATCGCACAATTGTCTGGGAAACGCGATACGCGATAAAGTCGTGTTCTTTTGATTCATTAGACGAGCAATTAGTCATGACTCCTAGGTCGAAACCGCGCTTCGTTTTACGCTGTTAAATAGCGTTGTTCGTTGGATTTATCGTGAACGAGGCCCGTTGCTCGGGGGATTCCGCTTTTCTTATCGCTCGATCGCTTTATTCATGTAGAATCGTGAGTAAGGTACGATGGAAGAATGCTTCGTGAACAGAGATATTTAGATAGAGTTTAGTTCGTAGGACGATGATAAGAGAATTTCTTGACCGTACGGGACGTATCGTAGAAAGGGTCTTGTTAATTAACGACCGATTACGATAATGGAGTAAAATATCACGAGGAAACGATATCACTCGGACTATGAATTCGATTCGTATCGATGTTTAATGGAAGTCACAGACGAATAGCAAGATGGCGGATATGTTTAACGTGGTTTACACTTAACCTTGTCACGTGGATTCCTCGGCTTAATTTCAAAAGATTGATCATCGATGATGATTTTCACACAAGTTGCTAATGTATTCGGCATTCGTAGATTCATTCTCGTCGATCCGTTCTTCCTTCTTTTTTTATCGTTCGGTAAACTACAAATCTTAGGAAGTTCGGAGAAACAAACGTTACGAACGTAGCTAAAGTCCTTGAATCGCATTTCCATGGCATTTCGTAATCGAAGTATACGTTACCATTTTGCAACGGTGTGAAAGTCGCTTTAGAACTTCTTGCTTCAAAGTAGTAGTACTGTTTACCTAGAACTTTTTTCTTTTCTCAGAAGCCTAAATCATTTGTTTCGGGGTAAATGCCGTACATAGTAAAAGCTTTATCTTATCACGAAGGTAGAGCGGAAACGAAAATATATGACTTTATCGGTTGTCGTGAAACGTAGCGTTACACATATTCCCCGATTTTGTTACTTTAATTCGGTTCGGCGATTCGAATGAATAAAAATAAATAGTAGCTGAGAAGTATCGTTTTGAAGAACAAGTATCCAGTAATTTAATACGAATGAAACGTTTACGCGTCGATTATCGATTAAATCTTCCCTTTACCCGAAAGTTATCCAAAGAAACGTATCGTTTCTCGCTTGCATCTACCCAGTCTCTCAATTTATAACAACACCGTCGCAGTGTAAAAAATATACGCGTCATAACGATTTACATTGGCAGATCGGAAAGAATATTTTACCTAAAGTTCGAATAATAACTTTAACGTAATAAAAATCACGCGATGAAGAACTATCGGAACGATGGGACTCGCATTTGTAAATTACGTTTTCTATTTCCATTACTTCCACATCCTATATTTCCAGTCATCGGGTATCTTTTTCAAGCGGAGCTGAAATTCACCCCAATTCGCATGTAAATTCCCCTTGTACCTTCCAAGAAAACCTATACGATACGACATGTTTTGTACGATTACCGACAACAAGCGGGGCATCGATCAGCAGCGAAGTTGATTGGAATTGCAGGTGTCATCGGTATGCCGACGGACATCGTGGCGTCGTCGGCCTCGGCCTCGGCTACGGTCTCGGAGGAGACGAGCAGAGGTCGGGACCTGGGCCTTGGGCCGTCACCAAGGACGGCACCGACTTCAGCGGGCGCATCGTCCTCAGGATCAGCGGCACAGTCGACTTCGAGGGGCTTCGACCCGTCTAGCGCCCTGGCTGCCTATCATCACCATCGACATGGCTTGGTAGCCGGTCTGGGTCACCATCATCATCGCGAATCGTCTGCGTTCGTGCCCGTGGTGCCTTCGAGGCTGCACTTGGCGCCCTATCCGGCCGACCTGCACCCTCATTTAACCGGGCCACCACCTTCCTCGTCGAACGCGTCGAATCCGGATCACGAGGTCGGCGCAGAGTCGTCTGTCGCGAGAAAATCCTCGTCCAGTTACGAAATTATGGCTATGATGGCGGACAAGAGGAAGGAATTAGCCGCGAGGGCTCTTCTGCTTCCTCCACCGCCTCTTCTCGAACCACCACCCGGTTACCCGGTATTCGCAGGTCCCTTCCCAGGTGGTTCGGCGGCTCTCTATCCGCCTGGTGGACCCTTGGCGCATCAACATTTGGATAGGAGACTCTTAAGAGCGCCGGGAAGAGCGTCCAGGCCTAAGAAACAGTTTATCTGTAAATTCTGTAATCGGCAGTTTACAAAGTCGTACAATTTGTTGATTCACGAACGGACGCACACGGACGAGCGGCCGTACTCGTGCGATATCTGCGGCAAAGCTTTCAGGAGGCAGGATCACCTACGAGATCATAGGTAATTTCGTTTTTTATTATCAAATCTGTGAAATCGTGCAGAGGCGAGAATTCGATTCGATATCACGAGTCAGGCTACGCTAGAAACCGCAACTCTGAAACCCTGCTATCTCGCAGTTGCACGAATGCGTCGTTATCAGACCAAACTAAACCCGGCCCTATGTACATTACAGGTATATTCACAGCAAGGAGAAGCCGTTCAAGTGCGGCGAGTGCGGCAAAGGTTTCTGCCAAAGCCGTACCCTAGCCGTGCACAAAATCCTTCACATGGAAGAATCTCCTCACAAATGCCCGGTCTGCGCTCGAAGCTTCAACCAACGCAGCAACCTGAAAACCCACCTCCTCACTCACACGGATCACAAACCTTACGAGTGTACCTCGTGCGGTAAGGTGTTTCGCAGAAACTGCGACCTGAGAAGGCACGCGTTGACGCACGCGGTAGGCGACGTGCCTCCCGAAGCGTTGGAGGAGGCTCTTAGGGACGACGACAGCCCGGAAGAGGACTGCCAGGATGCCGGCTCGTCGTCGTCCACGTCTACGACCAACTCCTCCTTGCCAGCTTCCACGACGAACGCTTCCTATCCCTCTCAAAGCTCGTCCGGACCGCCGCAACCGCCTCCAGCGCCAACTTCCTCGTCCACTCTTCCTCAGAGACCTCATCTCCAGATCAGAAGAGACCTGCTTCCGGCCGTGAAGCCGTCCTCCACGGTAACAAGCAGCGCAACTGGCGGACACTCTGTCACACAGAATCCTCCTGGTGCGCTCCCACCCCCACCGCCATTGATTCTGACCTCGTACAGACGAAGAATCGGATCACCCGGGCCGTCGAGGGTGCTCCTGGAGCTGCAGGAACGCGAGAGGGAACGAGAACGAGAGATGGAACAGAGTAGAGAAAGAGAACGCGACAGAGAACGAGAGGAAGAGGTGTCACGACCACCTAGGGCACCCACCCCTCAACCGCCACCTCCACCCAGACCCGCCCCAGCCAGGCAGGGGTTCACTATAGCGGATATAATGCGTCGGTAGAAGGGACAATGTCGCAACGGAAAATACCAAATGATCGTCTGCTGTGTAATTGGATTTCGAAGAAGGGGACTAATTGGTGCAGATGAATGAAATCGTCATGAACATCGTTCGGATATGATCCGAGTGATGGAGTATGTTGTAAGCAGTATATTTGTATCTGGATGGTAGAGAATACGGCGGAAGAGGATGTTACGTGTTAGGACTTTTAGATGGGTGCTCCAAATGGCGTAGGCTCGTATGTCGATAATTTAATTTCGATTCGAGTAATCGCGGTGATTTGATCACGATACATGGAACGAGTACATCCCGTGGAATGTTCCGACAGATATCAGGTTACTATTGTAACGTTTCTTACGCGTGAATTTCCACCGATACTGGTTGATACAGAAACTAGATGTCAAAAGGCATTTTTTCTAAAAAGGCAAAAAAATGTCGTCCTTGAAAAAATGCTACAAGACTTTTTTTACGAGCGAGCTTACGTCAATTTGGTTTCCCAGCCTTTGTGTAGTATAAAAGGATGAAACATGCCAAATGACGAAGGTCGTTTTACAACGGTGGAAATATCGTCACGAAAATCGAATGGTATTGTTTTTTCCATTTGATCGACAATTGCGCAACCATTGCTACAGACTGTGGTATTTTTTAATTCATTAAACAAACAATGTATAAATTGTATAATCTTTTTCTATTACAAAATTAAATGGACATTATATTACTTTAATTGTTAAACGTTAAATGTTAAGTATTCGATATCTTTTTCTTAGGAGAAAGATTAGTTCGTAGATAATATAATAAGAACTAGATGCAACGTTAATTATATATTATTGTTACGAAAAGTGTTTATAAAAAGAGCATTTATAATTGTTGTACATATGAAAATATTAGAAAAAGATTGGAAATTTATCGAGTGATTGATTTTTAATTCAACAATGAATTATAAAAAAAATTGCAAAGAAATTGTTTCATATGAATTTTTATTCGTTGTAGAAAGATGACAATATCTGTTTTTTGAAACGTGATCGAAAAGCGATCGCAACGAATCGTGGCAATATTTTTACCGTTCTTCGATACGATTTTATGTCGCGTTGGCAATTGAAAGAAGTTTTTATCTGTAGTTATATACGTATATGGCTGTATTTTTATATTCGATAAGGGAGAAGAAGAGGAAGAAACAAAGAAACCTTAAGAAAAGTACAACGTGGAGAGCTAGCGTTAACATTGACAAAATTTTATCATATTGGTGCATTGAGAGGACGTTTGTACATACAAATACGAAGTCTAGTTAATCTTGGAACAACTAATCGACGCTAAAGTTTTATTTTATACGCTGCGAATGTAAATTTCATACTTTTTCTATCGATCGTATCGGATGAATATTCTGCGAACTATTCACCGAGTCGTAGAAAAATTTATTCAACTGATATCGACGTTTCTTACAATTACGATATCAATTTTCAACGTCAAAAAATGTGCCTTATTTTGTATCGTACAAGGGACGATGAAACGCAACACAGTTAGTCGAGAATTCTTTCGGTCTTCCTCGGCACGTTTTCCGAAAAATCTATACAACTTTTTCCATCGACGTTTCATCCGCATATTTATCCATATTTCAGTAAATTTCGGAAATTTTCTAAAAGAAGAAAAATTCAAAATTGACGATAGTACAAGCCTTCAAGTACACTCGTTTAGTAAAAAGAAGCGATGTTCTCGTGACTTCCATGATACTGGCCATTCCGCGAAGAAAAGAAAAGAAGAAAAAGAAAAAAAGAACTTGAAAGATTCTCGATAAAGGAGATGCCGTAAATAAAGATCGAAACGGGAGGATTGTAAAACGCCTTCATTGTCTGCAACGACTGAAGGAGGGGATAATGCAAATTTTTCGGCCACAGGAAGAACCTGTGCCACCGTTGCCACGGGTGACAGGTGCAATAGGGTGTCGAAGCTACTTGGTTTAGGTGGTACCTGCTCTCTTCTAAAAATATTCCTGACCCTAGACCGTTCCCCCCTTTTTTTCTTCTACTCTACCGGTGGAGAGCATCATTAAGGGTCCTTTTGTGACCGAGTATGCACCGTCTAACCGCAACGATGATCTCCCCTTCGGTTTTACTACTGGTCGAAACGCGTTTCTTTTCTAGAAGAAACGTCTGTGGAATTTATTCGTCGAGCTCGCTTCTTCCTTCGGCGTTTAACGCTGGCCGTTGTTCAGGTCTTCGGGTCGAATCGTATTTCACCGAGAACGATGCCATCTTTGCAGTTTTTAACTTGCCATTTGTTTATCAAGTGGATGAAAATTGTGCGATAGAGCGGGAATGGCATTGATTTGAACTTTGCAATGGATAACGTACCTTATTTTTAAAGAAGTTCTTCTTTTTAATTATTAGGTGGACGAATTTGAAAGAAGATGGAAGCAATACGCATTAAAAATATTTTTTTGGAAAGATTCGGAGTATTATTTTATTGGATTACTTATCCTGAAAATGTTTCGACATACTTAACGATACTTCTACCGCATTGTACCATTGTATCGTTGAGAATTGCACGATTTTCAAGGAATCGTTGAAAATCTGAAGAAGCAGCTCGTCGAGAAATGGAAGACAATTATATAAACCGTACGAAACGAAATATCTTCACGAGAACGAAATGAAAGCTATTATACAACGTTGTAATTTTTATTTCGAAGTACACGTTAAAATAGAAATGAAATTCCTAGGCCTATGTGTATAAGCGCAAAAGTGATGGGAAAGGAAAGAATGAGTTTGTGTATGAGTGTGTGAGAGAGAGCGAGAGGGAGAAAGTGCGAAACAGAAGAATTAAAATATTTTGTACTATTTTTTAATATACCTACTGTATAGTGATATATGGAAATGTACAATGTACTATGTACAACGAGCTCTGTTCCGTCGAATGAACTAGAAATTCGCGGATGGTTTAAGTCTCCTGTTATTTTCTATGTTATTAATTTACGCCATGCACGAGCATCTATATTTTTAGATTTATACGAGAGTTAAGTAAGTTTGTAAATTATATTAAGAAAAACGAAATAAAAGATATTAAAAACATTCACTCGCATATCCTTCTTCGCGTTATTTGAGAATCTTTTGAATTTGAACGGCATAAGAAACATTGGTAGATACGTAAACGAGTAAATATTCCATACAAAAATAATATTCCACGCTGTGATTTTTATCGATGTTGCCAATTATATACGCGCTTCTAAAGATTAAATGCGTATTTTAAAAGTAATAGAACAACAACAACTAATATCACCGTTAATCCCTTCATGACTAGCTGAAGATATTTTACCGACTGTTGGTAAATTTTATCGAAAAGAATTAACTGGACCCAATTCAAGAACTTTGTTACCATCGATCAATTTCTGGTCAACCGAAGATACTTGACCGACTGCTGGTACACGTTATGCGATCTTTTATTAAAAAAGAAACATTAACTACACAGGCCTATCGTAGAGAAGATATAACGGATAAGTTGCTGTACTTGGGTGATTACAGAAAACATACCGAAACCTTTGATCTTTTACGCGATCGGTGTTTCGGAAGAAGACGATAAGTAAGTCTACCCTGCTCCTCGTCTCTTCTTTAATCCCTAACTTCTCGTGCGTAGATAATACAAACATAGCTCCTTATATCGGATGTAGGTTATGCAACGAACGCTTGCCTTACCGACCGTAGTGCATCTCGGTATATTTCATTTGATTCTCTTACCTTCGGTGTACTCTACATCTAAAAATTCATGCATCTGACGTAAATGCGGTAAGTCGTAAAGGTATGATCTCCCAACTCCGCCGTATTGTTACACAAGCGTAAGACTCTGATAGAAAATCCCAGTGTCTAACCGAAAGTACGATACAAGATGCATACGTGTCACGCTTCCAAGAAATTCTATCTAAACTCTTTCAAAAGAAGGACTTAGATTTTCTTGAAGAAGCAAATACAACATTACGCAGCGGAAACGGGAATACTACGTCTTCGCGTTACTCGTACGCATCGCTCGACGAGGCAAGAATCATCGATGAACAAAGCAAACAAAAATATACCATGAAAATTCGAAACGAAGGAAAAACCGAAAAGTATACAAGAAGGAAACCAAGCTTCTATCCGTGCAATTTACGAGAAATCATTTTAGATCGCGAAACTTGCGTCGTAAATCTATATAACTTCGACGAGACTGTCTCACCACTCTGATAATTCTAGTATCAATCGCTGGAAAAAATAATGCAGCGCAATTAAGAAATGGTTAAAACTGAGTTCGATAGCGATGACCGTGCGCGCGTTGCAAAAGGCATACGTCGAGACGAAGCTTGGCAAACGCAACTCGGTTTTACGAGCGGTCGGCTTTATAGCGCGCGAGGTCACTAAAAATCGACAAACAATCTATTCTGTGCGTCGGCACGTCGTTCTACGGCGCGTGATAAGTCTTGCATCGTTGGCCGGGTCTGTAGATTCCTCTCTTTCTCTCTCTTCCTTTCTCTCTCTTTCTTTCTCTTACTTGCCCCGTGACACATGGCGGTGAGTTCCTGTGAAAATTTCGGCATCGCTCAAAAGCTGAAGTCAAACATGGGCGTGTTTCACGAGGTGTCTCGGTAAATCCGGTAAAGCGGCGAAGGCAAATCCCTCTTCTGTCAGCGGCGCGCGCGACGAGCTAAATGCACGGCAATATACACTACCGTCCGCACGTCTCGCGCCGCGCGTTTTATGGTTCGCGGCGAAGATTGAACGGCTCGTTCCCGAAACGCCGTAAACCCACATCTGAAACCTGGGGATGGAGATTACACGGGGTGCAAGTACTCGATCGCCTCTCTCAATGTGTATCTTTGTTCTTAGGCCTTGCGTAACGCAACTTTTGCATCGAAGAGGAAGTTTTACCGACAGATGGAAATCAAAGTAATTTTTGTTGACGCGAAAGAAATTTTTCTACGTCCTCCGTTTCCGAGAACTAAGACGTTTGTCAAGTTTTGTGAAAACTAGAAAAGCAGTTAACGCGGCAAACGATATTTAACAATCTCGTTACCGTAATATTACGACGAGCGATACTTTTGAAACTGCGAAGGGGACGAAGAAACGCGTATTTAGCTGTAAACGTAAAGATAATTTTGGAAATATGAGATTGATCAACGATGCGACGAATCGTAAAATTGCTTTTACGTAACAAACGATGTTAGAACTAGCGCATAATGTCCACGCGATTCGCTGGTATTCACGCTGTGCGTCATAAAGAACATAAAAGTCGCAGTATCTAGCATTCCAGCATCCAATAAACGCTCTGTCAGAGCGTGCGGAAGAATCTCACGCGACAAGTTTCATTATGTCACGTAGGACTCGCGTACCGTGGCTGGTCGGCGAATCATCGAACGCGTGGTCGTGTTCTCGCGGAAACCAGATTTACCTCGCGGAGCAAGTCACGAAGAAACCGCGTTTGCCGAGAGATCGATGCGCGCTCAAATATCGAAACGCAAACGCAGCGTCTAGCGTCTGCGGGAAAGTGACAAGCCAACAGGAAACATCACCGGACGCCGAAGGTAAACAGCATTGTCAAACCTTTGGATTTTCTCGCACGACAGCCGTCGTCTCTAGAGCAATGCGAGTCATTTGGTAAAGCGATTTTAGTTTCTCGTAAGAAGAATTAGAATGTATACGACATATATCGACGAGCGATCGTATTTCGACGAATATTTCGGACGGCGAAAATAAAAGTCATGAGACGCATAGCTGAGTTATAAACTTTGACGATATCTTGGCGGCCTGACAAAAGTATTCCTTCGATCAGCAAACAAAAGACACACCTGGGCTTCTTATCTGCCTTCGAAACGCTTCGGGGAAATTTGCATGGTGAAATCTCCGTTGGAAAAGTGCACACAAGAGGTGCGCGCTTGCCTTTACGCTCCTACGCGTTCGAATTCACAGTCAATTACGGTCATAGATATTAGAATGTGACTGGCATGGACAAATTAAACGTTGAATAGCTTCGAGTCAAATTATTCGTACTATAGAAAGACGACGTATGGAACGAAAAGAATAATCGCTACATCGCGTTCCCTTTATCGTTATCGAAATTCGAACGAAGGATGATCGGCTTACAGACGAATTCCAGAATGAAATCGGTGAACGAGACGAGGGTGGAGGAGGATCGTAGGTGAAAGCGGTGCTCTATCGAGCGCCACGGTGGTCGCAATAACCTTAGTTCCCTCGTACGTTCGCGGGCGTAGCATTATAACGTGTGCACGTCGCATACTTACGTGGCCAGCACAAGGTGCGGCTTTGGTCCACGATTCTTCTTGGGTTCGCCCTATGCCCATTATGCGAGCCAACTGTTCGTGGTACCTTTCCGTAGGCCCTCGATTAAGCGTCGTTCACAGCGATGTAAATCGAATCCTTCGCGACCAATCGAGAAATTTTACGCTCCGGAAATATTTCCCTATCGTTTGTGAAATATACCAGCGTACAATGCTTTGGGATGGACATTTCGATATTCAGGAATAATTTAATTCGACGATTTCTGCATAACGATTAAAGGATTGATAGAGATCATGTGCAAAATACGAATAAGTTAATATGAATAAGTTCTTGAGCTTAGAAAATAGTAGAGCAACGAGTTCGAATTACGCAGATATTACGACTGAAAGATAAAGAAACTAACATTTATCTAGCGTTAGTAATATAGTTTAATTGAAAATGTGTGTACGGCAGAGGTAAAAATTACTTTTGAGAACTTTCAATAGAGTCTCGATAAAACACGCAACACGATTCAACTGTTGCGTTCTATTTTGATTATCAGCGAGCATTTTGAAACTAATCTCTTTATCTAAGTTGTTAACGAGTGCAACTGATAACGATGGACAATAAAGTGCCGCAATTATGGAATTGTACTTTGTTAACGTCCGACGGTGGAGTAAAAATACAAAGTACATAATCTGTGAGTGTGTGTGTGTGTGTGTGTGTGTGTTTGTGTGTGCATGTGTGTGGAAGAACGACGTTACTGATATTGGTAAAACACGGAATTCTATGAACGAAGCTTCTTTACTTCGCCGATCTATTTATAAATCGATTTAGGATGAAATTTCCACTTTGCGCGTGCTTGAAGTCGTAAAGTTTTGACGATTTATATTTTCTATTCTGAACTATTTGAAATTTCCAATTTTTGACACTTTCCAAAACCACGCTTCTTTGTTTTTACGCAACCGTGACAATTATAATTGCTTTCCGGCAAGTTAAAGTGTAAAGCGGCACGTAAAAGATCGTATTCTGAATCTCATTATATTTCACGTAAATTGCTACTTGATTTTATGCAAAATGGTCGAATAACAAAAATTGGCAATCACATAAATTTATATATTTATATAAGTTTACATCATATGCATATATCGTTGCGAAGAATATGGCGAATCGCTTAGACGAGGATTGAGTACGATACACAAAGTGATTGAGAATCCGAAAAACACAATAATTTTCAGTGTTACGACTCGACTAACAATTTTTGTCTTTAACTGGAAAACGACTAAAATGTCGCTTGCTTCGAACCAAAATCCGGTACCACCACCCGGATAGTTCTGAATGCCTCGTATAAATAACCACAAGTTTTCTCGTTTCTTTTGAAAAAATAATAAGAATACGAATACGTATACGAAAGCATCGACCATGAGCCTAATCCATCCACTGTTCGTTATCAATCGCGAGCGGAGTGGCGCGTACGAGCGTACAAATGGATCGCGCGAGTTTTCCACCGAGAAATCGCATGGCGGTAAAAAGGATTCACGCGATTGCGAAACGACCAATTGTGAAAGAACCATTAGGCAGACGAAGCAGAGACGTATGCATACAGACGCGTTGCCATTGGGTGCGTCTGCGTATCTGCGACTCGCGACTTCGCGCCGACCCAACAACGCGACTGGAGCTTTGATGTAGCCGCCATTCTGGGAGACACTTATTATCGTCGTGTCTGACAACGTTTTCAGACGTATCAGGCTGCTTCGCGGACTGGGTGGCCTAAAAAATCCTCCGCTGGCGGATCCCTTCTTCGTTGACGACGATCGATCGATGCTTTTCAAAGGGTTTTACTTCAAAAAATTGTTCGTAACATTAATTCGTCGCTTAACTATCTTTTGACTGTTCGATCTTCGAATAGGCGTTAATAGAAAGATCGAAGTCAGCGAAGAAAGGGCGATTCCCTGGAATAGATGGAAATTTAACGAGTGATATCGAGCTGTGAAATTGAAACCGAAGAGAAGCGACGTTTCATCAGGTGGACATCAACTCGATACGACCCAATTTAAACCTCAAAGAAATTCGCACGAGCGAAGCGATTTTCAAAGCATCGAAAACTTCTTCTCGGAGAAAGTCCTATCGAGATCTCGTCTCTTTGCATAAAAATTCACACGTAGCTGTCGAACGATTCGACTTTGGACGCGAGCGATATCATTAAGCAATAGCGAGTAATATCGGGGAAGATTAATTGGGCTTAGTCTGTAATCATACGCTAAACTGAAGTGCACGCTCTGATTATATATTATCACTAACATCTACATTCGTGGAGGGCCGAAAAAAAAGGTTTCCGGCGCGTAGCAGCCAGCCCGAGACCCTCGTCGATGCTGAAGCTCGGGACCTACCTGCTAATTCGACGTGGACCTGTCTCGATCGTTCCTCGTTATCTCTGCCCACGGGCGAAGGTGATGGCGTTCACGGTATCGTGTGGCTAGGACCTAATCTATCGGCCTACGGGACCCGTAGGTCGAAAACGAGCCGTGGTATGTACCACGTAGTACCTTTTTTCCTTGGTGCCAGAAGAACGTGACAATATTTGTCGCGGACCGGGCCGATAGCGAGGACGCGCGCTATTTGCCCTGGTAACATTCCCCATGGGATGCCGTCTGTTTGCCCGGCCTTTGTTTCCGCCAGTTTCCGTTTCCTGCGCCAACACGGCGGTCTCTCTGTGATCTATCCCCGCTTACCGAATACGCGTTACTCCGAAACGTTCATCGAGCTCGATATTCCGTTCCTCTTTTTCCAAAGTCGACAGTTGGTACGTCAACGCGATGGAATACGAGACACTATGCTTCCAGAAGTAACATTAGATGCTGTCGTACTTTCTTACTACGTTACGTGTTAGATACCGTCAATTTTCAGTATCTTCCTTCCATACTATCGTTACGACAATCGCCTACTATCGTGGAATCGAAGTAATACACGAAGAATGTTTGTATTTAACTCCAGCTGGAATAATTTATGAAATATTTTTATTATTATTCTTTCGACAATTGTACTAGCCTTTAGCGGAGTTAATAAGTGGCACGAATAATCGGATAAAGACGTTCAAATCGAACCACTAAACCGGGATTCATTTAGTTTGGCAGCAGCAAATAGATTTGCTCGGTCTATCGTAGGATTACCATGTACATAAATTAAGTGCAAAAGTCTAGTAACAGGAGAAATATTCCTTCGAAAGCGATAATATAAAGGTCCTGATACGATAAAATATTTGTCTCCTCTTATATCTTTCCGCCGTACATCGCGAATGCTCGTTCTACTTACGCTTGGTCCGATCAGCGGCCTATTCTACTGTCCATTGAAACCAGGTAAAGTTCATGTATAAACCAGCCTAAGTCATCTAGTTGATTTTAACTTTACATAACGCGCGTCATCCCGCCGCTAATGACACACAAGTCGTCCGCCGTCTTTCTAAATTTCTCATTACGTAATGTACAAGGGATCACCGTTGCGCAAACAAGCGAAAAGATTCGAACAAACAGCGTCCGACGATCATGGAAATTATTCGTTATTCGCATTACTTTCCTCTAGCAGATACCATTAACGCGTTGCTTCAAATTGCTTGTTGTTAATATATATATATATATGTTACTTTCTCTAACTACATTTGTGTTTCTAGACTAATTTATTGCAACGTATTATTAAACCCATTTTACGTTAGTTCGCGACTGTTGGAGGAGCATATGCAGTACAACACGATTCGAAAGGAGAGAAACTTATTAGGTCGAAAAATGTAAGATTTAACGATAGCTTCGCCAAGTTTTGTTACTAATATTAAGATTAGATCGCGGATACTTAAGAAGCTTACGAAGCTTTTAAAACTCTTTACAGGATTGCGATTAATCGCAGAAAAGTTCAGATTAAATAAAAGGTTAAAGGTCAAATAAAAATCAGGTTACTTGATATATATCGACTTTACGTATACGATGAATTTTTCAGTTTCTCCGGATACTTCTTTGAACTCGGTACAGGAAACCAAAATCCCAAGACGTTATCTTCGAGATCGATGTTTGCATAGTTTTCGGTAATACGTCCTCCGTAAACATCCTTATCACAGGTTTGTCGCCTGTCAATTTTGTCGACCTACGCATTCTCCTCGTTTCATTCTTTTATCTGAACGTGTTTTCGTTCTATGGGATTTAAGAGATTTATTACTTCCCTTCGTTACGACCAGGATTTTATTAACAAGTTCCGTTTTACCCTTCGGTCTGTTAAAGTTTTATCGACCGGTTCTATCTCGGTTCTGCTAACTTTTCGTAACTCATACGGTCGTTAATTAACAAGGAAACGGCAAGAAATGCCAAGACATACTTCGGTCAACCTCGTTCGCCATCTCCTCGTAAGTATTATACGCTTGGGAAGAGATTTTTCGATTTGAGGACCATTCATTTAATCATTAGATTAATTGCAAAGGAAACAGATCTATTCAGGAAAACTGTCTGCGACTGCTCTTCGTCTATCTGGAGTTGAATTTTTCAATTTTGTTGCTGAAATATTCCTCCGATGCATCTACAGCTTGACTCGCAATATCGGACACTTTACTCGACAACAAATTTCACAAAGACCCACGTAAATTAGCAATCTATGTGAGAACGATTACGACAGTTGCAAAAATTTGTTATCTAAGAATACCCTCAGACAATCGATAACATTTTCAATATTTCATGGTTCTCAGCATCTTTGTGCAATATCGAGGATATAATATCGACGATACGTATCGATTCTACAACTCGTACGATGCAATTTGCGATTTAATACTTGTAAATTTATGGAAATTCTCAAATAAGAGAAATGAAAAGAGACGTTCAACGGATTGACAATTCGAATGACAGGCGATGAAGGGCAAAAGTCAATTCACCAGCGCTTTATCCATTTTTTTAACATACCCTGCTCGATCTTCGAAGGAATTCGGTGTAGGATTCGAATTTCTTAAATTTCTCAAGGAATCCATCGACGGAATTAATGACCATCGCGCGAACAACAGTGGTCGAGGCGATCGCCTTCGTCACCGTTTTTCAGGCTGTAGCCCAGTGGCTGTCATAAATTCCCATAAATTTCTAGCTGCGTCAGCATAGGAATTGCTGTCATCGATTTCCACGCGTATCTGCGAGGGAAATCTCGAAGAAACCTAATCCTTTGCTCGCGGATGCCGGTTTTCATTTTGCTCCCCTAAATATTCCTATCGAAGAGATCAGACGCGGTGAAGAAGTTGGGTCGGACAGAGCCCTTGGAAACGTCTTTTCCCCGTCATCGTTGTCGTCTTCATCTTCGGCTAGATCGGTCCGAACCGGCGTGGAGACGCTGCCCGGTGGCTACAATCGGATTCCAAGCGGTACGTCGGCGTTCTCTTTGTTGCCGATCGCTCACTGGTCTTCTTCGGTCGCTCCTTCTTCCACGCGATCCGCCAGCCTTTCCCGTGGAATTTTTCCACCACTCGATCATCCTGGTGGCTCGCGAAGGAGGCGATAGCCCATTGAATCGTCCAATGAAGCGATACCGCGAGATCTCGCTGGGCGGTACCCTGTACGCTGGCGATGGCTCTCCGGGTCCGCAGTGGGCCGTAGTGGGGCCCGACGGGGACCGACAGGACCCACGCTGGCCGCCGGCTGGTGGGGGGATTGACATCGACTACTGTGCATTTCCCACGTGCCCTGGGAACCCCCGCGGCATCGCGTCAGCCCCCGCTCTTCGTTCTTGCACGCTCCTTCCACCTCCGCTTCCTCCCACACCTTCGTCAGCGTCACTCTTTCTGGCCTCGAGAGAGGCCTCGATAGAGACAAAGAGATCACCGCTGCCGCGGATCCTCTTCCAGGAACCGATTCCAGCTGATCCGCTTTTTCGCGTGGGCGAGCAGATTGACACACGACGCGAACTCGTTTTGGCCGCTGTTCGACGACAAAGGCGACAGGTCCAAAGCTGTGACACGTACACCGGCGGCACTGCCTTTCGGTGTTTCGCGCCGCGTTCAGCGCCGAATTTCCTTAGCCCCTAAGGCTAAACTCTTTTCTCCGAAAGGGGAAACAAATTTTCGCGGTTGGAGACTAAAGTCAGAGAGATCGGTAAATGGGTAATAGTCGCGGTGGCTCGGCCAGCACCGCTACCTCCTTTGTACCCTGGCCTAGCTACCGCCCCCGCGGGGGGCAGGCATGCAGAGAGAGGGCGAAAACGAAAGAACTCTTGGCCGGTATTCTTCGAAGAGTGGGAAGACCGTTTCGAAAAGGGTCTCTCGCGTGGGCGAAGAGGGATGCTCTCTGATCCAACGGTTACGAGGGCGGTCCTATCGGACCCCGGTGGAAGGGATCGTGGAAGAGAGGGAGCAACTTGAGGAACAGTTGGAGCAAGGGGAGGGCGGATGACCACTATCCCAGGAGCTCAGGAAGCCGCGTCGTCGAAGGATTTGTGAATAACCACGCTGCTATTCGGCGACTGGTCAGACAAGGACACCAGAAGGAAAGAGAGACAAGTTCCGAGGATAAGAAACGCGTCTTCCTCTTCGTTTAGCCCTCTCTTCCTTTTCCTTCTTCTGCTCCCGTTCCTCCTCCGCGATCCTTCGATCCTTACCTCCTCTTCTACGTTTCTCTTCACTACCACCACTACTATTACTACTACTACTACTACTACTACTACTACTACTACTACTACTACTACTACTACTACTACTACTACTACTACTACTACTACTACTCCTACTACTACTACTACTTTTATAGTCCTACTACTACTAGTAGTGGCAGCGTTGTTCAAGGAAGGAAGATCCTGAAGCGTTTCTGGTAGAATCAAGAGAGGCTCACACGAACGAAACGACACAACTGGTGGGCATCGGTGAGTTGGTTCGGTAGGGAGGTGTCTCCCGGTCCTCCAACCAGAAGAAGCGAGACGACGACGACGAAGGAGACCTTTGGCGGTTACACACGGCATCCTACCGTCTTCTGGTGTGCCTACCTATTCGGGCTACCAGCGAACCGAGCGGGCAAACGGAGCTTCAGTCGACGCCGCGCACCCAAACGGTCCAGACCTGTCAGCCCGGAAGACAGCATCCCGACACACGTTCGATAGAGAATCCAATAGAGAATCTCAACGTCTCCAACCAGTTTTCAAGGATTCTCTTCCCTTTCTTTCTCACACTCCCTCGTTCCCCTACGCGGATAACAAACGCACGCATATTCGCTGACCAGTTCCAAAGAAATTTCAAAGGGACGTTTATTTGACCAGAAGTCCGGCAAACATCGCGTCCTCAGAGGGAACTACGAAGCGTGTGCTTTCTACTTCGACCGGTAAGTGCGTCTTTCGTCACTTTTTTCTTGGTCACGGCCTCCTCTTGCTCGTGACAGTTTGCTCTCGCGTGATACGATGAAAATCCACGGATGACATCTTTTCATCTTCGTTGTTTACATTATTTACCGTAATAGTTTGATACTGTTTGGTCTTTTTACAGAAAATCTTTTATCCTACAGGCCCTAAAATTGGAATATTTTTAGCTGTCTGTAATTTCCTTTCTCGTATAATTTGTTTTTATTTTCATTATTATCCAATTAATATTCGTGATCGTTGGTTCGCGCTTCATTGCACTTGGAATCGCGCGGGCGGGAAAAGGTGTGGTCCACATTCATTGATGTCTCTCGAGTCTTCGTGGTGACTGGCCCAAAACCGGTAGCGTGCCACAGGGCGGTACACGGTAGCTGGTTCATTTTGATTGGCTACCAGACTACGCTGTACCGAATCTTTTATTCGTCGAACGCTCTCAAACCAGTGCCATTGGTGTAATAGCTTTTTTTTATGTTTGGGGGAACGTGATTGATTCGAAACGTAACCACTAGTGGCTTAGGTTCACATTCGTTGTCCCGCGTACTCTGATTGAACGAATTATATTATCCGGACGATAGTCTTAATCCAGAAAATACCCTTGACATTTTCCAAATACTTAATTTCTCGATCCTTCGTCGTTAGAAATCTCGCAATCAACCCTTTCTCTCAAAGTTTTTATCGAAAATTTCTATCAACGGTAGGAATCTCGTCATTCGCATCTCGCATTCTTTCGATCATTCACCCTCGCAAACATTCTCAACCCTCTTGATCAAACTATATCCAACTAATTCGATAATGAGCCAACAACTTTCAAAGCTAAGTCGCTGAGTACGATCTGGTTGACCGCAAAAGGGTCGACCCTTCGATCGATCCAACGTCCCAAAAGCTTCGCCATCGATCGTCTCGGCATTTCCCTTCCCATTGGATGCCAGGGAAGAATTGTAATAAGTAATCGCCCTTCCAAGACGGACAGGCCCTTGCACGTTGAACCCGCGCTACTTTCCAGTACCAGGGTACCACGTCGATCCAGAGGAGGAGGGTGTGGTTCCGCTTGGTGGATTTCTCTGGAGGTTCGGTAGCGACTGGCCGAAAACCGGTAGTCGGCGGTAGGGCGGTGCACGGTAGCAGCTTCTCTTTGGTTGGCTACCGACGAACGAACGAAGGCTACTGCTCCCTTCTTTATTCCTCTATACATACGAGAACGGGTGCACGCACGTCGAGGCGAGCTTCTTGGTTGGCTCCACTCCGTCCTCTCTTTGATTGGCTGCCTCTTCATCCGTGCCCTCCGTCCTTTTGCTCGCGAGGGACCGAGCGTAAACGCGGGAACCTCTTGTCTTCGTCGACAGTCGCGAGGCAATCCCTTTCCCTTCCGAAAGAACGCTTCTGTCGGAGGAATAAGATCGCCAGAGCCGAGAACAACCCTTCAGCTGGTTGCCAGTTCTTGGGGGGTGAAATATTTAACGTTGATCGTTGGACGAGGGGTTAATCGGTATGAATTTTCGTAACTGGAACATTCCAGCTGCGATTGGCAATCCAGTTGCTCTTGTAAGGTCAATGACTCGTTACGAAAGCGACGTGGAAAATTCCGCGCCATTAGCGCAGCTTGACCTAATTGGAGTTTTAAGCGGATTAGGTGCTTCTGACGGTCAATGGGAAATACTTGCAAGGTTTGTGCCGGTATTAAGAGGGGTTAAGTAGCGATTATGGTTATCAGAGTCGATTGAAACGACTGTCTTCTGAGATAGATGTAGGACGAATAGGATTTGAACGAGTTCTCAGAATAGTCTCTAACTGTAAGACGATGTCGAGAGATTGGACCGTGCAAATTCAAAGAGCATGGTTAAATGGTGGCATTGTTTCTAAACAGCGTAGTATTTGGTTGAAATGTCGGCCATTCCATACGATCTAACACCACATACTTTGAAATCTCCGCGATAGACTCGTGGCTACCTAAGAAGCGTAATTTTCCCGCCGAAAAGAAGCAGTCGCGTATCCATGCGAATCACGACCACGTTTCCACGACCGATCCGAAACGATAACTTTCGGCGGATGACAAGTACGCTTTAACTTTCGTGGGACGTGCCCGTGTTCACGAGTGAAACACGCGTTAGCATCGGTGTTCTTAGAACGCGACAGCCTGATCGAATTGCAGCACGCGTGTCTAACAGGATTAAGAAATCTCAGTTGCCCGGTTTAACGCTATGATTTTATTCTCCTCACAGCCCCCTAAACAACTCCATTATTCCTTACGATGAATCGAAATCGTATTTTACGATGACAGTGTCGTGACCGCGCGAAGGACCCCGTCCATAAATGCTATACCGGTATTCTTAACCTTCGAGCGTACACGCTTGATATTTTCCAATTTAGAGAAACAGCCAGTGGAAAAAACGTCCAAGATCGGACGGAATAAGAATAAATGACATTTTGCTCACTTTTCTTACGTATTTCTCAAGGTAAACGAAGATCGTCTGTCGATAACGTAAAATTCACCTCTATACGGCTACAGAATTTGCGTGGGTATGCTCATTCGCAGATACCTCTGACGTACTACGCGATCATAACTGCGGGCTACCATATACATCCTATTATCATACATTATCATACATTAGCTTTGACCTCTTGATTACGACAGGCGTATGGACGAACTTGACTATTGACACGAGCTTCGACATTGTGTCGGATGATTGCTTCTGGTAAAATTAATATCGAGTAACGTGATTGACCCAGCGTAGAAATTTCTAGGGATTTTAAAATAAGAATCTTCGTTTTCCGATAGATATCGTAAGAATGCGAAAGAGAGATAGAAAAAAGAACGTCGGTATAATTGTTTTAATTCGGAAGATCAACGTTAAAAGAACCTGCAAGTGCAAGAAAAATTTGTGTTGCTCCGAATGTTAGAAGTTAAGGTCAATACCGTAGAATTTCAGAATGATAATCTAGCAGCGACGATAGGAAAAGACGAACAAGGTATACTACATAGAAAAATCGAGAACGAACTATAGATCGGATTATTCTACTTAACGAGGCCCTCTCCGATCGAGACCGCCATTCTACTCCATTATTTTCAATCAAACTTCAAAATTCGTTTCAAGTATACTAAAGTATAACGCAATTGCATTTATAGAAACGCATCGTGATAGTAGAAGAAAACGTTGAAAAAACATCAGTGAACCGACGATCAACCCCTTTCCATATAACACCGGCGTTAAACCAAAAGTAGGTGGCATAAATAATAGTAAATTCCAAGAATAAACTTTCCCCTTTTCGATTCAGAATCGCGTAAATTTCACGTCATACCCATGAATCAGCGATGTTACGAATTGGCGATAAGCCGGGTGTAAAATACGTTTGATTCAAACTCCACATAGCAGAGAAATATTAAGAGATATCGTAAGAGAGAAACGTCGAAGCATATCTGAGTTAAGGGCGACATTTTTGTGAGAATAAATGGAATTGTTCGCCTATACGCGATCTCGAATAGACGAATCACGGATGCGTGCTCCGATCTGGCGGTTCGCCTGAAACGAAACGGAGAGGCGGAAAGTAAAAAGCGGGTAGAGCAGATTCGTGCGTAACACGCAGCTCCGATTAGGCCCCACCGCCGTTAGGCAGCCTAACCAACCGGGATACGCCCAGCCACGCTTATTACTCATTCGGACACGCCACTTTATTCGAGCGTGCGCCGTGTGCTTACCTTGTGCTACCAGTAGCACCGGACGTGGCTCCTGCACAATGGCCGCGGCGGACCCCGCGATCAGACCCCGGGGGCCTTTTTTATTGCTGCCTCTCCACTCCGCGGGACCTCTCTTTTCGACGACTCGCCGAGCAATAAGCTTCCTCCGGCGTTCCGTTCGTTTTTAACTTGCTTCGTTACTTCCGACCGTACACCCCTTCTTCCACTCCTCTGTAACTAGTCAGACAGCAGACGTCGAAGAGCGAAGGAACCGATGGACAGCCCGCAACGTTGACAGTCTCGCCGTTTCTAGCGATAAAGCCATTTGGAAGCCGTAGTTTTTACAACAGGATTGACTTGATTATGCGAGTCGTAAGTTTTGAGACTAGTTTTTACGGGATGAAATGTTCAGAAACATAGTACTTCTTTCTCAAGTTTTCGCGCAAAAGGATTCGCGTTTCTACGTGTCAATCTTTCGTGCAAAAAGCTATTACCGTTCTAAGGATAGCACGTCGAGGATAATGGTGTTTCTATCTTGTTCGTTCGAAAATCGACACATCTTTACGTTCATTTCCCTTCGCTCAATTCTTCAACCATCTTCGTATTCAATCTATAGGCAAAATTATGATTTTCATGGATCAACGAGATCAAATCTTGTCCAAGGAGATAGCACCGTATGCTCCATTAATCCCATACTCGTAAGTTTCTCGATTGCATCGAGCCTCATCTCGAAGACTGATCAAATAATCATTTACTATCACTACTTGTTCGAGGTAGCTTTCTAAGCCCGATTCCAAGCAAAACTACGTATCTCGATAAAGCGCGATTCTTTCAAGCTCTCACCCTATCCAAAGTACCTTCGAGCAACTTCGTCTTAAAGTTCTTCGTGGAAAATACCCATGTGTCTGTTGAATCATACAGCGTTACTACTGCGAAATCGCATCGACGGCGCGTCGATCGCTTGCATCACAGCTAAACTCGTCGAATCCCACCACATCACCGATATAATTTAGCGTGTTCGTATATCTAATGATGCAATACCACCAACGCATTCGGTGCTCCATCTTATGAATTTTTTACTTCCGTCGATTTTTCGCTGCCATTGCGTTGCACGATCAGCAACATCAAAATTCCGTAAATTGGAATCACGTAAAAATGCCAAATCTTCGTTGGGAAATATTTCTCGTTCGAGTATACGTCCGTTACGAATCTTCGGCGGTTGCAGAGAAGAATCTGCTTTGCAATCGTTACGACTATAACGCATTTCTATGAGAAATCCTCAAACCTCGATACAAAAGAACGATGCGATTGCGATTTCGCAGCGGTGACGACGTGCGTCTGCGCATTCCCAACGGTGGGATCGCACGCTCGTCTACGTTGTACTATTAAAAGTACGATCTTGCCGAGCCACAAAGCGTCACCGTTTTAAAATCGCAACGACGTCGCGTCGCTTGTCCGCGCCGGGTTTTAGGTACCATTCTGGTACCTAATCGTTGCCATGCAGCGCGGATCGAGCGGTCGCGTCTCCGGGAATCGATCCGAAAATCATTGCTCCTTTATTTCCCGCAGGTAGAGAGAGCTAGGAGAGAAAAAGAAGGAGAACGAAAAAAAAGAAGAGAGAGAGAGAGAGCGTGTTCCCGCGAGGAGGTACAGGCCGAGTGATCTCACTCGCAGGAGTTAGCCGGTCGGGACTAGGTTTGCGCAGGAGGAGAAGAGCGACACCGAGAGAGCATCGTGAGAGAGGGACCAAAAGGAGAGAGGAAGCTCGGTGAAAGAGAGAAAACGTGCCCCTTGTCGGGACAAGAGGGACAGAGACGCCGTTATAGGCTTGTAACCTGGTGGAGGGAGTGACTCGAGGCGTTAGCAGGACCGCGAGAGAGGAGGTAGAGGGAAAGGAGACAGAGAGTCGACCAAGAGAAGGAGCGGTGGGAATTTATAAGGATGTTCGCGATAATGCCGATGGAGACAGAGGGGCACGGCAGGGAGTTCGGCCGCCGGCAGAAGATGCGCGCCAAGTGCACGGTAGAGTTCGTCTGCAAGTACTGCCAGCGGCGCTTCACGAAGCCCTACAACCTCATGATCCACGAGCGCAGCCATAAGGACGACGTGACCTTCACCTGTGAGGTCTGCGGAAAGTCCTTCAAGCGACAGGATAACCTCAAGCAACACAGGTACATTTCGCCCGGAATATTCTTTTAAATATCTATGTACGTGCATACGTCTGTTATATGCCTCTATTATATATCCGTGTATATGTAGATACATATATAGAGACACGTATATACGTACATATGAACATTTTTTTTATCGAGTCTGTTCTATTTCGCCGCTCGGCGACGGGACTAATTCCGTGGTTGATTTTCGCGCTGACCAGACGTCCATCAGACCCAGGATCGCTATTTTTCGTCTCTGTACGGGTTAACAGTGCAGTAGTCTTTGTTATACTTTGTTTCCTACTCTTTTTCTTCTTTTTCTTATGTTTTTTTTTGTTCGTTCGGTCCCGTGGTGATGTGGTTGATCGTGGATTGCCGTGTCGCGATAGCAAGTTGCATCGAGTGATGATTATGAATGAACTAGTGCGAGCTGAAAAGGTCGCGCACCGTGCCCGTGACACTGACAGACTCGACGAGCTCGTGGCCATTTCGAGGAGAGATTGTGGTGAAGTTCGACGTGATCCTGGTGTCTGAAGACGAATTTCATTGACGTCTTTCTCGACGTCTGGTGTCGATCGCGCGGTCACTTTCTCGGAGCTGGTCCCGAAAAATCGATCGCTACGGCTCGTTCGAAGATTGACAGTAGCTGAAAGACGTGTCTGTGCTCGATTCGTGTTCCGTCGCGAATGTTCTTGAACGTGAAGTGCGGTAACGTAAAGTTCGAACAGTGATAAATCGATATCTTTCGTGCCGGGCGTACTCGAATCGGTAGTTCTCGAATACCTTGATAAAATTCCGGTCAGAAAATGTTGAAATTTGTGTTTTAATATGAAAAATCGATATCTTTTTCGTGACGTTCGCGTTGATAGCCGTATAGCAGTGTTAGCGTTAAAAATTTTTGTGGAAATATGACAAAGAGATAAGCGAAGTGATTTAGCAAATTTTTCTGATTCCTTTCGTTAAACTCGTTTCGATGGTTTCGATGGTTTCTAACGCTAAACTATTAACCTTGATGCGTTGCAAAATTCAAGTGTCATGTGAAAGAAAAAATTAACAGGGATAATCGTTTTTCGAAATTTTAGCAGCAGAATCTTCGCGTTCGGTAATAAAATTGTAATCTAAAAGAAAAGTTAAAACTCGCGAAAAGAACTCAGCTGCAGAAGTTGACGTTTCTGCCGAATCGTCTTAGCATAGTCAAACATTGTTATTCGTCGAATATTTTCTTTAAATACAGTCGTTAAATTCTTTTCGTACATTTGTTTCAAAATATAAAACAAAAATCACGTTTCGGTAATAAAAGCAAGGCAATATTACCGAGGCAACTTTTGAAACGAAACATAAATTGCATTTCCACAAAGAAATAACGAATAAATTCAACGTTAAAACGTTTCGAAGCGAGTCGTTTCCCGAAATTTCGATGGTAGTTCCGTTCCATTCGATTTCAGTCCCGTTTAGTTGGTAAAATACGACGAAAGTGCATTCGTTCGAAACCTATCGATTTAAAACGAACTAGCCGCGCATATTGTGTATTGACCCAAGCGAGCAAGAACATAGGGACCACTTCGAAAACCGGTCGGGTCACCAGTAGGACCTTTTGTAAGACGAAAAAGTATAATCCAACGAAGACAGTACTTCATTTAGTGATTCATCCTGCTGGATGATTTCCCACCGACGATTCGTCAATCTTTTTCCTTTCCCATCATGACGGAACCATCGTCGTTTCAATGCGAAATCGCGTCGAGAAACTCGGTTGAGAATAATCGTCGTCGAACGAAGCACAGACACGTTCGTTCAAAATAAAAATACATTTTTCATATTCGATAAGACGAGAAATATGGTTAAGAATTTGACGTTTGAAACTTTCGCCGCACTTTCCATGCGAAAAGGTTTACTTCGTGAAATTTCGTAGCCCCGTTCTATACGAATTTTTAAAAGTATCGTAAAATATCGAACATAGATAATTTTATGCAATAACCTGTGAAATAACAAATTTCTTTTTATTTATTTGTTATTTTGTTTAAGACGTATTATGATGTGTTTCGACGAGTGACGAGAGATTTCGAGATAAAATTTGTTCATCAATTTGATTTACTTGTTCTGGCACAACGAATTTCATTGTTTTAACAAATATTCGCAAAAATAGCTAGCTTTTTACGTTAAAACGTGAGAATTGAAAAGCGAAAGTTTGCTCGCTTCAGCCGGACGTAACTTCGCGACCCGTCGGTCGTCGACAATCGGCAATCAAATATGAATTGGCTATGAAACGTCAACCGAATATAAAATACACCCCTAATAATCGTAATTTTTTGCACACTGACAGCCAAATATTTCCGCCAATGCAAATTTTTATAGAATTTTGTACCGTTGATACGAAATTGAAACTTCTTCGCTTATGAAATCGCACTTTCCGTTTCAAGAAAAATATACTTGGCGTGTTGTTACATATACGAATTAAACTTTTTCATTTTAATTCCATCCTATAAACGATAAGCAATGATATTTCTCGTGATTTCGCTAATTGCAAAGAAAATAAACGATTTTGTTAATACGGAAAAGAAAAGAATTTGAAATTTAAAATCTCTGGGAATTTTTAATCAAGTTCCGAAATTACATGATTTACGTACAACTTTAATTTGACTGAAATTACCAGTATTTCAGGCAATTCTGAGAGACGAAACTTCTGTTATTCTTCCTGTTCGATATTAAACGTAGTAATTCGAATGCTCGAGCTAGCATAAAATCCATGATATATAAAGGTATAATTTAAACGAAAAAGTTACTGCTTTTACGGAAATACCATGGAGTTAATAAAAACGTCGATATCTCCGGCGGTTGACATCGCTTCATTAAAAACGAAATTTACTTATCAGGAACGAGAATGATTTGGCGTATCGTGTACCGGTCTCACAACTTCGTAAATCACTTAACAATTAGTAGCAACCTCCGCTCTAACATAATGCAAAACTCTAAAAATTAACAGCTTGAGAAGGATCACAATGTATATAAAGGTATATGAAAAAAAGGATGCATAAAATATTGTTCTAAAATATTTCAGAAGAGATATTTGGCATTCGTGCACGAAATAGTGAAAGGAAGAAGAGCAGAGAAGTCAACTTTTTAGAAAATCAGTTTGTATTAGAAAATTATTGATTGCTCGATTGATTTTGAAGACAATGAGAAGAGAATATTTTTTCGATAATTTGGCTAATTGTCTTTGGATCTGAATTTCGTCGACGATCGAGATAACCGGGTCATTTTCACGCGTGACCTTTTCGCGACATATTGGCCTTGCGTAGTGGTAACGTGTCACCTTCACCGTGGTAATTTCGCGTAGGAAAACGAAGAAGGTAGAGAGGGAATCCGCGTAGATCCGCGAAGTTCACGTCCTTCCTCCCATGACGCCGTCTTGGCACTTTGAAGATCAGTCTGACCCATAAATCAGTCTGAAATAATGCTGCCTCCGCATGGAACGTGCGAGCCAGCGAGCGTGCGCACGCACGTTCGAACGAGCGAGCGATAAAATAAATCTTCGATACTGGTGGATACTAATGGATACCTTGTATGTAACGGCGGTGGTCTTGTTTTCTGTTCTGTTGTAGATGTGGGTGGCGGTGAGCGGGAGCTCTGAACCTCCTGCACCTTGACACACACACAATGTACACGCAACAACAACAATATCAACATGATCAACAAAAAGAAATTCTAACAACTCAACAACAGCCTATAACAACAAAAAGTTGCAATCCACGTTCTTCTCTATCGTTTGACATTTATATATACTTATATAGTCTTCCCAATCTTGTTTCTATTATCTTTTTATTTCTTTTTTATCGTACTCGTCACTCAAAATCTGCCGCGTTATGTCCCTGTCGCAATCGCGAGAACAGCGCACCATCATCGATTCCGTGCATTGCTACCGCCACCACGAGATAAAGAAAAAAGAATAAGGAAGGATACAATACACCCAGCATGCTATAAAAGATTCTATCAACTTCTATCAACGCTATCACCTTTTTCGATATTCTTCCGCTGTTTCTGCTACGATCGACGATCCACGATCGCATTTATCGCCTTCTAATTTCTACTGATACTAACACGAGCGCGCACGACACCCCCCTCGCTAATCGCGAAGCGGTGGAATTTGATTTGCTAATTAGGAGAAGAAAAAAAGTGAGGGAGAGGGAGAGGAAGCAGACAACTTCTTGGAGAGAATTTTCCTCATCTTCCGATTTCGACCATCTTTGTTCCAGGAGCATACACTCTGTTCCCTACAAGGGCTCCAACGGCTACTCAAATGGCTATTCGAATGGCTACTCTAGGTACTAGAAGCCATCCGGCCAACTAATATCCTAAATCTTCTCCCGTAGAGACGCGTTTCTCTCTGTTTCTGATTAGGCTAGTTTCATGCCGCGAGATCGTGGTTCAATAAATATTGTTTGGAATTTCGACGAAGGCTATACGTATGTACATAAACGTACAACGATGGAATTTTACACATACGAGCATACAAATGAAATGTAGAAACGGAACAACGCGTCCGACAGTTCTGTTCAGAAAGAATTAGTTTCTAGATAGTAATATTAAATGACGATCGAATACAAGAACGCCTCTTCAATTAGAAATCCAGTTCTATTCAAAAATTAAGAAACGAAAGAAAAATCAGTAGAAAGAAGGAGATCTGAACTCGGTAAATGTTCAGACACCTTGCGTTGGAAAGAAACGAAAGGAGAACGAGCGTGACACGAAAAACGATAGAAAAAAAGCTCTCGACAACGATCCAACGATGAAAATAAAAATCCACGTCGAAATTCCGAGAATCTTTTGACCCGATCACGCGTCCATTCTTCTCGATGTCCGTCTGTCGGTATTCCGAGTCGATCGATTAATTAATCAACTCGAAAAGACGCAGCGCGTCAGCCTACTGAGTCTCAAGGGAAACAGTTCCGTAATTACTGATCGTCTCCTCGCCTGTCTTACGAACCTCGCTTCTTGCTCCTCCATTCCGCTTATCCGATTATTATTTTTTTTTTTATTTTTTTATTTTTTCGCTTCTGCCACTTCCTGTATTCCGAGCCTAGACACCTAGACGCCAGCCACAGCAAGTCATCGAGACTTTTCATCGCGACAAAAGACATGGAGAGACAGAAACAAAACAAGAAGAATCACGTCAACGGTGTCAACTGTGTTAGAATTTCATCGGCACGAGGCTCCCGAGGATTCCATGCAAAATCAAATTAATCGAATCGTTGAATTCACATGAAGACGAGAGCTGGAAGTTAGAATACCGAAGATCTGATCACGACACGTTTCACATTCGTTAAACAGATTTCTATGGTCTTTCGAGAGTATTTCAAACATTCCTCGATCGAAATTTCTCGACAATTCGAAGAACGTGCGAGATAACAAACGAAATCGTTCTACTTCAACGTGTTTAACGAATGTCCGCCGGTGAAGAATAGTCAGAAGTTGCATAAGATCGTGGAAAGGCAGACAGGGAAATCTAACTTCGTTATCAGCGACACGTTCGAAGAACACGAAGTATATGCCCAACCAGTTTTCGTTATCTCGAAAAATCTACTCGCCCGTGGTTCCTGCTTTCTCCCGACCGAGCTAAGTAACATCTTAATCATGGGAAGCAAAGCCGCCGTAATTCAATTCGAGCATCCATGGGAACAGAGCAACGAGGCCAAGGTCGTACGAAGAAAATCATCGCACGCTTTCGTCCGTAACATCGAAATTTCATCGTTTGCCATTCTCGCCTTACCAAATTCGAAACTTTCGATCGGAAACTATTAAAGGAACTGTAACACGCGCGAGGAAATCCATACGCACGAGAATCTTCGGCAAGGTGGTCAGAAATAAATTAAAAGATCAAACTGATTAATCTCACGAAATAAATGCCTGTCGAGGACCACGAATCCGGCGAACGAAGCATCGAAAAATTTGAATTTCAATATCAAAGGGGTCTCGGAATCGCCGATTGGGATTCACGTTGGCCCGGAAGCGGCTAATTTGAATTGGAAGATCCGCTCGTTTCACGAGCAGGTGGCAACAAGCGGAGAAAAAAGGAAGGCTCCGTGTCAACGGTGTTACACGAGGACCTCGGGCTAGAGTTCCAAATTAGGCCGCGTAATAACCCGCTTCAAAGATGCTGCTGAGGACCGGATGCTACCGTGGGACCACGCCCAGGCCTGGAGCGACGCGTTCTTGGCCCGACATCAACATCTGGCCATCAGGATCACAGCCGAGTCGTCTCGGGGGCTCGGTTCCGCGTGATTCAACGCGATTCAACGGGAAGAATCGAATCAAGGTATCTCGGTGGTCCCATAGCGTACCAAGGAGAACCGAAATCGCGAGCGAAGCAACATCTAGCCGGAGACGCGACCAGACGACCTTGGAAATGTGAAACAAGGCGAGTCCGCTGACGCAGATAGCAGTCAGCTGGAATCGGTTTCCAGTGGATGAACCGTCGACTCTGCAAGTGTCTCTTCGATTTCGCGCGGATACGAAGCCTCGGCCGTTCGATCGAGAACGGCATGATCGATTGCTATCGAGCGTTTCCTAGACTGGACAACCGTTGGCGCGACCGTATCGTTCTTTCGTCTTCGTAACCTTTCTCGTGGCTTCGTTGCTGAACATCGGCGTTGGGAAAAGCGTTGGGAGAAAACGGAAACCGGTCAGGCATGTTCGAATCCATTGAAGATGTCATTGGTAATTTTTGGTTTCAAGGTCTTATTCTTGGCTTTCTACTTCAAGGATATTTTTGTGTTAATTTCAAGATTAGTTTTCGATGAAGATCGTGTGCTTGTCGAATGGACGAAAAAGTTCCTTAAAAAACTATTTCAGATCCGACAATCACCAGTGATCTTACAATGTATTTAACCAGACCGTTATAGTCGAAGAAACAACTATTTCTTTTTTCCGTCACCGAACGTTCGATCAAAATATAATTACTTTGCGCAAAATTTAAATTTCGTACTTCCCTGAAAGGATGATGTATTACACGCGACTCGAGCTGCACAGCTGCCTTCTATTTTTTGTTCTCTTTCTTCTTAGGGATACATTTTGACACGATCGCGTGTCGGTCGCGATCGACAAATTTCCGGGACTAGTTTTAACGCGTCCACGTTGTAAATTAAACATTTACACACAGCGTGAATGAAAAGTAAAAATAATTGTTTGAACGACTCCGACTTTCGTAAGCTGCGACGTCTCGAGGGTGCTCGAGATGGATCGATCGGTCAATTGTTCGTCAGCATCGAAAGTCTGCTGCGATCACATCGACAAAAAGCGATAAAAAACTTGACTCGATCCCTTGAGGTATTGAAATTGTATTAAATTCAACTGTCATCCTCTCGGGAGACCTGTTTCTCCGGAACGGAACGGAAGTTAGGGAAAGAAAAGGAACGAAGTTGGAAAAAAAAGGAAAGAAAAGTCGCGCTTTGTATATACCTTGAAAATGACAATTTATCGCTATATTTTCTAATATTGTATCGTCTTACGAACAACGCGATTATCACGT
The DNA here is from genome assembly GCA_014737365.1 of Bombus soroeensis. Taxonomy (NCBI): domain Eukaryota; kingdom Metazoa; phylum Arthropoda; class Insecta; order Hymenoptera; family Apidae; genus Bombus; species Bombus soroeensis. Next base: position 998,676 of record JACXIL010000055.1, on the reverse strand, counting down.
GCGTATTATTATTATTATTATTATTATTATTATTATATAATTATTAATTATTGGACGAACGTTATGGAAGAAAACTGAAAAAAATGAATAGTCGTTAGTCAATGCGCATCGTAGCCAATCGATAGGCCTCTCGATCCCCGTAGAAGCTGTATTCACGTTTTTACCGATTAATAGAAGTGATAATAATGTTATTATTATATTTTATATTATATATTATTATATATTATATTATAATTATTATAATTATATATTGTAACGTGTATCTATATCTATATGCCTGTATCGCTAGCTTTACAAGTGAACCGAGGCGCACGGTCAGCCCGGTGACAATGTGAAAAACAGACAGAACGTATGTGTGCGTGAAAGAGTGTGAGAAAACGTATGAGAGCTAGAGAGAGAGCGAGAGGTGATTCTGTTGCTTTTCTCTCGAAGAGAGATAAGACGACACGAGTATGCGTGACACCTCTCCGTGTGCTTTCGGGGAATCGCATTGTACTTGTGGGCACGTCCCACCCTACCGGCCTACCAATAAATTTTGCCAAGTCGTAAAACGCTGTTCCGCACTTTTTTCTTCTTTTTTCTCTCTTTTTTTTGCCTTTATTTCCTTCTTCTCCTTCTTCTTCTTCTTCTTCTTCTTCTGTGCGGGCCGCGCGAGCGCGAGCGAGCACATTTTCACGAAATCCGCCGTCCCATCGTTTTTTCCATGGCCGACGAGTCCAGCCGATGAAAGTTATCGGATGACCATGTTCATCCCGATGCCTCGCATCTCTGCTCGAACCGAGGCTGATTTGTTGTCCGTTTAATTGAATTATTTTAATGGGCCCCTCGGGGTCTTTTGATGGACGACTTCGGCCCAGCAGCCTCCACCTCCGCTTCCTTTCTTTCTCTCTTCCGTTTCGATCTGTTCGAGGGTTTTGACGGTGATCTATGCATCGCTACGCAGCCCAGGTCGCGTTTCTTTCTTGCTGGGACGAGTCCAATAGGAAGGATTTTGCGAAGGTGTACAACACTCTGACGTATCGTAGGTAGGTAGGTCTCGACTATCTACAACTTCTCTTTGTTTCAAGGAAGAGAAATTATAGCTGACTACAACTTCGTGCTTCGGTTGTTTAGTTCTAGCGCTACGACGTAGTAACGACGAAATTCAATGTCGTTGAGATAAATAAAACTATATTAATAAAACATCGAATCAAAATACAATAATAATAAGAAAAAAAACAAGGAAAGATAAAAATAAGGTCCATAATAGCGAAGTGAAAAGCAGGAAAGACAGGACGATGCTTTCAACGTCAAAACCTCGCACAATTTAGCCAAGGAAGCCGTTCGAAATCACGGGGCAACGACGATAATGTTCGAACAGTGAAATATCAACACGTCGGGACGGGCGATTTAAATGGAAACGCAGGGTCATTTAAAGTCGTCTCTGATTGTCCCGTTCTCGAGATCGTGGTATATTTAAAACGAGTTTCTGATGAGTCGTAGCCAGGCATCGCTTCGGAATGGTCGTCACGCGAATCGTAACAAGCGAGAAGAAACGAACGAGGCGAGAAAAGGAGAAAAGGATAAGCAGAGTATTCGTGATCGAGACAGGCCTCCCGCAGGCGTGAAATAGCCGAGTGTTTGCACGAAATTATCATTCCTGTCACAATACGTCGTCCGTAGAGAAACAGTACGTCTTGACTCAATTAGCTTTACCGGATTCGAAAAAGAGACGTATCAGCGACCGGAAGAGGCTCTTGGGCGGGCGGGCGGGCGGAGGGGCCAGGTGGGATCGGCAAACATTGAAACATTAGCTATGCTCCGCTCGAATACGTTTCTGCCTTTTTAAACGTATTTCTTCCTGGTACACGTTTCACGATGAGTTTCTTAAGCACATTTTTACAGCTTCGTTTTTACCTCGTTTTTACCTCGGTTTTACCTCGGGTTACCTCGTTTTAAACGCGTATAGTCGTTTGTTAAATTTACGTCGAACAATGTGATACTTTATACCGGCGATATGAAATTTTGCGCATTGAAACGTACAACACCTGGGAGATCTATAGGAAGGACGACAATGTACTCGTATATCTTGCAGTTATCGATCAATCAAGGAAGAAGGAGAGGTAAGTGCATTCAACGGGATATGTACAAGGTACCATTTAATATTCGATTTTTTCACAACGCCTGCGACCTTGTACGAAACACATAAGAGATCCGTTGAACAGGCAGCGTGATAAAATTCGAATCAGATCGTCGTAAAGTATGAAATACGTGTAAAACGTATCGCTTTCTCTTGGTCAGCGAGACTTTGATTTTTCTATAGTCCGTCCGTGGTTCGTGCAGAATTTCGCGATTGTGCAACAGGCTTTAAGCCTGATCGAAGAGGCGCACGGCGCGGGCGTACAAGATTGCAGACGGTGCATCCTGTTCGCTTTATGCTTCTGCTGGAAGCTGCTCTCACCTCCTGGGGCAAAAGTCGTGAGCTGAATGTCACGGTGATTGAATACGACCCGTTGATGCGCGCTTTCCGAGACGAACGTTACACGCCTCTCCACCTCCGCCTCCATCTCCGTGTCTCCCGTCTTACCTGGATTTAGGAATATTTTTACAATGTCTACAGCCCCATTTTTGTCCAGGTTTCCTCTTTTACCTCCACGTAACATGCGCCTCTGAATAATTTATCAGCCGAAACATTACTGCTAAGTATCCTCTTCCTCCTCCTCTTCCATCTTCGAGGCACCGAGTCCGTGTTTTACGACCACTTTACGGCCACTTTGTACTTTTGCCTCGCGATCGGTGATGCACGCTCTGCCCGAGGTAAATACGCGAACCGTTTCTTCCAACGAAATTGAATTAAACGTCGAACGATTCCCTAAAGACATTTAGGTTTCCGGTTAGGAAGCAACGTTTAAATGGCATTGGTTATCTACATACCGAATGTTAGAAAGTACAAGAACCGTTCAAAAATTGTTGACACCAGAACCAACAAGAATACTAATTTTCCATTGCAAAAACTAAATGAAGCGCACAACGCGTTAGACACGTGAAGCGGCGGATTAGGCAGATTTATCGGCATCCCCTTAACCTCGAACGATTAGCTACACGATGGCCAGCGTTAATTCGACTCGCGTAAGTCCGTTGCCATGGCACGAGAGCGTTTCCACATACTTAAGAACAAGTTATGAGCATGTGCGAAGTGGTAAGGTAGCGGGCAGAAGCTTCCCATGCAGCTCTCACCTCCGCGGGCGGAAAGTGAACTTCGCGTTGCAGCCGACGTGACCGCGATCCGTTTTGGGGGGAAAGGTCGGTGAAAAACGACTCGACGATCGCTACTATAATAGCACCAATGCCACGAGCCGCTTTCACTCCGCCAGAGACGCAGTTTCTTCGAACGCGGAAACGTTACTGCGACGCGGCTGACCTTGCGTGCTCGAAGTTCGCAAGGTTCGTCGTTCAGGCCTCGTAAATTGATTATCGACTCACTGTGTCCACCTTGGAGAATGATCGTTACTTCTTTCTTTGAGTTGCAAATATCGCGACTCTCTTTGAAATGCACCTGTATCTACACGAACATATTCCGAGTTTTGCATTTGAAACCTTTGGTAAGTGAGATACGAACGCATTAGTACGGCGGAACTTTCTAATGGAAAATTTGAGGGGAAATGGAAAGAAATTATTACGTCTTTATCCCTATTGTACGATAGTTGAAAGTGAACGATTTTCTCTCGAACAGAAGCAAAGTTATTCGATCATTCGAACAGCGCGTGCCACGAATCTAGCTCGAATAATCAAAATTTTATCGGTATCGGGACTACGATATCTCCCATTTGTTTCTGAACAATCTCTTCCGCGATCACGATTCATCAGCAATTAAACCGAACGAGACTACGATGCCAGAAATCCGAGTAATCCGAGAAATAGCTCGTCAATCCCTTCATCGAACATAACCACCGCGTTTACTCGGTAATCGTAGGTCGTTAACAGCAAAAACGAACAGGTCTACGCCGACTCGGAACAGCAGGTATTAATGGAATACGGTAGGTCGTAGTTTCACGCAATCGGGGCTACCCGTGTAACGCTTGGTTATTAAATATAAACGTCAAGACAGCAGGGCATCAATATTGCAAGGGAATCAGCCAAGAGAGGAAAAGAGAGAGAAAGAGAGAGAGAGAGAGGAAAAGAAAGAGAGAGTAAAAGAAAGAGAGACGAGTTACGTGAGAAAGCGAGCGTCGTTTTGTAGTAGCAAAAGGTGAACGCTTAACTGCTCTAAAGGTTATTACTACAGTGCCATCGTCGCGTCAAAGAAACGGTGAGAGGAAAGAAGGACGGAAAGAAAAGCTGCACTTTAGTTTCTGTTCGTCTTGACCGCATGCGAGGGTTGCGGCTAATCGTATTACGTGTCCAAGATCCTATCGATTTGAAAATCGTCCGACACGATCACTGCCGCTCGATATAATTGCCTCGTATCCAACGATTACGCGATGTACTTCGTTAATTGCTTTATTAAGCCAGGAGTATAGATTATCGCGGATAAAACAGGATTGTGGGAATTGCATAGATTACTGAGAGGTAAGAGAATGGATATCGTGACTTATTCTGTCGGAAATTTATATTACGCGTAATAAATGTATTAATTAACACGTTTCCTTGTGGATCCGTTAGCGAATATTTCGATATGGACGGCATATATATTTAATGAAATTAAACGTTCATCAAATGGGCTAATTGAAAACGGCGGTTAGTAACACCTACGTCGAACCTTTCTCCGAGTATCTGTAACAACGCGTAAGCTCTCGCTAGCACGTAGCATGTATATTAACCAACGAAAATCGAAATAAATGACAACGCCAACAACCGTTTTCTGCGTAGTATCGTTCGTCCGGTGCACATTTCGTGTGCCATCAAATTGAACGACAGCTCGGATGCCACAGTCGAGGGTGCAACGAACTCGGATTTTCAACTTCTAGAAAGACATAACTTTTGAAACGTGACGGTATTCAGGGGAGAACGAACGAACGAACGAACGAACGAACGAACCGAGGGCCAAGGAAAAAAAATCCAAATAGGATTATAGAAAGGGAGAAGAAAGAGAGAGGCAACCGTGGGTGTGGATACCGTCTTAAATAGTGCCAGAAGGCAGAGTACTTAAAGGTTACTACCGCATCATCGTCACGTCAAACTAACAGGGAGATTAATACCCCATAGTTGAACGCCAGTTACATTGCCCGTTACACCACGGCTGTGTTATTAATAATCACAATTGATGTGAACCGTATTATTAATGATCGCAATGATAATAGTGCAACGTATGACACGCGATCAATTATCAATTACAATTATGGTTATACGGATTCAAACTGCCTTATTGTGATCAACAACAGGAATACTTTCCTTTGAAATTTTATTAATCGCGATTAAATTGGCCTTACACGTAAAACGATATGTAATATAATCGCGGAACGTTGTACGCGAACGTGACCGCTTGTGTATATACGAATGGAATGAAATATAATTATGGAAAGTAATAGTTGTCGTCCCGATACAGCTGTTTGATCGATGGTTGATTTCTATAATATCGATTACGATGAAGGGTAATTAATATTCTTGAATAAAAGCCATTTATGACAGAGTCACTTAGCGAAGGATTCATACACGTATGGGTAAAAGTACGATACGTTATGTTGTATATTGTATATTAATGTTGTGTTGTATATTGTATATTAATGTCGTGTTGTATATTAAAATCGAACGATCAACTGATTTTCTTTAATACTAGATATAACTGTTTTAAATATAACGTTTTAACTTTTCTCCGTTTCTCGTTCAAAGCTAGAACTCGATCCGTTCGATCGTAAAACACTTTACAAGTTTTTACGTTTTCTTTTACTTCAATGCCTTACGATAAATAACGAGAAGAAAATTACAAGTGTAATAATTCGCTACTGACATCAGAACGATATTATTTATAATTGTTAATTATCTAAGTAAACGTACGTTTCGTGAAATTGCTTTCGTGACTAATTACAGAGCCCCTTTTGCGAAAGCAGCGGCAATATTTTCCATCCACGCCGCGTGGAATTGTAAAAATGACCGCAACTCTTGCAGCAACGTTTGCGTTTGTGATTAATTCCCGCCTGAGCCACCTATTAATAACGAAACAGGTGATTGTATACACAAATACAGAAACTGGTAGCTCTACCTTGACGAACGAATTAATTATTCGATCTATGAAATTAATCGCCACAACTACCAAGTGTAAAAAACTGATCCGTGATTAAAGAAGCATGGGAAAGGTAACGAGTTAAGGGGAAATTAATGAAATATTATTTATTTACCGATCGCATGTATTCTGCGCGCTGATTCTTGTTCTCAACAAATGGCTAGTTACGGCGATAGAAAATTGAATCTAATTAATCAGGATAACCTAAATAATAGGATTTACTTACGCGAACTGTTTAGAATAAAAGTGAAATCTTTATATCCTCGACTATAATATCAGAAAAAACAAACGCTTAATTAACTAGATATTACATTTCTTAACCTATTGCATCCGAGAACCAATCAACATTATCACAGACAAGCTGTGTACCGCAGTATCTGTTTGCGGCTGTGAAAGTTATTTAATTAAATCCTTCATTTGCATGAACCGATTACAATAGAAATCGAGCCTGACAGCGTGAACGCAACAGTAAAATATCTCTTTTTCCTCGTGCAGGTGTTCTGCATCTGTTAAGCAATCGCGGAAAACGCTCCTTGTCAATTAGAAAGACCATAATATCAGTATTTCTCGTTAGAAGTCTACGGAGTTAATTCGCGTGAGAACGTACTATTAATAACGAGTCTGGTAGCTGCGCCTCGTTAAGTGGAGTTAATAGCTAAATCAACGTGCAAATCAAGAAACGATCCGAACGGTCGAAAGGTAACTGAAAACAGAACTAGCTGGATATGGATGCTGTAGGTATCGCTTTGGACGCCAACATGCAGGAAGAAACGTATAAAGGTTACTGTTGCATAGTTAATTAATTTAGGCAACGTTTCGTCGACTGTTGTAATGATAATAGCCTTGTCACGAACTTTCAATGAAGATATCGCGTCCCTCGATATTATATTGCATTCGCTCGAAATGAAAACAACTTGTAGTAAAATATTTTGTTTCTGCTTATGTAGAAATTTTCCTATGTAACGATCCTGTATACGTACATTGCACGCAGATAACTTTTTGAAGCAATTTAAGAGACAGGAATAAATCCAGATTTATGTGACTAGTCGACACGAACTATTATTTTGGAAAGTAAACACCAGTGGGCGAAAGTGAAAGCGAAGTTTTGATGGCTTGTGCTGAAAGAATGCGAAAAATTCCCTCCTACTAACAGCATCCGCTGCATGTACCCATAATCCTAATCTGCGTGAGAACAGGCCATTAAGAAGAAACACGGTAGTCCTATTTTACCAGACGAAATTAATGGTTGAATTAACCTGTAAGTCACGAATAAACATACGCGTAAAAATGGCAAATATGCGATATTTAATTAAACCCTGTTAATTAATTTACGATTATGATATCTTGCTGTTGACAAGAATTATAATATAGGTACGTGTATGTCGGCATTATGAAAATATCAAATTCTTTTTTATATTTATTATTAAAAGACGTCCTATAAGCCAGCCGCGTCATCTTTCCAAGACCAAATTAAAAAAATCCTCCTAAGCGTAATCAAATCTTATTATTTCCTTTCTTATTATAACCTCGGGCAAATTTCTCTCGAACCAAGTATCCTTCCCCTTGTCGCATCCACCCAACTACCCAATAAACCTAGAAATCCATAAACGAAGAAGATTCAGGTCGATGAATGAGAAAGGAAGGAATGGAAGAGCCGTGGGTGCGGATATCAGGTCGAAGAGTAGCAGAAGGAGAAGTAACCTAAAGGTTACTACCGCATCATCGCCACGTCAAACTACCAGCTAGATTAGTCCCCCTTGGGCGAACACGAGGTATGTTTTGCTCGACCGCGTCTCCGTCTCTGTCAGGCTTGCTCTCGGTACACGACGTAGTAACTGACTACATTGCCAGCCGGTAGGTTGGTAGGTAGGTAGGTCGGTTGGTCGCTCGGTAAGTATATTAAACGATCCAGTCCCCCCCGCCTGTCCCCCTTCTGCAAGTCTCTTTCTCGATCTCTGGCCTCTCTTTCTCCCTCGGTGCACCGCGAGTCGCCGCTTCTAGGATCTGTGGGAGCGCCTTTCACCTAATTGTTGGCACAATATGTGAAGACCGAGCCACCACGGTTCCCATCGACTTCTGGAGATGATTCCCCGGCTCGTGGCGCCTGGGTTAGGTTTACCGCAGAGGTCGATCGTAGAAAACTGGCGATATCGCAAGATTTTTTTCAGGCTGATACGAGCATCGTGCTAATTAAGGGAGACAGGCGTAGGGAACTGTTGGGAAGGTAGATAGGCGATCCGACTGAAAAGCACGAGACTCGTCAGCTCTTACGGTGATACGTAGAAGCGTTCTTGATAGAAACGAGTGGATGAAACGTTTACCGCCGACTAAAGCGTAAAGCTTGTGCCAAAGAGATCGAAATGAAAAGAGTTTTTTACCGCGTTATAAAATTTCTATGAAAAAATCATTCTCTCTTCGAAATAATGAAATCACGAAGCAAAGAAATAGAGTTGGAGTTAAAAATCGTTTAATGACACAGAAGGTACAGATCTTGATAGAATTCAAGTATGAATGCACTCTAATGTTAATTTAATTATTATCTCGATATGTAATTTCCTGCTATCAATCAAACACGGCGAACAGAACGAAGCAAACAGCACAGAGAATTTGCAAAATCTTTTAACTACATAGTAAAGTGCACGCGTGAAAAATCTATATTATTCAAACAGCATAACTCGGTAATAAATTAAACCGAATCGGTATAGAGAGTAAAAAGGAATTAAACGGGTTAAAAAATTGACTATAATTAATAATAGTGAGCTATCAATTTATCCAGCTGCCAAGAACGAACAGTATTTGAAATTTGTACGATTCTACGTTCCAGGTTTTCTCCACCTTCGCGTTGTTGGTACATCGTTTCGTGATACTGTTTCAAACACACACGATAATCACTGTATCCGTGCCTATGCTACGTTGTAAACGTTACTCTGTGATGCAGTTAAAATTACATAGCATACTATTGCAGCACGCATACGTAATTGCGTTCCATTTACTTCTTTTTCCCTCAGAAAGGAGATCTTTCGTAAAAATTACAAGCTCGTCGATAACCACATCTAATCGCCTGCATTCTGCCACTCGCATCGTTTCTCATTTCAACTTCTCAATTCATAAACCTCACGCACCGCCGTTAAGCATCGTCACCTCGGAATGGAACGAAGCGGACGGGAAACACATATGCGAGGTGAGCATCGAGAAGACTGTCTCGCGAGGAGTCCAGCGGCTCTTCCGCCGTCTTCCTTCGACGATTCGCCACGATCTATAAATTACGAGACAAGAGCCACCTCCGCCGACGCGAGCGGGCCCTCGTTGTGACTCACCAGTCACAACTCGCACGGGACGACGAGAGAGTGAAAGAGCTACGAAGAGGAACGGACATTGTGTCCGCGGACGGAGGCCAGGGAAGAAAAGAAGGAGACAAAGCCAAAAGACGAACGAAGAGAATGCGAGACGAGGAACGAAGGGACGAACGAAGAGAGGGAAGAGACATCGAGAGTTGAAAGACGCAGAATGAGGAGAAGAGGCTAGAAAGGGAGGAAGAAAGAGGAGCAAAGACGTTGGCTGCCGGTCCGAGCTTTAACAATAACGATTATTTACGCCCGCGGAACATTGACGTTGACGTTTAACGTCCCTCTCCTACCGTGAAAGCAACGCTTGTCCGATCGGTACGACCTACGGTTCACCGAGGAATTATTGCCGCTTTTAGAGAAATTAATTCTACGTGCTGGATCGGGACCTTCTTACGACTCCGCTTCGTTGGCAATAATTCAGCAATGACTTTATAGTTGCGAGCTCGTAATTGAAATTCTGGGAGGTGCAGCGCCCATTTAATGCGCGAGCCCCGGCCGAGGGTGATTTACGCGTCGTCCCGCGGAAAATTGCACCGGAATCCGGTGACGAGACACGCGAGATGCTCGAACGATGCTTACGGTTTGAACGGCTACAATTATGGAACGATTGGGCTTCGCGTTTACCGTTGACGCAGCTTGTTGCGTTGGTTTCACGTTGTGGTTGCTTTACGGACTATTTCGTTTGGAGTGAAACTTTGCTATCGACTGTATCGCGCCTCAGCAAGAGTGTTAACCCTTTTAAAGCGGGCCGTTTTTTATGTCATACCGCAAACTGGGTGAACAGTGACCAGTATGAGATTTTATACTATTAACGAGATTTTTGTGAATTTTATTTTCGTTGGTAATTACTACTTACAAATATATGCAACGATATACCGATATACGAGAATATGCCGATTGCGCAATCGCAGGTATTTTATATCGACAAATCGAGGAGTGGCAATCATTTAATTCTTGTCATTGAACGTTCGATAATTATAGGTATGTGCCGCGTGTAACAATATTTATTGCAATATTTCGAGGAATATTAATTTAAAGACACAACGCCTTATTCTCTCACGCTCCGTGGAAAATAATAATCGAAGATCTCGCGATATTATTTCATATCAGAGATATGCAAAATAAAGAAGGATAAAATATTAACCATATAGCAGACAATTTAAATAATGTATCGATATAATCTAGCTGAAAAATGCAAGGTATTCAAATGGGACGTTTCATACGTTATCGTTCAGTGAAATTTTATTATACCTTGTAAACCGTTCCTGATACCTATTAGTTAGAAAACCCGGCAATCGCCTCGACATCCACTGCTTCTTAAGAATTTAATCACCAGAAGGTAAAGTAGCTTCAGCCTGTCGGCTACAGCCGTTAATTACATTTACGAAATCAATCGGGACGCAGTTGTAATCTCTGTCCAGATATGGTTGTTGCTACCAAGCAGTGAATGACCGTGATGTTTTATGCAAATTATAGCCGCGGAAACGCGAGCCAAACCGGGCCAGCAGATTTCTCGACTCACGTTTCTCCGTAAACATATTACACGAGTCCTTTCGCAGCCTATTCTCTATCTTTCACCTTCTCGTCCTTTCTCTCTGTCAACCCGCCCACGCTGATAACTTGGGAATGTTTGAAGCGAATCGAACCTGGTCTCTTCAAGAGTGATCGTTGCGCTCTCGAATGTCGGAACGAACGTATCCGCGATATTGGCTAATTTATTCACATTCTAAAAGCTTTTGCATGCATTGATATTTTTTTCAAAATTCCTTCACATAGTCGTCTGTGCGAAATCGTTTACTACGTACATTTCAGAATTCTGGTTTGATAGAATTTATTTTTAAATAGCATGCGCAAAGCTTCGTAATAGCCCAAACGAATAACTAACTAAAACTATAGCCTAAAACTATATAAAATAAAACTTTCTAATTGATAAAATAGCAATTAAGTTTTCTGAGATTTGAAACGTAGTTAAAAATGGAACTATTGGAATTTAAAACTACTGCTGTAAAGAACGAAAATTGTGGCTTACGTCGTGCAGTTCTCGTATAGTCTTCGATCATAGACAGTGTCTGTCAAAAATGCGAAAGATCACCAAAAATACCAAATCGATTTACGAGTCACAGTTTCTAGGGATTAATCGATCTCCACCCCTGGCACGAAGTGTCTTCAACGAGGCATCTTGTGGTTCGGAGAACGCAAACGATTCAGCGGTGAGGCGGCCCAGATGCAGCGTTATCGAGGGACGTGATCTAGCCTCGTCATCGGGGAATGTGGGAGTGTCGCAAAGGGATCATCCGCGTCTCTGAACGGAGAAAAAGATCGGTGACAGCCGGTCGACGTGGAGGTGTCACGAAGGGGCGTGGAGGTTCGTCACACGCTGCCTGTCGCTCGATCCCTGGCTCTGCTTCCACTCGATCTTCCCCTCTTTTCTCGTTATTCGATGCTGCACGGGAGGTAATTCAATTATCATATCGAGAGATTAGCTCGAAAGAGGTGGACACGCGTCGTTCGTCGCGCTCGAGCACTTCGGTGACACGATACCGATAAGAGGTAAAATTTATCGGGGGACCGAATTTTAGAAATTTCGTGGAAACGTTAAGAGTTTGAGTTGTAGAAATTGTTCCTGAAAGTCAAAGATTTCCTTGATTGTTCGACGTGGAGAGACGTGACACAGGGACCAAAGAGTTTCTAAAGTTCGATTTTCCTCGTTTTGGAATCCTCATTCTTCGGTACTTGTGTCGTTTTTCTAGCAAACTATATTTTCAAACTTTTTTCATCGAGATAGCCCATTTATTACCAAACCTTCTTGGTACCAGAAACAACGCAGAAAACACATTGCCCGAACGTAAAATCGGTCACGCTACCCCTTTGGATTTGGAAACGAACGCCCCCGAAATGGTCCGCTGCGCCCTAGCGGATCAAGTCCGTGGCGCATCAACGTCATCGACAGGAACACGAACCAAAAAGGAAGAAATAGTAGAAGAAAAACACTTGGTAGGTATGACTCAGAGGTATTTGAGTTTCCAGTCGAGTGTTTCGGCGCGATCGTTCTCGTTTCGAGCGTCGTCCCGGCTCCAGCTACGGTTTTGTGGCTGCTCATTGGCCCCCGTGGGGGTACCGGGCCAACCGCGTCCCATTATCCCATGCTAATTCCCTGGCTACGGCTGTCATTGCCTCGAGGCGAGGACTGACAAGTAACACCTCTTGGCTCGTGTTCCTCTCGACCGTAGGAGTGTCTCCTCTCTTGCTTGCCCCTCCAGCTCGACCTTTTTCCCTCCAGTCATTGGTCCTCACCTGGAATCCTCTCTTTTTAACTCGTTCCCTTCGTCTCTATTTCTCCTAGCCGATCTGATCGACCGGCTCGTTTCTACGTCTGTCTCACGACTCATCTTCCCTTTTCTCTTCCTCTCATAGTTCCGTCTTTGTCCCGTTCCTCGTCCTGTTCCTCTGTCTCTGCCAGGAGAGAGTCCTCCCGTGGGCATCATCCTCGCGGAGTGTACACTCCCGCCGAGACCGAAAATCAACTCGTCATGCTCGCTTCATTTTCTGGCCGATGTAAAACAGCCATTTGTTAGGTCGTGTCAAGCATCGCAAGAACGTCCGCGGGGTGTCCCGCTCCTTGGACGGCCACGAATGGCATATCGATTGGCGATTCATGCGATCGACGCCTGATAATAAATATCCGAGAGCGAGAGTGGTGTAACATTCGAAAGTCCTTTCGGGCCTGGATCCCACCTCGAGCTTACTCCCGGTGTTGTTAATAGTTCTCGACGAGGGTTTTAGTCGGTACCCTCTCCGCTGACCTTGGGTTATGCGGAGAAATCGGTCGAAGCAGGATTATATTTCGAGATATTCGGGAGTGTGTCCATTCATCTATTGGGTTTTTAGAAACCTTCTACGATCGCTGAATTAGTAGTTGGTAAAGACAGATCAATTTCGATTAGGTCACTGCTCGTTGAACGAGTGATTTGAAACTTGCACGAATTCGAGACTCAAACGTATCAGGTTTATTTCACTAATCGACAAAAAGATCGACTATACTTGGTTAATAACGGCAACGATTACTGACCTACGTTCTCCACGAGGGTATCGGATACAAAGATACGTGTTTCGTTAACGAAGTGATCTCGAGTCATTCACAAAATCGCCAGCTGAGAATGATCATAAAACGGCAGTAAGCCTCGAATATAGACGTAAAATTTGATCAACCATCGAGTGCAATCCGGGAAAGGTTTAAGGCGGTTAAGGGGTAAGCGCAAACGCGTTTGTTGCGTGAAATTTCACGATGTGGCCAGAACAGATCGGTGTCGCGCCGCTTAGTCGTTCGTTGGCCTCGTGGACGCTCGTTACGCCGCGGTGCTGTCTCGTAAATAACTGCCTTATATTCTCGCTCTCCTCTCTTCGGCTCTCTGTCCCCGAACAACCGTATTCATTCGCTGTTATTGCCGTTTAGAGGCTGTTGCTGCTTTTATGAAACACTCGAAAAATCGTGGTAACTGTGGCCACGCCGCTACTATTATCTCTGGCAAGAGAATGGCGATAATCGACCAACGGAAATGACCAATTAAACCTTCCGGATCTTTCGAACGTTGGGTACCTGGTGACTGCATGATCTGGAATTGGCTTCTCGAAGCGGATGATAAAAATGTATCGATCGAGTGCTGCGGTAGAAGTTCGTGTACGCCGAAATCAAACGTACGATGTGGGCTGTGATGAGGGGTATCTTGACAATCAAGCCAAATCCGACGAATCCAGCAACCACAAAATAAATAATACCTGTATCTCGCTCAAGAAGAAAAATTTCGACATCACCGCTAAAGATATCCAAAACGATTTGAAAAAAAGCCGAAAAATAACCCGCACTACACGGACACGATCGAGAACCGACCAGAACAGAAACATGTTCGAAAAGATAGGTCCCGAATATAATTCCCGTCCGTCATGAATGTTCTCCAGATTCAAATGCGAATCCTTGATGCACGCTTCTAGATTACGAAGGATGGAGAAACGCCAGCCCGTCCCGAGGATCTACTTTGTTAACCATGAAGAACACGGAACAGGAACGCTTTGGTATGCGGCGCATCGCTGTCTTTACACCGGCTTGAACTAAATTTATGTGGCACCGGGAGCCGAGGGTGTGTATTTGAATCCGGGATGAGACACATCCATATTTTTTTCTTTACGACCACGCGTTGGACCGTGCATGGAACTGCATGCCGGATGTAGCACGCGAACCGACACTTTTGCAACGCGACATGGACGCGACCTCCGGCATCGGACCCGCAACGTTTCTCTTTTTCTCTCTCCTCTTTCTTCCTTTTCTTTCCTCCCTGTACACTGGACTCTTTTTATTCTTTCTTTTCATCGCGGTCCGTTTGCCGCGATTCCGAACGTGTTGCAAGCCTACGTCTTTTAACGCGTCCTCTCCAGTGTTCTTTTCGAACGTTGTTCTTAACTCTGCTGTCACCGACACGCGGCCTTGAAGCGTCTGGAATTATGGACTGAAATTGCAGAGTAAAGCTGACACTAGGAACGCGCTTCGCAGCTTCTTTGGACCTTGCCGCGGTCGCCGCGTTGATTCATCGGGGATGATGTAACGCGGTTCGTTTCGGATATGCGCGCTTCTCGTTAGAGATATGAATGAACGAGGAGGAAGATACTTGTGAAAGAAATTACGAAAGTGATAATTTGGTAAATGTTACGACGATTAAGTAGCAGGAATTCTAATTATTCTAATTCTTGAAATTAATTTCCATTTCCTTGTCCAATAATCCTGCCTTCTCAGTTTTATCCGGGGAACGATTCCTTTCACAAAAGAATTATCGAAACGATCCATTGTAATACCTCACTCCCAAAACCACTCCTTTTGTCGACACGAACTTCCTCCAGAGGCGTTGACAGCACTGTCATCGAGCTTAAAGCATCCTTTTGTGTTGGTTTTAGCGTATGCTAGGATATATATGACTGGCTGTCGCAATCTTTCGCTAAATTCGGGAACGCTCTCGGGACTCCTCAGGGCCGAGGAATCTCGACCTTCTTGGCGAACGTTTAAATCGATCCTCCCCCTGGGAAACGAGGGCCTCGGGCCCGCTCGAATCTCGTTACCGAGCTCAGCGGGATTCCGATTACCATTTCTCGGACAAATCGTCGCCTTCGTGCCGCGTATCGCGAGATCCTTGCCGAGAAACCGCTTTCGAACGACTATAAATGCCGGTTGGCCTGTCCGAGCAACCGCATCCGGGGAAATTCTTCCTCGCGGATCTTCTAAGCGAGCACGATCGGTTTTACTGGCTTCGTCTCGAGAGTTTAGAGGCTGGCTGTCTCTTCTGACTCACTCTGCTCATTAGCATGTGAGTCGGTAATAAATGCTGCTGAAGGAAATTAATAGACCGGTTGATTCGCTTGGAACTCCTCTCCTCTCCGCTTGATTGAGACGCGATTTTGACGAGAATGAAAGAGCATGTGTATTTTGTAGACTGAATTAGGAATTAGAGAAATCAACTTGTAATTTTTCTTATCGTATTTACGTAACTTTCCATTAAAACAAACAGTCTTGCAGTTTTTTCGACATCTCAGTTACGAGACATTGCTATAAGTATAAAATATTATCGAACAGGAGCCGATCTCGCCCGAAAATAAAATCCTGGCCAAAATTACTCGATTAATCAAAAAATAGACTTCCCTGAAATTCCACAGCGAATAAACGTACACGAAGGAACTGTATATCTTCGCGCGTTCTAAAATTTGTATAAAAGTAGACAAAATAAATGATGTAGCTGTACTTCCTTCAACGATTACGTTAACCTAACGACACGTGATTGTGTTGTATAAATTCGACCATGATAATAGGGTTAATTCTACACGATGTCCACGACGACTCTAATCGTAAGAAGCAATGGTCAATGAAGAGGGATCGTCGAATCGACGTGCACGTGAGCGCGAGTAAGCGCACGGCCGAAGGTAGAGAGAAGGTAGGTAGGATGTAGGTCGTATATCAATCGGTTTATCTACTTGTCGACGCGTGTGGCCGACGGCACGTTATGTCGCGGTCGACAAGGAGAGCCAACAAGAGCTGGGGCAAGGGAAAGAGACAGAACGGACCTCCGCCTCTCTCTGCGTCCTTCTTTCCAGCCCTGTCTTCTCTTCCCTTCTTATTTTCTTCGCTTAACTTGCGGAGACACCGAGAAAAGCAAGTTTCAAGCCACGATGAAAGAAGGAGGAAAAAGAGGGAGACCAGTGTTCACTAATGTTCTTCCGTTGTTCCCTTTTCTCTTTATTGGATGGATTCCTCACCTTCGAGTTTAGTTGTCTAGTCGTATTAGAGAACAAACAATGAAACAGGATATTCGTACACGGTATATTTTATTGCATTAGGAATTGTTGAAAATGCTTCTTACTCTGTGAAATACACGATTCTGGCATTCGTATTAAATTTCTATGTAAAGTAATCAAATTCATCGTATCGTGCAATATCCTGTTTCACTGCGTGTTCTCCATTATCCAATGCAATGGACGTAAGTAAACATAAGTAGGCAACGTGTTAGGTATTTGCCAAGAAAATATTTAATGCCAATCTTTTAGAATATGAAACTTTCTATGAAAAATTGTTATTCCTCGTTTCCGTGATTATACGCACCAGTTATGGAAGACCCTGGATCAGTTAAAAGCTAATCCTTTTCTTTAAATATTTCTTATTATTTCCTAAAGCACGATTTGCTCTATATTCCATGTACATAATGTTCGAAAAATTCAATCACTGAACTCGCTCCTTTACATCACTCTACAAAATGATACTCTCTGTTTCACGTCGTATTAAATCTTCCTTCCATACCATAAGAATGCTCTACCTTCATAAATCACGACTGATTACCCTGTCTTCGTCTGTCCAGATGCAAGGAAACAAGTTTCTTATTAATTACCCTCCGCATCGAAACTTTCCTGACGCTATCCTGTCGCTAATTGAACAGGGCCTTAACCCTTTTCTAACTACCACGGTTTCGTCTACCACGGTTTTGTCTACCACGTTTTCCTCGAATCTGCCGACCTGTTTCCCAGTTTTATGGTTTCTCTCACAGTCGTAAAACTATTTGCGGCTCTACACCGCGATAATAACTCACCGACCATCGCGTTTCTCAATTAGGTAACGCGCGATGGCCGCTGGCTAACGTAATTTCGAATAAATCAGGTCCCACTTTTGCCACTCGTCTCCTTCTACGGATCACAGTGAATCCCTGTAAACCTATGCTGTTTACTTATTCATTGTCTCCTATGTTTTCAGAAAAGAGCTGACAAGATAAATATAATAGTTATTCAATTTTCATCGATGTCACATTTGAATACTGAGAACCGCTGGTTTTCGCGATGATCCTACCGTGACTTCTTGTCATTCTTGTTACATATGTACATTCTCATTAAATACATAATTCTTCTTTAGTTACATTACTAAGTAAATTTTTTTAAAAATTTCTCGCTGATTTAAAATAATATTCAAATAATGTCAAAAAAACTGATGAAATGAGTAAATGAATGATGGAATTGATGACTGATGAAAATGAATTGCACTATGAATTAAAATTAATTTCGATATTCAAAACATTGTCAACATATATGAGCCCATATTAATATTTAAAGTATGAAATATGTATCTACATACTTTGGTTAAACTAAAATATAAATAAAAATATGCGTATCAACAAATACTTTATACATTAGGTTTTTTCAACATTTTCTACTATCATCAGTATCCAGAACATATTTTTGTGAACTATTGACAAGTTAATTATAAGAAATAATCAGGAGGAAGTTTTCTAATCAATTTAAGAAAATCTTATATAGGTTGGAAATTAAACAACGTGACGATAGAGAACTTCTCGAGTAATAAACTGATTCCACAGGTGAATTCTTTTGTACATTTTACTATATACAGGAGTAATAATAACAAAGAACAAATTCACCATAAATATTTTTTCATTCATAACCTCTCACTGAAATTGCGTCTTGTTAAAAGTAAACCAGTGTCTAGATACGTTTGAACAGTAGTGTACATACATATAATAGATGTATAAAATTTACCTCCATTAGCACTCTCCGCTTTGAAATTCCATTTCTTGTCAAAGAGATCGAAAAGAACGAACGAAACAGACCCGTTGAACGCAGCATCTACACATTTACACACTCGTATTCGATAGATCGATCGCCATCGTATTCAACGCGAGCATAACGATTCGTTTACATTTTTTTCGATGGTTTCCGCCGGTCGATCGCGGGAAGCCAAATGTATATTTTATTCGGTTTCTTCAGCCACTTTCTCCGATCGGTCCGGGAATCGTCGTTTTTGAGTTGAAAGACGAGGACATTCGAGGTATAGAGGCAGCGTATACACGGCAGCGTCAGCGATTCATAATTTACCGTCGATGCTGCCCTCTCGCGTGGTCGTTTGCCTCTAATTTATGTGTTTTTAAAGACGCGCCCCTCGCGGCTCCTACAAGGATTCAATTTTCGACGGATTCCACTCGCCTCCCATCTCCCTCCCAACGCGATAATCGTGTTCCGAGCCATTTACACAGCTCACAATGTTATTTCAATCGCGAACACTCCCATCCGCGTAAACGCGTCGAACGTACATTTTGTTCGAACAGATACGCTCAATGCGCATGCGCAATTCCGCGCGTATACAGTGCCGCAATTTGTCAGGTTAATCAGTGCGTATTTATGAAGTGAAGTGCATATTTATTAAGTGAAAAATGTGGAAGCTGGCACGTTTGGAGTAAGTGGAGAACATTCGGGGAAATTGGAAAACGATTTTGGTGAGTTAATATTTATCGTTCGAGTATAATTTAAGACGTAAACGTTCCCTTACAAGTCTTAAGATAATTTCGATATTTGCTCTAATTTTTTAGAGAATTAGGTTATCACTGGCAACTATTATGAAGCTTCGTTTGATACTTTATACATATATATACTTTACACAACAAAAATTTGATATATTTACACCTTCTAATATCTTATAATAATGAATCAATTGTTTATAATGAGAAATATTTTGTGAATGAAGTTACGAAGATTGTGTAACATACCTATTAAATATGTCAAATATGTTTGGTTACGTTTACCTAACTCGATGAAAAATTATAAGTGTTATGATACTTTGAAGCGTAAGTGTCTTAGAAATAGGATTTGTTTTAAAAAGTAAAGAAAGAAATTGCGAATCAGTCATAATTGTGTGGAAAAAGAAATCACCTATCAATTATAATTTGCAAAACATATTTCATCGATTATTAATACATGGAAGGTTAAAGCTATTACGTGCATACATCAATAAATCTGCAGCAACCTTGAATTTGAATAAATTATTGCACGTGCATTTGCATAGCAAGGCAGACCGCTGATCGGTCGTCCCTTGAACACCTGGTGCATATCCATTGACGTACATCGCATGCAAATATCGTTCGAAACACCAAAACAATACACGTCCACGCCCGGTATTTTCTGATGGCAATTTTGATCGAATAAAATTGCGCTAGCAATACATACTGGCATCGATTTTTCCACCTTAAATCAGCGCGCACACACACACCAAAATTTGTTGAATAATTTTAATTGTATTGTCAAATTTCGGTACAAATCTTTTATTTCGTAAACAATCCCTGCATTTCTCGCTATTACATTGTCCTTTCAAAGTAATTGATAACCATCTTCATACATTCAGTTTGTAATTTGTTACTATGAAAGCTAGTAGATTTGATACATCCGAGAGCTTATAGGTTATGCATTAATTTGTTTTATTCTATCGAACTTCTTTGTCTATTGAAATTTGCAAAAAACTGTTTCGTATAATGAAAATATGACTTTTTAGGTATATTATCTGCTTTAAAATAGCAATACTTAATAATTTCGATATAAAATTGTATCAATAATAGTATTTGTATCATTATACGCAAAATTATTGTACGTAGAGATGTTATATGTATCATAAAGTGTCTCTGAAAGAGTGTGCTCTGCAAAATTTTAATCACATACACTCGAAGACTGCGCACCTTCGATTACCTCTTCATCGGTCATCCGTCGTCCCTCCATTTTGTGAGAAGGTCGATCAACGGGAACGAGCTCGTTACATCACAACGGAGGCAGGGACTTTGATCGCCATAAATACCGAAAAAGTCTCTATATATCCCCGTGGATAATTATCTGCGGCGATTCCCTTTCTCGCGGGTGCCCTGGCGCCTATTAAAAGTTCGTTTTCCTGGACATGGTACGAGGGCGGCATGGCCACCGGTGCCCCTTAATTAAGAGGACCCCGTGTTATACTGGAATTTCCTCCGAAACAGTCCAACTTAAGCGGTATTTAATAACGTAACAATTATATGGTAGGCACTAGACTTTCGAAACTGCGTGGCCCAGTCGAGGCCTCGCCGGTCCTATCTTCACCCTTCTACTTTCTTCTCCGCCTCTCTTCGTCCGTCCCTCGAACCTATTCGCCTGTCTACACAGTCATTCGAGGAAAAATCGAAGCGAGGTGTGTTTAGTTGCATATGAACGAGCAACTGTTGAGTAGTTTAGAAACACAGGAATACTTAGGTTTGTTTCAATAATCTATATTTTTGTAGAATATTATAGTATTCGTTTAAAAAATAACTGTATAATTTGAAAAACATTTTATATATCATTTTGTTAAATTTAACATATGGTCGTCTTCGTATGTTGAAGTTTTGATCCATTTACGGACTCGTTTCTCGCCACGAAATGTTCCATTACATAGAAGAAGAAAGTGGGTCGCAAGATCGAATTTTAGGAATCTTTGGACACGTATATAATTGCTCGTCGATCGTTCTATCCTAGATCACCGGCCATAAACGCGTAGACCGTAGAAGGCGGCGTATAACGAGGATGATGTTCCAAGGATCTCCCAAAAAGTATCCCGTTCGAGCTTCCATCTAGCACAAAGAGATACATTGTACACAGTTGGTCCCACGCGGCTTTCCGCCTTTTATCTGCTCGTGTCGTTTTTGATTTTATGTCTTTTCGAAGGATGTAATTATACGATTCCGGCGATTCTCTCAAGTGTGATTAACCCATTCCTACTCGACTTCAGACGGTTCTAGACAAGCAGTTTTCGTTTAAGTTGTTGATTTTTTGTTGTGCACCTCTTAGATGACTAAAGCATAAAACTTGTATCAAGGGAATCAAGATAAAAAAATGTACGAATAAGTGCTTATACAACGCAACGGAGAAACAAGCTTGTAAGACTTCCGAAGAATGCATCGTTGTAAACCACTGGCCATGAAAAATGACAAATTTCATAGTATTCTGATAGTTCCGGCGTTAGCTTCGTATCAAACCACATTATTCTAAAAGTAAAATCTTCGAAATGCAGTCTTCGTCTCTCACAAGGATAAATTTAGTAACTGGCCGCATAGGTATCATTAAATAGCCCATTTCTATTCCCCCTGACTTCTCCGATTCAAGTCTCCAATCACGAAAAGTACCAAACCAAGCGTATCAATCCATCATCGAACAAAAATTCCAGCAGAACTCCTCGTTCTCATCTTCACGTCTCTCCTAACCCCTCTGCCCCCCTACACACACTTCCAGAAATGTTTCCAGTAACAAAACCGCTAATCAAAAGAGCGGGGTCCAAAAGCCGTTTTAAATTCAATCGAGACAATTCCTCGAAAGTATACGCTTGGAACCATCAGGAAGTCATTTGTCACCCTTCATCATCCTTCCACGCTACCTCCGCGACCTATCTCGTCGCTGTCGTCATTCGGCTACCCGCTGTATCGAGGAAACTCAAGGGGGCAGAAAGAGGAAGGGCTGAACACGCAGGGATCAATTTTCGAAATTATCGTCGGGTCTCTGCGAACGCGTATATAATTGGCCATTGATCGGTCCCGCCCAGTCCCCCGGTCGTAAACGCGAGAGCCTCCGTTTTCGAGAGCTCGAGAACCGTGCCGGCACAGACCCATTTCGGGACCTCTCTTGGCGTGGTTCCCGAAAAATATTCGATCCAACTATTCCAGCGGAACAGTTTACAACGCAACACAATATAACACCTAACGACCGTACTCGGACCGCGGGCTAGCCAATTAAAAATCGAAACGGCCAATTACCCGACGATTGCGACCGGTTACGACTACCCCCGAAAACCGCGAAGCTGTGTTTTGCTTGTCTTCTTTTATTATTTTGTAGCCTATTCTCTTTTCCAACAACTTCTGTTGGGTATCTTCGGGGAGGATGACGAAGATGGAAAATTGTCTCCGAAAAGATCGTTGTCTTTGACGTTGACGAATTAAGGCGGTTGGCATGTTGCAACGTGTTGAATCGATTTGTTAGACGGTGACTTGGATTTTCCTAGATTCTTTTTAGGAATCTGCGTGAGTTCAAAGTATCATTTTGGAAATTGTCTTAAATTCTTGGGTTATTCTGCAAATAATGTGAATTTTCTAGAGCCGCATCACTTACACACGTACCGATGTAGTGGTAGATTTGAATTTTTATTATCGTCGTAGAGTTGCTTGAAAAGATAATAGATAATAGACGAATCAAGGGCTGTTTCATTGGATATTCTTCGAATTTCAAAAACAGTTCCAAATACAAGAATTGTATTAATCTAAAACTGATTGAACAAGCATGCGTACGTTGTTCCTCTCGGTGGTGGAGAACAACGTTACAAGCAACGCTGTGGAACGTGTGAAAGTATCCTCGCGAACTTATGCGACGGAATGAATGTTTTGTTGGCGGAGGGCCCGAGGCGAGGAGAGTTCTGTACGGTGGAAATGTGGTTACTGCAGACCGGTGGAATCGTTTGGGAGTACCTGGTTTTTAGAGACGTTGCTCCCGTCGGGTCGTAAACACAGGGCGCCGGATTACGAGCGGGCCCCGGCCCATTTTTCGAGAACGATACGCCTCGCTCCGCGGAAGCTGTCCGAAGCTTCTTGATGGGAAGACAGCTTACCCTTTCGCTGCTCCATTTTCTATGCTTCTGTTCTTACTTGAATATTCTCTGCTTACTGTAACATAGGATCCGTAACAGAACGTTGCGAGAGGAAACGAATAACAAAAATATTGAAAAGTATTAAAATAAAAAAGATGTTAATCCGAAGCGAAGCAACTGATTTGCGAATATTCCTTCGACAATCGAAAAATTGTTAGATAGGAAACTGGATCCGCGACACTTTCGTGGTAGCAGGCAAAGTATCGTGAACAGAAAGATCGACAGGCCTATCATTCACGATACGTTGATCGTTCGATTGGTTCAACGAAAAAACTGCGCGAAGGATTTCTCGAGAAGAAGGTAGTAGAACGAACGAGCGGCATGATGCCTCCATAAATCCCACGTAATCCTCTCTTGATTTCAGGGCCTCGATTCGCGCGATATATTGCGTCGAATTCCGATTAGCTGTCCGTCGAAATTGCCTTCAATTTAGCAATTAACGAGGGGGAGGAGGGCTAATGGGAGGGTAGCTAGACACATCGGGTCGTTTGAGTGACAGCTCTGACCTCTCCCACAAGTTCTACGCGCCTCGAACTCACCCCGAGTCGACAATCGAGTTCACTCACACGACCCAGCCGGTATTCATTGAAATCGAACCGGGCTTCTATCTCGAATCACGAGTCTTTCTCGTACGGTTATCCAACCGATGCGAAAATTAGCAGATGTTCGCATGGACGTTGCGTGGAATCTTCCTCCTCCTTAATCCTTTATGTCTCCAGTACTTTAAAATATCATTTTCGTTAGAATTTCCCTGTTTGACACATTCCATTAAAAGGAGACAAAACTTCTTTTTTCCTTTTCGACTCCCTCAATGGGAAACGACAACGCAAAAAGACACCACCCATCGGGGGTACGCTGGAACGACGCGAATGAATCACAGTCGAGCGACAGTTTTTCGCAGTGTGGTAAGCTTCCTGTGTTTTTCCGCTTTTTGATCGCGACAGAAAGGACCACCGCAGATACAGAAAAGACACGGAAAGCCGCAAATTGTCCCGTAACAGCGACACAAAGTGACTAGTAGCCTCTTGAACGCACAATAGCGACAAAGGCGAGGTAGTCCAGGATGATCGTTTCCCAAAATAGAAAGGAAGAGAAGAGGCTAGTGAATAAAAAGAGCAAAGGGGAGAACAAGAAAAGGGTCTCTTTTTCACGCTGGATAGGCGCAGATCGGCACGAGAGTCTCGTAGACAGGTAGATAGCTAGGTAGCTGATACTTGGTGCAACAATAGCCTCTCGAGGATCTCTGCAGTCCTCGTTTCAAGGATTCGAAGACTCCAGAGCGGTAAATAGGCGAGCATAATTCAGGTAGGACACGGATACTTGACCGCGAGTGTTGACTTATTGGACCATTCGTAGCGACCAACTAACGAAACAGCTATGGGAAGAATCGCCTCGATGTACCTGGTTCACAATTCCCTTGATTTGCATGATTCATTAATTAGATTCTGTCACGCTTGTCTTAACAGAGGCTTGAAATGTCAGGCGGCTTCGTAAGTCGGCCAATCGATTCGTTCTGTTGGCCGAGCCCTCCCGATCGGTGCTGTGCAAATTTTGGTATGCGTGTCAGTTGGATTTAATGAGTAGAATTAATGTAATTAATTAACAGCTCGTCACTGGGGCTTTGCAGCAATTGGGTCATCCGAAATTGTTGCATAACGCTACGTGTTACGATGTTCGTCGTTCGAAAACCTTTCATCCATTCGCAATTTTTGAAACGCTTCCAAACCAAGGAACGATTGTTCTTGAATTTACCCTTATTTGTTTAAAAATCGACTTATTCTCCTTCTTATTCTATCTGTTATAAGTAGAAAATACTGTGTATAAAGTGATTCGTCGCACAGTCCGACCACTCTGACGTTTCCTATGAAAAGCTTCTTGTAAAACAGGAAGCTACTACAAATCGATAAAAGTCAGACACTGGTTGTCACCGAAGAACATCGAAACATCACACCTCCTGCCTTTCGTCTTCCATTTTCTAAGATGAATAATGATGTACAGCTTATCTCGAGTGTCGCGCGACAGACGTCAAAATGACCTGTAGTTCTCCACGAAAATTGCTACGAGATAAGATAGGTACGAGTCTTCAACTTATACCTGTGGCTGTTTGTATTACCATTTTTTCTTACTAGTCTAGCAGTTGGAAATAACTAATTTATTTAAGGGGGTGCATCACCTTTGGATTGAGAAAATTTTTCTTTTCTCCACTTGCTCCGGCCATTATTTGCCTGGAAGCTTCCACCGCGTCAAAGGTAAATCTCGTAAAAAGGACAACGCGAACGGGGTGGTCTTCGAGGAGGCGACACTTTGGCCAGCTACCGTGCGGTTTATCCACAGGAGGTCCGTCGTCTCGCCCTGCCGTTTCGTAGCCACCTTTGATCGCCAGTTTTTTGGAAGAATTCAACGACAAAAGGTTGTTAGTAGCAACCACGTTCGAAAGGTATACGCCGTGTCTGACTACCAACGTCCGTGACAAATTTCTAAAATCGCATTCGGTCTGTGAATAGGGTCAAGGAGCGCACCATAGACGTTCTAACAGGCCGATGGTAATAGAAATTTAATGTGCTGCCGATTCGGGGTTTACGCGGGTCCTGTAGGTTATGGTTTCTGGGTTTTTGAAACAGGTTGGGACTTGTGTACGAGTAGCTTGAAGCAGTTTCAGTAAAAGACGGCAAAGAGTTTTTAAGTCGTCGTACGATTTGTCATGCCAAGTAATGGTACGATTTTGATTTACAAAAGTGCACTATGCAGAGCAAAGATTAGAAAAAGATTTCCATACGATAGTACAGTCAACGAAAGAAAGGATTTTCACATCGATAAAGATTCCAGTTTATTCGGGAAGGTTTAACCACGAAACGGTTTACAATCGGCGAAACGACGAAGAATTCTTACGTCGAAGCAACTACGGTTAAAGTAGGTACATCGCACATCTGCAAGCCCAATCAGGCACAGACACGGCCAGTTGGACACCAATCGTTATTTAACAAGCATCTCATTACCCTGTCGAAAAAAAATCTCACCGATAGCGTGGCGTCGCGAATTCAGCTGTGACAAGAACCCTACTCTCGCACAATGTGAAATTAAGCTACGTAATCCCCGGACGTACGCTGGAACGACGACATAGGGGCTTCCTCGTGAATTTCCAAAGCGGCATCGACGTCGCGTCGCCACCCCGTCAAACCGACTCGTATTCTTGGTGGCGTGGCTAAAGTCGCCGCTGAAGGAGGACGGGGAGGAAACGAGGTAGAAGGATCGCGCCGGTCGAAAGGAACAAATGAAGGGACGGTGGATGAAGAAATAAAGAGAGGAGACGAGTGGCGAGGAGATAAAGGACGAGAAAATCGAGGATGAGAAAGAGAGAGAGAAAGAGATTGGAAAGAGGGAGAAGAAGAGCGAGGCGGTGGTGGATGGAGTGTCTCGATTCGACGGCGCTTCAAAGGCGGCCGAAGAAATAAAAACTCAGCTCTCGCGGTCCTGTTGGCAGAAAAAGGAAAGGGAAGCCCGCCTCCAGGGAGACTCCGGGTGAACCCCCCTCGTGGACACGCCGCCATAATAGGCGGCGTCTTTACGATTAGCATTGTGAGTCTCTCGATGAATGTGATTGTTGTCTAAGCGGGGCCCTGTCGTCCCGTATACCGGTATAGCCAACAGAGATGGGGGCGCATAGGGACCCACAAGGATCTCGTGCTGAGCCCACAATGCGCGCAGCTATGCCAAGCACGCGTCCCTTGTGTTGCGTGAGCGTGCGCCCGCGCGCGCGACCTGCGTGCCTATATTTATAATGCATTATTTACAACTACAAGGGCTCGGTATTCCTCTTGCTTTCCTCCTTTCGCCCGCCGACATCGCCGCTCTGTCCTTCGCTCGAAAATCATCCTGTCGGCTCACACCGTGTCTCGATTCCTCTCTTTTTTCTTTGGTATTTTATCACTTCGTCTATCCTGTTTTATTAGCATTGACATTAACTTTTCTTTATTAACATTATTCTGAAAATCACTGGCCTCGAAAGAAATTAAGACACATCTGAGTTAAACATAAGCGATAAACGCGCATTTCTATACCTGTCGGACATCTTCGAGCATTACGTGTTCTCCAATGATATTTCTTTACGGCACGACCTAGCACCCCTTTGTCTCTCCGTGTTTCTCAAGCCCTTATCCCTCCCTAAGAGCGACGTATGTTGACCCGTGCCAGGCATTGTCCTTTCATCCAGCCCTTTCCTCTTCCCTTCTCTTCGCCCCAACCCGATCCCCGTCACGGCACACGTGCCCGATTTACCATGGTACACCTCGCCATCTTGTGCATCCCAGGTCGATTCCCCTGGGTGCAGTTCCACCACGATTTCTGTTAAGGACTCGAGCCGATTGAGACAACGAACGTAGCTTCTCTCGGTGATCGATCGATCTCGGGGAAATGTTATCTCGCGACCGATCCAACCACTGACACCTTTCTGCTCTCTCAAGAGAGAGAGTCCGCAGGCACGAGAAAGCTTGGAAAATATTGTATTACCTGCGGGCCGGCCGTCTGTTGGCTGTAGATCGCCCGCTGATAACGGTAATAGGCTTTTAAAATGTTTATACTCGCCGGGACTTCCGTCGGTGTATCGCCAATAACGAACGACTCTTCGTTCCCGATACCGTAGCAGATCCGATTTGTGTTCAAGGTGAATAGATTAGGTGAAAGGTGAGAGTCAACCATGGAAATTGAAAGGTCGACTGATTGGAATTGAAAATGGTTGATGAATCGACATCGTTCTGTTAACTATTTCGTTGTTTTTTAGAGGCTACGCCAATTAGGGTAAAGTAGGTTTATATGTAGGGTTACTTGAACCAGGTCAATCCAAGTAATTTGCTTCCCTAAATTCGACTATGACTATTTTATTACCACTATATATACTAGCAAAGTATTTGAAACTGTGTCATTAATGTTTTTCTTGGTGCATCTACGGTACACGATAATATCTTCTACTTTTGTTATTGCGTTAAAGACTAACGGTGACTTATGGTATACGAATAGTTTGATTATTTTACCAGTATTATTATTTTGTAATATTAATGCGTCCAATAGCATCGTCTTTTAACGGTTAAGTTTCTACGAATATAGAAGTCCGGGACTTTAAGTATCCTAATACAAAACGATATTTAAAGCGCGGTAAAACTCTGCGTGAAATCGTCGGGCACGTTAATTACGCAAACGTCTCATCCGTGTTTCACAATATTTTTTCCTGGTCATCATCTCTGTTTTCACGGCGAAATAACAGGAAACCGGCGTGGCACAAAGTGGATACGTTACTACGGCGTTTCGTCGTATTTCTATTTGGTATGCACAGTTCATCGAAAAAGGAAAGCCACTAAATTCCGCTGGTTCTGTCGTTTATAAACGAATGTACGGGCATGAAAACCGACACTCAGCCACGCTCGTAACATCTCCTCTGTAAGTTTAAACTTCCTCGCCGGCACGACTTCCACGTGTTGAAAGTGTATTGTGTCCAACGATGTAGGTACTTTCCCGCATCAGCGTCTATTTCCGGCTAGAAGCTCGCCGGTATTTTTTACCAAACTTTGTAACGTTGTAATAATGTTAAAGTTTAAAAGAATTCAAAAGATGGGGAGGATATAAAATGAGATAAATTACGTGGTAATGAACAGAAAGAAACTCAACTTTGTTATAAAAATATGGTAAAAATATAGAATATTCGACGTATGTTTAACAATTTTACGATACAATTATAGTTAATAGATGACAATATTTCCCGAGGGAATACGAATTTATTCGACGTTTTTTATTTCTTGATTTCTCATTATATGCACGACACGTAACCGTAATCACCTCCATTCGTATAATGTGCCGCTAAATTTAATGAAATTCGAATATGAACATCGGCTTATCCATAACTCTAATCGAAACGCAACACCTGAGTAGATCAACAACTGGTGAATATAACACCCTCTGAAGAGGAAGTCCGCTGGCGGCAGCGACTTCCGCGTGTGGTCGATCGGCCAGACAGAGCACGTACACCTTGAAAGGGGAAATAAATAAGTTCGTAGACATTTTACGGTTAATTATCGCCACGCAGAGCCAACAGTTTCACGTGACTGACCGACCAGACAGACACGAGAATGCACGTGAACGAGGGAAGGAGAGAAAAGTGGAGGAACTTCAGAGTGGGTGGCCGTCGCCTCAGATCCTAATCTTCTGGTTTACGGGGTCTTGTCCTTCCTTCCTTCGCTCTGCCGACCTTACCACGTATGCATCCCTCGCGACCCTCTCACTTTCCTTTTCCATTCTCGTCGCGAACAACCCCTATCGCCTCGTTTAACCTTTTCACTTTGCAATTAATTTCTCCGACTATTCCTGAGAAATATTCATCTCACGGTTAGAGAAAATGACCATCTTAAAAACGCATTAAAATTTCAATGCCGTCTTTAATTCACTGGAACATCTAAAAAATTGCATTCTGCTCTTAAGAAATTTTATTCCGCAGCGATGACGCGTTGCGAATAATTTTTTATTTTCTAGTCATTTTTATTTCCTTTGTATTAAAATAAGATGTAGATACATACATGGAAAGTTCCATAAGCGTTTGTGCTTGCATTACACTTTGATATAATAAAGATCACAGTAAATTAAACGAGAGATCAGATAGTACGAGAAAAGGTTTGTTCACAAGTTTCGCGTACAATGTGTCGCGCCGCTACTCTGGTGTAATTAAAGTCGGTGACAGGTGGTAGGCGAGGCACTGATAGATGCGAGTGACGCGGTTAAGTATCAATTAATTGACAGAGCCAGAGATAAATTGATTTATGGATGTTTCGCAGTTGTAACTTGTAACGCGTTCATTGTTCGTACTCCCCGTCGTTGATCACGATTCCATTGTCTTATAATTTACGCGAATTAGAAACAGGACAAGTGAGAAGAAGATGAAAGCGGACGGATGGTGTTACACGAGTTACTGCACCAGTTACGATTTCTAATTGAACGCGCGAAACGTTTTATCGCCGTCGTTGCAACATATCATTCTCGCGGATCTCTATAATTCATTCTCTACGACCGATGAATTATTCTTTCGTTTGTACCCTCAGCTTTCTTTTAACGAACAAGTTTTAACGTACGTAAATACGTACATATCCATGGTAAAATGAAATTACAACTTGTTCGTTAAAAGATAGCTGAAGGTACAAACTAAACGTAGACGAAAATATAAGTACAGTGTAATAGCGTTGGTTCGAAATAAGTTAAATCAAAAGGTCGCTTCTTAAGTAACTCCTTGCTACCGGTAACCACCAAAATGAGCTCGAAAATCGGCTTCACCGAGAAGCTGTCACTTGTTGCGAATGAGAAGCTGACGACCGCCGGTACGGCGTGGAACAAGAACCGAAAGGGGCAACTATTTCGGTCGAAGAAGAAAGGCAGCAATTTTCGAGGTGGTCCTCGCGTAAGGATTGGGAAACGTCGGGTCGAACGCGTCCACCTTTCTTCTCGTTCACCTTCACCGCGATATGCGCATCGCCTTTTCTTCTCTCCGTTGCGTTGGTATCCCGCGTGTATGGAGACGAACAGAAGAGAGACCGTCTGTTACGTGCGTGGTGCACCGCAGAAGAAAGTAAAGAGAAGGAAAAGGAAGAAAAAAAAACGTAAGAAAAGGAACGAAAAAGAAAAAGAAAGGAAGAACAGGGAAGCGGGAAGGGAGGACCCAGTACATCGTTGGAGGATATTTGCGCCGAAAGCGGCATGAGCAGCAGATTGACGGGCGACCACCCGGGCCAGAATGAGTCTTGCGTGGTCCTCGAACGGCGACAAGCTTCTTTCTCCTCTCGTTCTTTCCTCGCCCTCGCGATTTCGTCCCTGTCGCGCCTCATTGTCCAGCAGAAATGCGCCCGAACCATCGACCGGCTTAACGACGTCCGTTCGCGTCTTCGGTAGGTCTCGTTTCCGAGCAAACGGCTCTTTTATGCGTCTACTCTCGTCCTACACGCTGGTTCGCGGTAGTTCCACCACATTTTCCTTCGAGAAAACTACCGGGCAATGACGACAGTATCACCAGCATTTACGCGATCGATTTTATGCAGACGTATATAAACCGTTCGAAGGCGAAAGTGATCTACTTTTCTGAAAATTTCAGAATTTTCCAAATTACTAATTTCAACGTCAAACAAACCTGGATAGTCACTGGGAAATGAATAAGCCTCTCGAGAATTATTATCTCGCCTGGACGTTTAGTCCGTGAAATTTATATTCGAAAATGATCTCGTCGATAATTATCAGCTTCCTTATGGTCTAGATCGATTATCCTGTTTCACACAAGATCAGCAGGTGTCGTTACTTATAAATGGGCGTGCACGTTCACCGTGGAGGGAACTAGATCGTGGCAGCGTGATCTCTGGTCGAATCGTAAAGCAGGAAATTTATCATCGTGATAAAAGTCGAGAATTTATCATCGTCTCGGTGTTTAAATTTTTTATTACGATCTTAGTTGCCGTTAAGAGCCATAAAGCTGTTTTATACCGCGGCCTTTTATCCCGTTTCCCGTGGTGGACTCCGCGACCGGTCACCGAGGTAGCCTTTCACGCCGCGTGGGAGGGGTGCATCTTTAAAATGTGGTTTCAACCCCTTCGCGTGGCCAATTTAAATTCCTTATCGCGAAGCTTAATTGCCGCGCCTGAGGACTCGTAAACTTGTACTACACCATGTGAATCCTCCTCTCGTTCGCTTCGCTTCGTACACCCCGCTTTCTTTCTTGTTTTCGCGAAATTCTTTGGTCGGAGATAGGCTGAAAACGTGTTTCGCGTTTATCGTTGTACCAGAGGCATTCGCACATTTTTCGAATTTATCGTGTACTATGCGTGGCTTTACGGGGCTCAAATGGCTTCTCGTCCGCGTTGTTCGAGCTAGTTTACTACCTTCCAGACGCATTCGACGAATTCTTACCACCACAATGTTCTACTTGTTACGTTAATGATTAGTTTTTATGGATTAATTGTAGCCGTATATTTCTTAATCCTTCGACTATTTCGCAACGCCGGATCTTTCCACGTAATGCATTTCCTGGACTGTGAAATTTCTTCCAAGCGTGAATTTTTCTAAAGTTCTTTTAAATCGTAAATTTATGGAGTAATATACGAAGACGAACGAAACTATCATGTTCGTACTAATAAATAACTGATAAATATTATAAAAGATTAATAAATACATGTTCATGGCAAATTCTCTCACGATTCTCTCGAAAGCGGCTGATCTCGATTCGTCCTCGTAATACGAGCATCACATCCGAGCCATCTATCCGGATTTATTCCTCGCGAGATGCATTCGCCGTTAGCGAAGCGAGAAAAAGAGAGAGCGAGGAACCAGTTCGTCAAATTTTCGTGCCGATCGGGTGCACAACAATAAAACGTCAAAGACGACGCATGGGACCACCGTTCTGGCTGCTCCCTTCTCGTCTCTCCCTCTCGTCCTTAGGACCGCGTTCTCTTTTCAGACGCTTCACCAACCACGCGCAATTTCTTTTTGCGAACGAGATACACGCGAAAGTAGAAACATTTCGTGCGATGGAAATTTCGCGATTTTCAAAGGGACAATCCGCGTAGTATTAAACAGAATTCTATTTGGTTATTCTACGTTTCGCTACGAAAACCTTTTGCGTAGAACCGAAAACCGATCTTCCAACACACCTACCAAACTTATCTTTCTCCTCTTTTCTCTCGCCAGCCATTACAGCATCCAAGAAGGCAAACAAGCGATACAAAAATAAAAGTAAAAACAAGCCTCTTCACGCTCAATAAACCCGAAACAACCATTGATATCTCGAGTACCCGCGTATAATCGTTGCTCGAGGTTGCTCGATGCGAGATATCCATGAGAGCGCCGAAAATCCAGGCGAGATCCAGAAAGCACAGTCTCGTGTCCGCTCTCGTCTGCCGGTCGTCGCACGTGTGGTCCCACCGGCGTAGATCTAGTCTCTTGTCACGGATACGCGTTCCTCTTCGTTCCACCGTCCTGGTACGTCGTCGGCTGTCTCTGTTCCGACCGTGTTATCTCGTATTCTTCCGATGTTCCTACCCCGTGTTTCGTCCTGACGCTCGGGTTAGCTTCGAGAAATCGCGTGGGCAGGTAATCGAGTAGGCCCCTTGCGAGAATTTAAGATCGTCGTATCCAGGTTCTTGCGCTTAGCCTCTCCGCCACGTTGTCGCGAGATTAAGCGGCTCTCGGATCTCGTCCTCTCGCGCTCCACCGGCATGGTAGACGTCCACGCCTGGATCCTCCGCCTCCCATGAATCCGTCTTTCGCACCGTCCTCAGGGAGGAAGCTGGCCAACCTTTCGATCGTTCGCTTGTTTCCAGTCACCATGCAGATAAGCAAGTTATTAGGTGTTGGAGAAGACTCTTCGATAGTTGTCCTTCTTTTCTTCTTTTTGTCTTTGTATCTTTGCCTATTAACATGGCGCGTATGGTAATTTGTTTCCTAATACGGCTACTCGAGATTACAAGCTCCTTGAACAAAATGTACTTTTTGGTTTTTCATTCTTGGCGTCTGCTTCTTCGTGTATGTTTATCGAAGAGTTTCTCCTTTTATCGCTTTCTCTCGTGTTTTATATTTATTTTTATTTAATTGATCAAACTTTACACCGGTGGGCATAATATTTGAACCTTTTGATGCTAAAATTGTGTAAGTCGAAAAAGTTGATCGTTTACTGGATAACGAGGGATAAATTAGAAATTCCGTAAGAGGTCGAGTGGGCGATTCTCGCGTGTTCTGCTATCCACCGACAAATTAACGAAGATATACATACTTACACCGATTTTGCACAAAACAGGATGAAGATTACGTTTTCGAGATGCGATGTTAAACCAAATAAACGAAAAGTTTACACCACTTTTGCATTAAACGGCTCATTTAATGGATAAAACAAATCTCTTTTCAGATCGTGTCTCTTCAATAGCATGTATAAAAATACGAATCGTCGTAAATATCCAAACAGATCCAACTAGACATTCTCTCACAAAGGCAGCCATTTATCCGAAAGCATGCAATCCGAATATCACCAACATGTCGAACAGCAAAAGTTTTTCCTCGAGCGTCACTCTCGATCTTCGGATACATTCCTCGACTTGCTTACCGTTATCTCGATCGAGCTGACAAAACGTCAGCGAGTTCCCTTCTTGACCGGTTGCAAAAAGCACCGTTTGACGAGGGTGACACCAGAGAATATCGGGCTCGATCGAGTATACATAATACGCGTCTCGTATCGACCTTTCTCTCTTCTTCCATCGTTCTATCCCTCTCGCCCTCTTTCTTTTCGATTCTCTCGACGGTGCATAGTCTCCGGTCTTTCCCCGTGCGTTGGGATCACCCGATGGCAGAGAAGGGAAAAAAAAGAGCGGACAGGGAAAAAAAGGGAGGGCCACGATCGTCGTTGGTGCGCTCCTTCCACGAGGATTACAGGTTTGCGGAGAGATCAAGATCTGAGCTTTTGGTGCTGATCGGATGGACGGATGGACGAGAACAGACCGGACGGTTCCCACACGCCGCTTAATTGATCGATTCGAAAATCTTGGTGATCACTTGGAGGATCTGCTCGAGCATTTACCATAGATC
Organism: Bombus soroeensis; assembly: GCA_014737365.1. NCBI lineage: Eukaryota > Metazoa > Arthropoda > Insecta > Hymenoptera > Apidae > Bombus > Bombus soroeensis. The sequence continues at coordinate 963,548 of JACXIL010000055.1, read as the reverse complement.
GTGTCCGGATCTTCATCCCACCGATCTTTACTCCTCGCCCGAATTCTCAGGAGTATAATATTAGGCTAATCCGAAAGTTCCGTCTCTGGATTTCACACGTATATTTATAATTATATTTAGAAATGTTCGCAAATCGCGGGACGACAGTTTGAAATCTCTGCGCGTCCCATAGGAAGCATGGAATTTTGCTAAAAAAATCGATTCTACCGTCTTAGAACACGTTTTGGTAAAAAATTGTATCGAAGTAGCGGATGTCGCTGTTGATATCGGTAGATTTGATTTCGAGCCAACAACAAAGTTACTGGATGATATAGTACAGAATCAATTGGGAAGATGATAGACGATGAAAGGAAAAATTAAACGGAAGGAGCGTGAAAGGGGGTCGGTCGAACGACCGGCCGAATATTTCCTAAGATTATGACGTCAGGCTGCCAGTTAGCCGAGGCTTAACGGTGTAATCCGTCGTAATGCTCGCCGGAAACCTCTCTTCTCATCCCTCCTTCGAATGGCCGACGTTATGTGTCCGTGGATATGAACGTTTCTATGCGCGCGGTTGGGGGTGGTGGCTGTTGAAGTCGCGAGTGATAGATCGTGTCAACGAACAGGCAGCTGTTAGATCGAGACACACTCTCTGCGAAGTGGAGGAATTAATCGTACACCGTGTAAATTAGTTCACGATAATGATAATATTTATTTATTTCGACTTTTATTCTTTCCTATATAGAATAATGACTGCGTTCTTTGCACTAAAGGGCAATAATACGGTCAGAATTGAAACCAACGATTCGTCCCTACGATAGGCTCTCTTCAGCCAATTCCAGACGCCGAAATAAAAACTTATACGTCGAGCATTATCGAAGATGGAGTACATTGTCGAAAATTCACCGATGAAAAGTGAAAAGTTTTTGTCGTCGAACGAGGAGGAGACAATCAATGGATTTATCGAGTTTTAACGGGACAACGCGTGGCGCTTTTCCCCTTTTTTTCTTTTCTTCTTTTTTTTTTTTTTCTTTGAAGCAGGATTCCCGATCTGGTGGCACTCGATCGTTAATAATCGCCTTTCTTACGGCATTGTAAACGCTGCGGCCGAACACGATCAAACGAGCGGATAATCGAATTCGGGAAGTGTACACGAGCGCCACGCACAAAAGAATGGCCTCCACGATCCGTGAATGATGATCGTAAATGGAAAGTTTGGCGGAAGACGCTCGAGACCCGGCTGGTTAAGCCGGGAACTCGATAAATTCTAAATCTTTTGTCGGCGCTAACGACCGGGCGACAGTTAAATGCTCAGCTGGAAAAATATTAGCGATAAATTTCTGTTCGTTGATTTACCGTCGTCGTTTCTAGCTGGCTGAATCGCGGGTTACGCGCCCCCAGTGTCCTTTTCGGAAACATTATCTCGATTATACCGTTATTCCGTCGTAAGCAAGAGTCCTTCGAAAGGTACTTTTATTAATATCGCGGAAGCTCTGCGCACGACTCATAAATGCATCAAAATCGTAGAAAGTAGGATCGTTTAATATTAGAAAATACCTCAGACGCCAAGACTACCTAAGCCAAAGACGCAAAAATAATTTCGTAATTCCCATCGTGCGTAAATTAACTTTGAAGACTCCAAGCCGACGTACGAAAAAGATTAAAAAACCGAAAATTAAGAGAAAAACCTCGGCAGAAATAAAGCGCAAGAACTGCGAACACGAGGGCCAGCTGGAAACAAGAATAAGAAGACGATGCGCAAGAAGAAGACACTAAAGACGACAACGACGACGACGATGAAGAAGAAGAAGAAGAAGAAGAAGAAGAAGAAGAAGAGGAAGTAGGCAAAAGACGAGAGGTTCGAGCAGAAGGATTTTCGCGTGGGTGTCGCTCGGTGGGCGTCGCGTCTGCCTCGTCGAGAGTGCGGCTGACCTCTGACCTCCTGCTCGAGCACCTCCACTCCTTACAGCTTGGTTCGGGCTCTCCTATGCGAGGCTTCTCTCGCATGCAGATGTTAACTCGCGTACACACGGCCAGGGAATCCAGTGCGGGCCAGCGAGACAGAGGAAACCAGAAAAGGATGAGAGGAGGAAAAGAGAGGAAGACAGGCACCGCACCGAGGGAGAATCACGCGTGCAATTATCCTACGCGTGCGTGGGCGACCCCTTTCCACCTCCACCCCTCCTGTCCCGCCAGCTTCATCACCTTTTGCCCCCTTCGTCTACCTTCTAGGCCTCTCTTTCGATCCTCGTCCTCGTCTCGCACTCTATTTTCCGCTATCCTCCTCCTGCCTGACCGCTTGAAAACGTTCCGGTGCACGGACGAGCACTCGTTGCATAATCAGATTTTTCTCCGTTCGACGCTGTGACCCTCGACCTCCCGCTTTCAACGTTAGAGGGGCGAGTGTGTGAATCTTTCCTCCCCCCGGTAGTTGGCGCGGATTTTTGGCCGACCGACCGATCGACCGAGGCGCCTAGGCTCGAATAGCGGGAATAGGCTTTCGAGCGACCGCGCGCCACCAGCCATTTTGCCGGGATTTTATCTTAATGGCGAATTGTTCCGCGCCAGGATACGTGGCTCGCGAACACGCTGCTGTAATCTGTTCCGCAACAGCATCGCTCGAACGGGGATGCTTGATGTAGGTTGGCTAGCTCGTTCGCGGTATGTGCAAGACTGACGTTTGGGATGAGGTAACGAGCGTCGTGAAATGGAAATTTGAATGATTAAGTTGGCTGCTTTATTTGTCTGGCTACGCGAGGGTAAGTGGGTGATACCGTGTGGGCTGCACGGAAATTTTATCGTTGTTTTAACGCTAGAACTGTTCGTTTACTTATACGCTAAAAATACTATAAATAATGATATCATACCCACGCACACGTACGTTTGCAAATTATATTTATCACGTTAAAATCACGATTCGCCGCACTAGCTTAAATTTCATTAAATTCTTTTTCGCGAACATCGTCCAGCGCAAAAAAAAGAATTTGCATGATGTCAAAACGCTCGAGCGAGAAATGCCCAAGTGGTCGCACACACGGACAACGTCAAAATCTAAAATTTCCATTGGAAATTTGCACTTGACGATTATTCGAAAAGATGTTCTCGATCTCAGGTTCGCTGGCAGAACAGCGATTCGCGTGTTACGTTATCCGGCGAAGCGTACGATTTCTAATTCGTACGAAAACGGGTCAACCGACTGGTTCGTTACAACCTGATATCTAGAAACACTATTTTGCCCATTCCCTGCTCACACGCGGCGATATATACGCGAGATAATAACGGGTGTCTCGAAGGAGTTGCAGCACCGGTTGGTTGGCGACACCGGCGACAAACTCGCATCGCCGGAGGCGTCTTCGTGGTATCGTCTTCGTGCTCCTCGAGGTGGGACAGGACGCGCCGTCCCCCCGTAATTAACGTCTTGCCGCACCCACGTACCTACGTGAATTCGCCTGTGTAACACAACGCATACAATCGTATCCCTTCAGGTATCTACACGAGGCCAATACGTATCGCCACCTGAAATTACCGACATTGTCAGCGCGCCGTGGAAAACCTGCCGAATCGCGTCCCAAGATTTTTGCTTCTTCTCGTTTCGATCACGGTACTTTCACTCGCGAATTTTTGCAAATGGAATATTACGGTACTCGACTCTCGCTGTGCCGACATCGACTCATCGGTAAAAGATCGAGTAATTTTATTTCATTGAGAAACCGCGTCGAATCTCCAACCCACTAAAAGCACTCGATTTCGTTTACACGTATCTCCGTGCGCTATTTCTCACGGTACTCGCCGTGCGATCAGTCGTCCGCTCGAAATCACACATAACGCGAAGGAAGATCGCATTCCTGGCCGCCTTAGACTATAGGAAAGAATCCCAAAAAAGAATCGGAGGTGTCAAGACGAATTGGATACACGAGTGGAAGCATGCGAGAGCCTTCGCCGGGTCAATTAACCGAGTCGTGAGATATATTAGCCACCCTGCGGTCTCCGTTCGCCTTTCGTGCATCTCGACACTTTATTTACGAGGGGATGCCCTCCGTCTAACGGAGAGGAAGACGCTCGACACCCCTGCAATCTCGCCTGGCGGATCTCTACGCTTCCGGAAGCTGTCCGTATCCCATGGATACCGACACCTAGTACCCTTGGACGGTCCTGCGAATCGTCTGAGAGAGGATCCGTGTTCTTCAGGTGACAGGATCCCTACCAGAACGAGACTTTGCGCCAAATTGTCGTCAGATATCGATCTACCAGACGACATGCTCCAGTTTAAAGTTCGCCTGGACAAGCATCCAGCTAATTTCCCAGAGAACTAAATGTTTTCAGCCGTGTACGCGATCGTAGCCTCGAGGATAATATATCGAGGGACGAATGATCGAAGGAGGCTTTGTTGGAGGTCGGTTGATGGGTTCCGATCCTTTCGAGGAAGCATGCGACTTGTCCGTTTCGAGATGTTTAAGGTTAATTCAGTCGATAACGGTCGAACGAACGTAAACGATGTTCCGATCGAAAGAAATTCGACGGACTCGCAATAGCCTTAAAAGCTAACATAAATTATTCTAGCACTTGTAAAATCTCTCGCTAGAAAGCTCGTCCCTTGTCTCACGCATTTGCTTCGTTACCATTTCCAATCTTTAACGACATCGTACGTATCCGTCAGGCAGTGAAAGTTGCCACTCGCCCGTGAGACCTTCCAATAATCGAAGCTTCCATTCCGCAAGCGCGATTCAACGTTCAGCGGGAGGCGATAAGATCCGGAAAGGCAGGCTGGTTCCTGGCGGTGTTGTTGCCAGCTCGTGCCTCGAAGGTGCTCCTTAAGAAGGGTGAGAAGTGTCACCAGGTTTTATGTCGCGGTTGCGGCGCGGCGCAGAGGAGGAAAAACGTCGAATGGGTGGGAAAAAGAGGCGAAAAGAAGGAAAGGGAGAAGAGGGAAGGGCGCGACAGTCACGTAGAATGAACGAGGAAGCGAATAGATGGTGGAAAAGGGGCGACGGAAGAAGACAGACGATGGAGACGGAAAGTGGGAGATCTCTGAATGGAGATAGGAGCCACGAGGATCGACGGAGCTTTTGGCTGTCGCGCGAAGGTTTCGTGAGAGTAATTTGTCGTGCGACCACCTCCGGGAATGTTTAAATGAATTGCTCGGGGTGGGCCCTACCACGAGTCTTCGGGGACTTTTATCGGCGCGACATCTTGTATGGGAATGCGGGCCCAACAGGAATAACAGGCGAACCGAAACCCGCGCTAGAGGAACGAAGAGGAACGATCCTCTCTCTCTTTCTCTATCTGGCCACGCGGGGATGAGGTTGGAGTCGACTTACCTCCCAGTTGGTTTATTGCTCAATCCGCGCTCACGGCTAATGGATTCGTCTTCGCCGGCCCCGATGCATGCTACGTACCTTAGACACGCATTGACCACCACCTGCACGCGCGTCGATGTCCCTCTGGAAATGTCTTCCCTTCTTACCGATCTCTTCTTCTCCTTTGCACCATCTCTGCGCTCCGATCCGACGTTGAACGCGACCGAGCCGACCCTCGATTTACGAGCCTCCCCAAGCCACCGAGGACGTTGACGCTCCACGCGCAGATCTCTAGAAATTGTTTCCTCTTTTCAGCACGGTTGCCTCGGTACGTTGAATTTACTCTCTAACGGATATCAAATAAATCGATCGGAGCAGCTGAGAAAGCGACGTTACGTCGGTTGCATCGATTTTCACTTGGAAATGTATCGATTTGACTCTATCAAAGACGCTCGGACCAGGGATCGGATCTGCCGATTAGGTGATACCAGCGCGATATTCTACCGATCGATTTGTACACAGAAATTTGATACAGATTTAGAAGAACGCTAGTGAAAAGATAAACGGAAATCAATTTTCCCTTCGCTCCATCCGTTCTACCACCTCCAACAAATTATAACTTCGTTAAAGGGCCGTACCCGGCCCTGTTCCATTCGCAATAATCCACGCGTGTAACTATCGACACCTCGGTGAAAAGTGTTCGCGGAACGCAGTTTATGTACGATGATAAATTTCGCGTAAAACTCGTCTCGTTATCCGCACGTGGCAGAAATATTAACCACGCGAACCGCTTGTTTACGACATTAAGGGAATGCAAGCGCGCGGTAATTTCTTCGGTTTTCTCGCTGATCTTCGTTTGATTTTTGATAAGTGTCTAAAAATTATAGAATGATTAAAATTAAATTAGATCGATCTTCGGGTTGATCGGTAGTTGAGCGTTATCTTAAATTATATTAAATAAAAAACGTTATCTAGATTGTAATTTAAAAATATCGCAGGCTTTCTCTTCTGACATAGTCACGAATAAAAACTGAATTACCCGAAGGAATAATCAAATGCAGAAATTATATAGAAACGTTTTATTTGACAAGGCGACTCAAAGTATTAATAAATTTCATTTAAAATTACGAATTTATGATCGGTATATCGGAGTGATCGATAAGAAAAAATTTCTTTCAGTCTTTATCTTCGGATTACGAAATTCTCAGGTAATACGGCCTGAAAAATAATGCACTTCGAAGTTTGTAATGTAATAAAAAGGAATACTAATAATTCTCTCTGCAAGTCACGTATTCCACTCGTCGTATCGATAAGATGCGATAACAAGTGGCTTTCTCGAATGTCCACTTTCGGTGTACAAGTGTACAGCGCTCCTTGATGATACGAAACATCGTTGGCTTCTTGGAAATAAAAAATAATCCACTTTCTACTAGCCTGTATCGCTTACATCGATAATCGATAAGCTGACATTTTTTTAACGTTTAGTTCTTTGAAGTAGTTGAGTTTCCTATTAAAAAATTACTACTGATAATTAACAAACCTATACAGGTTTTATGATATTACTATCGTACGAAGATTACGGAAGAAGAACACGCTGAAATGACTTTCCTGTGACAAAACAGGAAATGTAACTTATCGCGTTCTCAGCCTGATATCACGGAGAACTAAGTCGACTAATTAAAAGATCGACGAACGTATAAACAGAAATTTCTCTCGAATGTCTCACCCGAATGCCAGACATCGATAAACTTCTATCTCATCGCGTTCAATTTCCGGATAATCAACAGCAACCCGATTAAATCCGTCGGAAAGCGCGAACGTTACGAATCATCGACCCGATAAAAGACGGCTGTCCCGCCGGTTACAATGGTCGGTGGAGCTGCTCGTACCTACCTGTACGTGTTACCCGGTACGCAGTAAAGTTTATCTCGCGAGTGTCCGCCACCGACCACCATGGCTCTTACCTGCGGTTCCATACCTGGCCGTGTTTATACGCGGCCTAACAGCCAGGACAGTTGGAACAAGACTGGGAGAAATAGAGAGTGGACAGACGGAAACGAAGATAGGGTACCACACCTTCGGGCAGTTGATTTCGCTGGGCGATTCACACGAGTCAACCGACCAATGATTTACCCGATTTTACTACGGCTTTGTGCAGTCTTCCTCAAAGGAACGGAACGGTATTAGTCTACGAATCGTCCGCTTTAGTAAACCGTGTCATTTTACGATCGATCAGCACCGGTAGCTGTCTTCGAGAGGTACGTTACGTTCGCCTGTCGAGAAATTCGAGACAATCCGATGGTTTCCACGCGATTTTTCGTAGCGATCGTTTTAAAGTAACGATCCTTGCGCCTGGACTGGCCTCGGTGTGGGAGTTCCGAATGATTTTGCCAAAACACGATTGTATTGGTATCTCCTTGGAATTGGAGGTTCTACGTAGGGACACTGTTTTTTCAGTCTCGGCGTGGGCCGAATGGGTTTGAGGTCAGCAAGATCTTTTTAACCGAATTTGAAGCTGAATCGTAGAACAGTTTTATGCGCTGGTCTGTTCGTGGGTTAGGTTTATTTCTCGGATAATTTATTGTAAAAGGTAATCGGAGAACGTCATGCGCGTGCTTCTCTGAGTCACGTGTTCGCGTCATTTCTTAAAAACACGCCTTATCGGTAAAGTCAGCTTTGCGATAACGGAAGTAAGCGCTTCGAACGAAGTTCTTTATCAATAGCGGATAACGATCTGCACGTGCTTGGCCAAGTCACACGCGTTCGCACACTTCGCCTAAGCCAAACCAAAGACCTGCCCCACAAAAGGAACGGTCAATATTTGCCACCAACCTTTCACAAACAACAACCTTTCTCCCTCGCCACGATCTCTCGCTTCGCCTCTCGAATCACGAGAAACAACGAGCCAAACGGACCAACACACTTCGCTCCGGCAAGCCCATAATCCAGCAAACAAGCGATCTCCATCATACCGGTAACCACTCTGGAGCGCGGTTTCTACGCGAGGACACCCAACGCAGCGCAAAACGGTCCGTTCGGATGGTGGCTGAATGAACAGAAGAAGGAAGATATCGAACCGGTTCGTAACTAAAATAGAGGATGAATTTCTTCTTGGTTTCCCTTTTTTCTCGGCCGTGCTAGCGGCGCATAACGGCGGTGGTACGTTGGTCGTGCGGTGTTGTGACGACGCGACCGGTACCTATATGGTAATAATGTGACATGGTTGTCGGTCGCGCGTCGTCGGCTCGCACCAGGAGGCCTTATCTTACGGTGAACGGGGCCCCCATCCACGGGCCCCCTGTGAAGCCTATACGGAGAGGGCCTCGGGTCTGGCACGCGGCACACCCCCGTATGCACGCCACTCCGCTCCACGGGATTCCATCGGGACTCCTCGTCCTTTTCTACCTTGCCGCGGGAGCCAATTCTCCTCCTCCATCTTCTTCCTGCAGTCTCGGTCCCGGTCACCAGGCCCACCGAAATCACCGTCCATCGAGCTGATTTCATTATGAATGCTTCTTTATCGTGTTGTCGGTATTGTTGTTAATAGGAGATCCTTGCGGTCTCGCGGTCTGTTCCGGAGGAATTTATGGCTGAGGAATTTGTACGCCCGTGGACACTCGCCGTCTGGAATTCGAAATCGTCTATTCCACGTTTATTTTTAACTCGTTTCGTTTTTGGTATCGAATTTGGTAGTTTTCTTAATCGTTCGAGGGGACGGAATAATTTTATTCTCTCGCTATAATTAGTATATTTTCTTATAATTAGTCTCAACTTTCTCTTTCTTCTTTTTTCCCTCTGAACGATTTGCCAGCCCAACTATCCCTTGACGGAAGATGAAACCAAGACGAAGAAGTATCTTCTCTGCCTCCTATCTTCTTCCGCTTTTCCATCGGGTTACTCTTCTTCTTTCTTGCCGTTCTAGCAAGCAAAACGAGTAAACAGCAGTTGGCACGCACATGATTTCACCTATACATCTCGGCTCGTAGCCAGTAGATCAAGGTGGCCCGAGAAAGGCGACGAGATCTCTCTCCTCTCGTACACCCACGAGACGAGCCAAGAGCTCGCCATTAAGGGACACGGATATTTCATCTGCGCAGTCATCGCATATTTCGATTTCTTCCCTGTCATCCGGCCGGCTCGTACGGGTTACTTCAAAGGAGCTGCCTTCGAGCCCGTACAATATACCTATGTACCATGTCCCTTCTCCTCCTCCTTCTTGCTCTTCCTCTTCTTCATGGTGTTCCCCATCGGTTCGTCGTTTCTCTTCGTCCCGGTGCGGTGTTTCGATGATTTTCTAGCGGACCGCGGACAAAGGTGAAACATCGATCGATATTTTCTGGAGTACACGGACGAACATCGTGATTAATTCAAGAATGTTCCGTGCGCTGTTTTCAGATGCATATTTAAGCCAATGATTGGCCATTGTTTGTTCCGTTTATGCTACGCGAGGAGTTGCTTCGTAAGAAGGCTCGCGAGCGTGTATCCGTGCCAACTTATTTTTCAAGTTTCTAAGGTCTTTTAGATACGTTTGTTTCACACGAAATCCGCAATTCAATCAGTGGGAATACGGTACTATGTACTGTGCGAAAGCGGTGCAACGGTACATAAATACTCGTACAAAAAAGAAGGCACCTGGTAAAATATTAATGTAATTGTGTTGTTACGCCGCTTCGATATGCAAGAGATGTCAATCCGTATATTGCCGAGAGAATCCGTGTGAAGATCGTGGGAGAAGAAGAGAAACATCTCGCTGTAATCGTTCCCCGAAAATACTGGTGTCAAGAACGACTCACGGATCGACTTAAGAACCTCCTGAAACCCGATGCCTCTTCTCTCTTCATTTCTTTCCTACGACATTGTCCTCCCTTCAGATTCCGAAACGCATCACGATTAAATCCTCCGTGGAATTTTAAAGTAGACACCTACGTCGAAAAGCGGAAAGTGTGAACACGATGGAGAGACAGCCGGTGGGCGCAACTCGGTTATTAATTATTAGTCGCTTCACCGTTTCAGACTTTTCTACCTCGTACGCGTGTGAGACTAACACCTGTTGTCGCGCTTTACGGCATAATCGTCGAGCCTTCCTTCAAACGGAACGGAAATTTACGATCCTGGCTCTCTTCTACAGTTAAAGTATTATTAGCGAAGTTTTACAATCACTGGTTAAAGCATAACGATAACAACTTTAGTAATACTCGGCTGTCAGAGTTTTCTTTAACGCAACTACTATTAGCGATCGATCTTAGAACGGTGATTAAACCTTTCTACGTAAAATTCGCTCGCGACTCTCGATTTCGGTAAAAAAGAATGAAAAACGTTGAAAACTTTGAGCGGTCTTAGTCGATCTGCAAACTTCCTTCGACGTGCGATCTTTCGAAAAGCAAAACTTCCCCTACGATCTATCGATCCTCTTCGTTTATCCGACATCGATTCGCATGCTTCTTCTGGTCTTGAAGATGCTCGACGCATGAAATGGCCAACGCTGTCGGATGTCCCTATTTTATTTTTCTCCGAGCTACTCGTGAACGGCGCTAACGTGCCATAAAAAGTGAACGAACAGGAAACGGGGGTGGATGAAGAAGGAGAAGAAACTCGTATCGGCCGTGGAACGATGAGGGAAGAAGCTTTAAAAGAGGAAGAAGAAGAAGAAGAAGAAGAAGAAGAAGAAGAAGTTGTCTCTTTAGGAAGAAAAGACGGCAAGCATATTTGCTCGAAGCCTTTTTTCTCTGTCTCGAGCTCGATTCAGGGGAGGATTAGCAGAATTAATAAACGTAAACCTTTTAAGCTAACGCCGTCGCGGCGCCGATAAATTCTTATTTATATTATAATCGAGCTACGAGAGGAGACCACGAGCCACTATTATGGATGTTTCGCCGCGTCGTCACTTCGTAAACCTGTTGAATAAATTCCAACGTGACGCTTCGTCGTTCTAACCTCGAACTTACTCGTTAGAATGCACCATGGTCTGCTCGTGTACACCTCGCTGCGTGAAAGAAAGAAGAAAGGAGACGTTGGACATTAAGGGGTATGTCCTCGTAAAGACGAACGCGATGGCTCGTGCGTCGGTTGATAGGAGAACTTGGATGCTCTGGGTTTTACGGTTATTGAGCCTGATTCGGTCTACGTGAAAAAATGAACGCGACGAGTCGACATTTCTGGCGTTTACGAGAAATTTCAGATTTCGAGGTTAGAAGGTTGAATTTGTTGTTACAGCTCCACACCGCACGAACTACAGTGTCACCCTAAACTTTCGACATTTTTTATTCCCATAGTAAAATGTAGATAAATAGGCGAAGATTTAACGAGAAGATTAAACGAGATAAATTCTTTCGAAAGATAGAAGCGTAGGACTGCGAAAATGTTTCGCCAAGAACTCGCCTGCTCTCGGTTACACCACTGATAACAGAGCGTGTATAAGAAATTCATATTATTCCGTATAAACTCACGATGCATACAAAGTACGAAGCGTATAATCAAGACCGATAATAAGAATGGAAATTGTAGTAATGGAAACTGAACCACGGAAATCAACTGCCTCCTACGTCAGATCCTATCGTAATTATCAAAGAATCCCGACGTTTCAAATCACATATCTTAACCGAACTTAAATATCCATTCACGAAACCCTGATAAAATTACAAGCCTTCCCATAACCTATCTATAATACGTGTTCCAACACCTCGAACAAACAGGAACGGACCAAACGGAGCACACGCGTCCACTAACCGCGCTCCGACTAAAATATCTTGGGAAATTTGACTAGAAACCAGCAGGATTCCTTCACGAATTCACAGATTCGGTAATACGGCGTCACCGATAACCTTATCGAGAGGAACAGGTCTAAAAGGATCCAGTAGTGTCCTGAAATCGACGAAGGGGCCCTCCTCGGTGCACGATGCGCGTGTTTCAATTAATAAGGCCACGAATACGTACGTATACCTGACCAGGCGGATAGAGGACTCCGAGATGAATCAGCCAGTGTAAATTATCGAGGCACGTTATCTTGGACGTTGGTATTGGGTGTTCAGGTACCTGTTCTGGCCCGAAGCATTCACACGTAAAATTACGTTATCTGCTGGTTTCCATGGGAGGCGAGGAGAGATACGTCCCGGAGAGCAGTACTCGGATACAGGTAGATAGATCGTCGTACGACTACGTAGAGGAGGCGCGCGTAAAACGATCGAGAGAACCGGCAGGATCGCATAAACTGTGGAGATTTAAGCGGCTCAGGCCCTCTCCCGGACGAGGAAACCATCTTCCAGGCCGACCACCATGGCTACGCTCTTAGCCTCGCCGGTTCCGCCGTTCTATGCCGAACAATGTTTCACTGGAAAGGTGAGCTAAATGTCAGGCCGCCGCGAGCCTAAGGCTTTTAGGCGAGAAGATATTGAAAATGAAATCGCGAAAATACCATTTCAATTACTCCGGCTGGCTGGGGTTGCTTTATTGGCAGCGGATACGGGCGCGCGAACGCTGACAGGTAAATGGGGTGAGAGGGATGGAACCGATAGCGGGAGTCTTCGGTGTTGGCAAGCTTTCCTTGCTTACGTGCGACGAAGAAACAAAACTGCGTTTCCTTTCCCAACCTTTCCTGAATCGCGATTTATGACTGTCAAATATTCGATAAGGAGCAACGTTGCGGTAACGTAACGTTTCGCGCGCAAACATTCGGAAAGATTTTCAGACAATTTTAAGACGCCGAAAAGTTGTGATTAGCTGTTTATTCAAAAGGATGAGTATTTGTTTATATGTATCGTGTTAGGCTATATAGAAGATAACTAATTACAGATATACGAAGTATTGGAAAAATAAAAGATAGACGATAGAAAATGAAAGATAGTGTGAGAAAAATAACATCTTCCAATGGAAATAAGATGCTCGACCGAGATCGACAGAGTTTTCTCGCAATTTTTTCTTATTACTTCATAATTTATTCGAGAAAAAGTCAAAGTATACATCTGATAAGTCGCAGTTTGCTTCGAACTATCATTAACTTTATTTGCATTGCTTGCATTAAAGATAACAAACAAGCTGTAATATCCGATCGAGATCGAAGATTTAGAGGCCCCGAGGTCTTTGAAATGGAGAAACCATCTTAACCGTGAGAATGCTCTTAGCTCGTTTATCTATTTTTAATAATATTCTAAAAGGTGAGGCAAATGTCGTGACTAAATCTAATAGAATACATAAAATACGAATTGTGAAATAAATTATCAAAGTGACGACATTTCGAAGCGTGAAAAAAAAATGGTGAAATCGTGATATATCGCTCCATCAATGTGTCATACGAATGCAACGTTAAGTTAAAGCGAGAGAAACAACTTCTTTTCAACTTTGCCAGTACCACAAATTGATTTTTATTTCGCGATTCCTTAAATTTACGAACCTTCTTCGATTCTTACAAATGAAAAACACGGGCAATGTTTCAAGCAACTAAATTTTAACAATTATAAATTCCCATTCTATACTTAATAAACTACGCAGAAACTGTAATTTATAGCAAGATTAATGTATCCTTAATGTCGCTTCGGTGATAAACACATCTCGCTGAATGAAAGTGCAACAAAATCTACTGTGTCTACTAAAATGCAATAAATTTTTGATCGGTCGAATTTTTGCAACTTTTCAGCAATGTGTATCAAGTTTCCAAAGGTCTTACACGATCCTTTCGAATAGTGTTGATAACTTTTCTGAATGGACAATCGTTCGTTGCCGGTCGAACCTCTTGAAGTGAGTTTATGCACAGGACGAACCGCTTGTCACGGTGAATATATTCACTGTACTGACTTAAGAGGTTAACTATGTCCGACGATATTTCAATAGGAGGCGAAGCAAATATCATGTTCCAGCCCAATCTGGCGAGGGGGCAGCGAGAGAATAAACTGTAAAAGGTGTAAATCAATGAAGTAATGTAACGAGTAAAGACGGAGGGATATATTGGTAACGTAATAAGTAGTCGGATCGTATGTACGTCGGCAACGGGCTTTAAGGCTCGCCTCACACGACTGGTATTCTCGCAATTTCAATGCTTTTGTGCGTTATGAAAAGAAATCTCTTCTACCATGAAATTTCTACAACTATTATACATTAAGATTACTTATGACACTTGTACTTTCTTTCTTTGGTAACGAGATAGAAGAACGATCGAGTTTAAAAGAAATTAACTGGAATAAAAAGAATAGCTTCGAGAGTTCGCTAAGACGCGTCGATTCCTATGGAATAAAGGTTTATGTTACGGTATAATATAGAAATCGTACAAGAATTGACAGCATATGACTAAAACGAACAAATGAACTATATGAATCGAGCTTAAAGGGAAGTAGAATGGCTTACACGCGAATAAGTGAAATAATAAAATAGTGAAACATAGTTAACCGAAGTTATACATCGGTAATATAATAAGTAGTCGGATTGTGTACGCCCAACTATGGAATGAAAGAGGAAAACGGTGGAAGAAGCCTCTCCAGATATCTACGGTCATTCCGTATCAATGTTACACCAGTCTTCGTTACCTTAAAGACGTAATATCGTAGTAACATGCAAGTATATTTTCCTTAAATACATCCTTTTTCAAGGATCCTTACGTTCGGTATACTTGAAATCGTGGTTACTCGTGAAATTTGAAACTACAACGAGTACAACGAGTATCGCGAAGTACAAGCACTTACTCGACGCTTTCTACCTTCGTTTAACCTTAAAAGTTTCTTTTCTGCGACGTGCCAGAGTTGCCACGAAAGGTCTTTGTCTCATAGATTTCAAAAATTTAGCGAGTAGAATAAATAATCTCGTTGGAATCGAAACTTCTAATTTGAAGTTGAATGAAATTGAATAGACGTTTCTTTATAGTATTCGGTCATTGAATTACGCAGCGGAAGACAAACAGAGTGCCATCGTGCCGCGAGACTGTAGAGAGGTTAAATGGCAAACTGCCATAACTCTTCAAATTGCCCTCACAGTACATACTTACAGAAACTAATACGCGTGTTTCGTTTGAGTTACTATCCCGCAGTTCTTCACAGTTCGTACGTTTCTCGTTTACCTCCCATCCCGTTGTTAACTTGGTCATTTAGCGCGTAAGAAAAGGTGAAACGGGCAACAGCGACAAAAAAGAAACGAAGAGGAGGTTGAAACAACTGGTGGAAACCAAGAATGGTACCGTGTGCTCCTTACACTGCCTTGTCCGTAGCTCAATGTCAATATACGATGGAGAACAACAAATTTTTTACAATAGAAACGTGAAAATAGAACGAACTATATTTGTAAAAAGTAGATAACGAAATTCTTTTGCGTTCGATGAGCTTCCCACATTTAGTTTTCGTATCTTCTTGACCACCCACGCCAGTTTCTTCGACAGAATTATCTTACTCGTTAGAATTATCAACATCTTTTTTTATCATCGCTATAGATTTCCTCTTTCGATGCTTGAAAAGGTATGCTGGACCTTCGACGGAATCAATTTTCCGCAGTTTCTTCTCACCTACCCTTTTACACGGTAAAATAAAATAATTCTCGCCCGAAGGGTTTGACAACTAACGTCATACGCAAATGCAGTAACGCGACGCCTAATTTTATGCTTCGATTCGTCGCACTTGCACCGAGTGCGGCGAAAAGGGAGGGCAAAAGGAAGCAGAGACCGACCGCAGGTTGTAACGTTTCGCAAGAGATCGCTTATGCGACCGACCATGATGCCCCTCGACGTAGTTCCTGAATATCCTTTAGACAATGATGATGATGATGGTCGCGCGTTCCTGGCTATACTTGCGGCTGGCCGCAAGAAGAAGACTCTCAAAGAAAAGGAACGAGGAAGTCCACGCGAAGAACGTGTCCTATCCGCCGTAAATAAAATCCACGATTTCGTTTTCTTTGGCTCTTGCGTTTATGGTTTCGCGACAACCATTTTAAAACACCTTAGTCCTCTCCCTATACACGGACGAAAAATTATCCATGCTATTAAACAATAATTATTTTTTGCAGCTGTAAATAATTTCTCGCATACTGAACGTAACGCGCGATAAAATTTTCTTAGGACGAAAAGCAGATAATACGATAAGCGTCGATCGTCCATTTACTGACAGTCGTTATTTTTATGATTAGGATTCTTTCTACGGACAGATGGGTTGTTTCGTAAACCACCCCTAAGAAATCACCGAAAAGAGCGAGAAAATAGAAAAAGTTAGGATACGAGTATGAAAAAAGAGAAAAGAGACAAAGAAGCTTCGCAGCAGGAGGATCAAAGGGAAATAGCGATGAAAGACCAAGAGAGGGCGGGATGAACGAAGGAAAAGGAAAAGCGGCATAAGGTGGAGGAGGGTACGTATTCGCGTGGAATACGTGGGCGAGTGCGAGGCTGTGTCGCGCGAGTCACCGCTCGGTTGCCCAGGGCGTCCCGTCGTCCGTCATCCTGTCCGCCCGTCCGTATTTCGTGGTCTGGCACGCTGGCGAACGAGCGTACGCACACGCGTGCACGGTGCACACGCTCCACGCCGTTCCGCCAATCACGAGTGGACGCGAGCCGCGCCGCGCGATTTTTGTCCATTCAAAGTGTCACATCCGGGCAAAGGCGTATTGTAATTTACTCGCTCATTCTTTTCGTTGTCGCTAGATCACCGACCCATTACCAACTCCTTTTAATTGCTCGCGAAAGATTCGCGCCAAGTTACAAGAGAAGCTCACGATTGTCGATAAGATTCGACATTTCTGAGACTTTGAAAGGACGTAGGGTACGTCTAGCGGAGACGAAGGAAATATAGATCCCTTTTTAAGCAAAATTGTTAAAATCCTTAAGAGTCATTATCTCCTTAGAAAGTTGCTTCTTTCGATTATTGCCTTGACCAATGATAGCATCTATATTAACAAGCTTTCTATCGTAAAGTACTTGTTAGTCGATACTATGCCAGTAGATTCGGATTTTCAGCTGCTAAATAAATTGCAAGGCGAAGGATTAAATCAGACAATCCGATGCCAAAGTTGGTCTCGTTTGTTGATCATCGAAATATAAATGAAACAAAGACTGTCGAAACTGAAAACGACCGGGGCCACTCGCACGTTTTAGCTGTTAAATGATACGCGCCTGCGAAATTGCGGGTGGCCACCTTCTGCGTGTGCATCCACCGATCGTATATCGGCAAGTACAACTTCGTTCAGCCGGCTATGAAGACGTTACACCGGGTACCTCGTGCACAAGAGCATGTACGGCTTGTTATTTATTTATTTATCCGCAGAATGACGCGTAAAACGAAAACGGTACGAGTTATAATCGTTCGACGGCTTTATGAATTCGTTCGCGTAATATTAAAAGCGTCTCGGTGTTTGTATATACGTGTAATTGCGCGTACTTATCTCGCGTGATTTGAGGTAGCCGTTACCCAAATCGGTACACAGCTTTAAGAGCGTTCAGAACACGATAATCAAGTACAAACTAGCCATACGATAAATTATTTTATGAATACGTTAACATCGTGTGCACCCTATAAGATGCGCGCAGAATTCGCAAAACGGCCTTCGATTCGCATACGACCGCGTCCTGTCCGCGCGACGATTATTTCGCAAACGATGCAGGAAAGATAAATTCACGGGACTTTCGCGGCATCGGCTTAATTGGCCACCGATTCCAGCTGAATGTGTCGTGGAACCGCGACGAAGTAGCGAACTGAAAATAATGCGAATGACGTCCGGGAACAAGGCGCTCGTGAAAATATTATTTGACGACCGCCTATGTATATCTGACTTGGTTTCTCCTTTCTGATCTCTCCTTTTCGATTATGAGCGTTTGTTTCGTATGTACCGCGTACTGTAATTTGTCAAAGAGTCGTTTTGTTCATTTTTCATGTATACTTAGTCTCCTAAATTATTGGTTGAAATATTTCGCGAGCTTTAATTTCGGAAAGTTAATTTTTTAATTCCACCTACCACTCCAGTAGCGAAAAGTAAAAGTTGTGAAATAAATGCTTTCGCAGACGGTATTCAATCTACGAAAGAAAATGTTTACAGGCAGGTTCTAAACGAGCAATCATAAGGATGCAACGGTTGAAATAATTAAATAACACGTATGTTACAACACTTTGTCATTATTATCTGTCAAATATCTGTTAAACAACGACCAATTCGACATTCTCTTGACGGAGGTAAGACAAGAAAAAGCGGAGAATATTATGCACCCAGATGAAACAAAGCAGCTCGGATATAGCGTTCGAGTGAACTTTGATATATGATGAGCAGCACATATTTTAAGCATTGAAACATGAAAATAATTACAGCATCGACACACGGCTATCATTTCTCGCAATCTGATATCTAAAGTTCAAATCGGTGCCTCAATAGAAATTACTCATGCAGGCATCCGATGGAAAGGTTTAATCAAGAAGTGGAAAGATTCGTACATATCGACGAGAATTATGCTGAAGCGATTAACATATTAATAGATATACGTTTTTTTTAATTGCCGTGATTTCCATCCAACAACGCGGACTAGAAATTTTCATACAATGTGCAATTTTGTTCGAGTCTTAACGGTTGCGTTGAAATTTGCATATTACATCGGGTTGAATAAGTGTTTCGAGTAAAGTTTAACGATTTCGTTGTATACATCGTGGACTTGTCCGTTAACGAATTTCTCAACTCTGTGAGAAATCGTTGTGAAATTCACTACAAAAAGTTCACTGCTTCTCATACAATTCTGAATTGTCGTACGAGAAATAGCGCAACAAAGAATATAACTCAAAGATCGGTCAAATTAGCAAATTCAAGAGTAACGAAGGATCGCATCCGGTTCGTCGCAGGATCACGTTGCGGGTCAAACTGCCTAGCAGTTACAAAACGATAGTGACACCGGTATCGCCAAGAAAGAGTAACCCAATCGTCTTTTCTTGGAGGCACGCGTGTAAACGTATCCATACGCGAGGAACGAAGGAAACTTAGCTGAAAGTGAACGAAGAAGCGAACGATGGTAAAGAAGGAAAAAGACGACGAGGAAGACAAGGAGGATGAGGAGGAAAAAGAAATTCCGTAGGGACGAAGTGTAGGTCCAACCGGACGTGTTATCGACGCTCTGCCAACCCCTTAAATCAGCGAAGGTAGGTGAGCGAAGGGGGTGAAACGGAAGAAGAAAAAGAAGACGAAGAAGAGGAGGCGGAGGGCAGATCCACCTTTCCTTTTCTCTGATCCCTCGATGTTCTTTCTTCCTTTTTTTTTTTTTTCTTTTTTTTCTCTCCCAAGTTCGTGACGAAGAGAGGACATGCGCATGCAGATCACGTTGGTTGTAGCCAAGTGATAGCGTATCTGTGGGCGGCGCGTGCGTGTGGTCCTTCTATGTCCCCTTTAACTCCCATCCTTACCTTCGTTTCTTCCACCATGCTCGAGGGAACTCTCCGGCCCGTTTCAAGTCTCTTCTGCCGTCTCTCTTGCTCTTTTCCCTTTTCACCTTATACCTGGATCCTACCGGTTTATACCTCTCTTCGCTTTTAAACGAGGAAATGACAGACTTAATACGCGATTTAATACGTATCTACCTGACGATACGCTTTCCGCGCCGTGCCAGAGATTAGCATTTTCGACGATGGTTTTATTTTCTCTCTTCTTTTCGTTCGATAACTTTTAACGACGCCGATAACCATCAAACACGCTTCAGCGAAACCCGCGTACAAATTTCAAAGAAAATAAAATTGCTAGAATTGCCGAAGCAATTGGAACGAGTGAGAACGTTGGCTAATCGATGAGTGGCAATCGTATCCTCCTGAAATATTGTTAGTTAAAGTCCGAAGCCTGCGACAAACTAATAGCGAAATCAAAATCATCGGGGAACAATGCAACTTGTGTCATAAATATCGAATGGTATCTGGATTATATCCCGGCGAATTAATTTCGCCGTACTAGCTGTCAAGAAATTATGTAAATTCGCTTTACAAGGCTGAGACACGAGGTTTCACTCTTCCCTTCCTTTCCTCTCTTCTCTGCTCTTTCTTTCTTTTTTATTTCTGATCCGGATCGGAATTCCTCGAGTTTCCAGGTTCGAGAACGAACTCCTAGTCGAGCAGCCTGTTGGAAGAAGTGGAAGTCGACCGGTCGTACGAGATTCTCCTTATCGACGCGAGCTGTCCCGTGTTCGGCCCGTTCCCGGGCCCGAAATAGCGTATTCGGACCCACCTCGTGCCTTTCCAGCACCTACCTTCGAAAAAGAAACGTAACCCTAGACGTATCGCGGTGTCATGTCCCGCGCACCTGGCGGCCTCGTTCTTTGTAACACGATACACGCGTTTCTTCTTCTTGTTCTTCTTCTTCGTCGTCGTTCTCTCTGCTGCTGTTCTTTCTTCTTCGTCCTTTTCTTCTTCTACTTCTACTTTAACTTCTTCTACTTCGTTGCTGTTGCCTTGTGCTTATTCTCCTGTAGATAGACGCTGCCTTTTACTTAAATGCATTATGCACGAAGTAACGCAGTATATTACGAAGTAAACGCGGTTGACGATATCTTCTAAGATATTTCTGATCGCTCTGATAAACGAGACTGATAAACGAGAGTGATCTTAAAAAAATCTTAGAAATTAATTTTCATTTTCACGAGGAAAGGAACTGACCAAGAACATCAACGACAACGAGAGTTTAAAAAATAATATAATAAAAGTTTATTTTACACGTACAAACGAAACACAACGTGGGCACGTAGGTACACAGTGTGAAAGAAATACGAGGCGATCCTTTTGTATGTCCTACTCCGGCTACCTATACATACATATAATACGTCGTGCGTAACATAATTACAGATCTAACGATCATGAATCCGTGAATAACATCCTGATATGCAGTTATAATTATACCCTATGTATTAACAACTACGAAATACATACGCAGCTAAAAACACACTAAAAATCAAGGACGGAAGGTCCGCTTAACTCGCACGAGTCTCCATTACCTACATATCTTCTCTTCTCGAGCAACTCCCAATAGTAACCAATCCACTCTTGAACCATATTAGATCACGATCGATATATCAAAAAGTTATATCACCGATGTACCAACTCACGGTAGAACTCCATTTATCTGAACCTGCCAGGATGCAAGTAGTTCACATAATAGGAGTTCGCTGATTCTATCTACTATTTATAAGATTTTTCGTTTATATAATAGAAATCAACATCGGGATAAATATCGACGTAGACGAGCGATCCTTTATAGAGAGCGATAACAAAATAAAAAATAGATCTGCTCGTTTATATTTCTCTGTATAATTCAATATTTTATCGGAACGCTCGCGCGACAAAACTCGTTCGTCCGCATCGAATCTAAAAGAATTTAATCGGCAGGAGATCATTTAGTCGAGCACTAGCTGAAATTTCGTTCCAATAAATAGAATTGCACTGTACGTATGAACCGTCTGAATGACCGGCCTGAAAATTTTTCTCGAGTCCGTACGTGAATAAATTTTCCTAGTACAATGCCAGACTTGCCGCGATCGGTGGACGAAACACTAGGACGTCTCCTGTAGCACCACGGCCCCGGTGCCGGGCACAGGTATCCCCGGCGGCGGTGGTGACGTCGATACACCCAAATTGTGAGTCAACGAGTGCCTCCTGAGGTCGCAGTTCCTGCGGAACACTTTGCCGCAGGATGCACAATGGTAAGGTTTGATGTCCGTGTGCGTGAGAAGGTGGGTCTTCAGGTTGCTCCTCTGGTTGAAACTCCTGGCGCATACGGGACACTTATGGGGCGATTCCTCCATGTGTAGAATCTTGTGCACCGCGAGGGTTCTGCTTTGGCAGAATCCTTTGCCGCATTCCGCGCATTTGAACGGTTTTTCTTTGCTGTGGATGTACCTGGAACGAATGAAAGATCGATTTTTCTCTTGATTCAAATGCGCGCGCGATGATACCGATGACAGATGTTCAGATGAAGAGGTTGGAATGGTCAGTAATGGGATTAGAGGGATTAGGGGGATTAATGATTGTCGGAGCGGCCGAGCGTGGAAATTTTCGTTTGGCTTTCCGAGATGAACGAGTGTTCGGGTGAAAGTGGTTTATTATTGGCTTAGGTTAGGCTAGACTGAAGTTTGGGAGTGCATATATACTGGTGAGAGGATGTTTAAGCTGTTAGAGACATAGGAAATGGGTAGTAACGTGTGCGTGTGTGTGTGTGTGTGTGTATGTGTCAACTAGGATTATAAGTATATAGTAAGCATTTAGTGACACGAATAAGAATGTTTAAATATTACCATACGTGTCTGAAGCAAAGTATCTACATAAATAACAATGCGAATAAAAATATCAGACCGATGGAGAATTTCAGCGCAGTCGTCCAACTACCGAATCTAAGCGAACTAAAATTAATTTCATCGTCCTCGAACAACCGTCAAAATGCTTTCAATTTTTCGTTTCGATAAATTACCAAACGTTTCGTCGTCTCTCCCATAAAGCGATAAAAGGAACAGCGTACAATATACGTTGGTTAAAAAAACAGATAACACGAAGAACATATACTACGACTATTTTTAAGCTCAATACTCGAGTCCAATTAACGGGAATTGCGAACGTATCGTGTCGTCGTGATTAATGATCAAGATACAAAAAGCCCGATAAATTGTCACGAATTGATCAACGTAATTAATACACCGTAGCTGTATTCTGATCGCCGTCATAATTACATGTTGGACCGTATCATTTCGTCGTATTTAGACGGCACACGAACATTGCAATCAATTTGAACAGGCTCGTGTGCTCGCTCGCGCGTGCGCTCAAGCACCTCACGGGGAAGAAAGCCCGTTTCACGAGGTGCCATGATTGGTATAACTACTTTTGCCGTGCACACTTCCCTCGGCTCATCAGCATATATAATGGCAGCTTTATCTTGCGCGTCTCTTCCGCGAAGAGATCCCCCTTCGAGCTAATTTTTTAATAACTTCAACCGGCATCTTTGAATGCAGGTAAATTGAGTTCAATTATCGTCAATTCCGGTTCGTAATGATTTGCAATTATCACGAAACTTTTCGATCGATAAGAATCTGCGTACTTTCTTGCGAGAAGTTTGTTAAAATCAAAAGTATAAAACGTTAACAGGCAAGAGGATCGATAAAATCTCGATCAAGGGCTGAAAGTTTCAAGATCTTTGATATCGCTAATAAACATTTAGATTGGAAAGAAGCTCGGCTTCGAAAAATCCAAAGGACGAATCAAATTCCTGTTAGAAAGATATCCCAACAGAAAGCTATAAACTTTCGATCAACGACTAACTGGAAAAACCTGAAAAAACAAGCGATAAAACGTTCAAAATTCCAGGAAATCTTGAACCACGATTTTAATAAATTCTAAGTAAATTTGCAACGCTTTCACAATATCCCAATCGTGTAAAATAATCTACGGAACCACAACGTGCATCCATAAACCGATTCACGACGTGCCATTCTCCAGCTTACCTATGATCCCTCAGGTGATCCTGCCGTCGGAAAGCCTTTCCACAAATGTCGCACGAGTACGGCCGCTCGTCGGTGTGCGTTCTTTCGTGTATCAGCAGATTGTAGCTTTTCGTGAACTGTCGGCTGCAAAACTTGCAGATGAATTGCTTCTTGGGCCTGGACGCCCTGCACGTCCGCGGTATGCTCGACTCGACGGAAGTGGACGTGGCTTGAAGCGGCGACGACGAGGACAAAGACGAGGACAGCGACGAAGAAGAGGACGAGGAACAGGCAGACGACGAGGCCGGGGACGTGAACGAAGAAGCCGCTATCTGCGACAGAGACGACGACTGCGGTATCGTCGTCGTAGAACTCGAACTCGCGCGATTTCCTTCCGATATCCGTCGCAACAGCGCCTCGTGATTACCGGAGGACGTCGCCACGGAAGTGTCTCTCAACAACACTTGCTGCTCCTCCAACAGAGCCAAATCGTCGTCGGGATCTGCGATAAAATCCAACCGTGCCTCTTCCTCGTCGTCCGGGGATTGCAACAGTCTCTCAGCAGCTAGCTGATCGTTCTTCGACGGTATCGTCGAAGTCAGCGCCGTCTCTAGGCCGGTATTGATCGGTGAACACCTCTGATTGGCGAGCCCCGAACTGGACGACTGACTAACAGCCGGTGCTGTACTGCTGGCATGAAGACGATGAAGAGTCAAGTAGGTCTCCAATGCCTGGAGATTGAGCGCCGCGGCGGCGGCATGTCCAGGTGGAAGCAGAGCGACTCTCTGCAGGGCAGCGAGAAGTGCTCCTTGAAGTCCAAGAGCCACGCTCTGTAACGTGAAATTCGGTAATCCAGCCTCTGTGACACTGGCGACGTCTCGTAGCTCGGTACTGGTGGACGTGGTCGCCGACGTGGAGGAGGAGGAGGAGGAGGAGGAGGACGACGGGACCATTACGATTCCGCGGTCCTGCTCCTGGTCCTGCTGTTGTTGTTGCTGTTGCATCCTCCCCCGTCGCTAGAATCGTCACGGGTCTGGCTGAGGAATTGCCGACGTGTTGCCTGCACCATTGGCGAGAGTAACCTATCGATCCGACGGTTTTCGTTGATGACGAGATCGATGAATCGGATTGGATCGTTGGTTCACTGACCGATCGAACGGGTCCCAGCGTGGATCGCGGACCTCATGCTCGGCAATTTCGCGGCTTGATGGCGAGTAATCGTCCAGGAACGCGACAAGGTGGACGAACGTGGAAACGGTAAAGAGGAAAGACGCGCGCGATGCTGGCGGTGCGAAGGCGCCCCGACGACTGCTCCTGCCTCTCGCTGCTGGGCACTGTTCGTGGAGACACCTGGTGGCAGGTATCCGAGGCGAGTTGGGACCGTCCGCGAGAAACGGGCCCTGGATTCAGGAGAGAGAGCCACAGCTGGCCCGCAATTGCTCGCCGTTTCGGCGTAAACGGCGTCGTTCGTAATCTCGCGTGCACGCGCGACTGCGTGCGCGCGCGTCAGCTATCCGCTGTCGCCGTCGTTACGATATCGTTTCTATCTCGATGGGAATTACGAGGACGATGCGCTACTAAGAGTCGCGCATCAGACCCTCGTACATGGAAGATTTTTGTGCGACGGTCGACCAGCAATTCCCCCGCGGTTTTATAGCGGTCTAAAACCGTAAAAACGCGAAATAAATTCATAGACTCGTAACGTACACGTAATTTGTCACGAATCGGATGATTTTGCGGGTGTTTCGGCTCGTGCAACGCGATTATTTCTTTATTAAGAGCAGGTTTTTCATAGGAATTTTTCAACGCCAGCTTGATCGCTAACGCACACGCTACTCTCTCAGATTTTCGCGACTATATATTTTATTCAATTTGTGAGCCGTTAGAGCTCGATGTTCAAATTAATTTCTGTCTAGCAATGTATCGATAAATCTCTGCGCTTCTGTGTCCACGGTTATCGTTAAAACGTCGCGAATTAAGAATTACGAGGTACTTACGTAACATACCGTAAACCGTGAAAGTAACGAACAGCAAATTCTGTCATGGCGTGTGTCACCAGTCACGATATGTACACGTCTGGTAATAAACAATGTAAATACGACGTTGCTTGTTCGTTCGCGAGCTATTCGCACGTTCAACAGTCCTAATACGCGGATACACTGTCAGGTTGATAGAAATGCTCGCAGGGCGAATTGGTGAAACGCTAAACGATACTCTACGACACGGGGAATTTAATTATTTACTTGCTCGTAAAGTACTTGAAGCGATGCCGCCTATTTCCTATTCGCAAATTTTCAAGTCATACTTACATTTTGTTTACTACTGGAAAATGCGAATTGAAAAATATATTAATTGAGATCGGAATTAACGCGTCTTCTCTCAATTAGAACCGTTAAATCGAGTCGTAGAATCGACATCGTTAATTTGAATATTGTAATATTAGATATGTTAATGAGATCTCTGGACAAGTACAAGAAAAGTTAAAATTTATTGTAATTATTTTTATGGGACGCATACGTTTGAATAATTGAATGAAAATGACAGAAGTTTGAGAGAACTCTGACTGGACATTCTTTTAAATTTATACTCTCTGTGGATAAAGTTGACGCATCTAGGAAATAAAATTACGTAATACGTGATAATTCAATTTTGTAGAAGAATCATTAGTGTCAAGGATTAATCATCTCCATATATCTTACAAATAGTTAATATCAGTAGTAGAAATTATTTAAATATTACCTTACGGTGTTTATTATTATCTTAAAATTATCGTTCGAACTTTTGATCGGATGTGCAAGAATATTTGTGTTGAGAACAAGAAACGTTCAACCTTTTCTATTCTATCTTTCTATTCGTTCTATTTTTAAACATTTTTCGACAGTATGTCGCGAAACACGGTTTATGCCTCGTTTCTTCCATCATCGTTTGTTTTTCTAACACCTGAGAGTCGACGGCCTCGTTCAGCAATTTCCAACAGCGCTGCACCATCGGTGCCGGTGCTCTGACCAGATCGCTAAACTCGGAACAGCCGTTGTTCTTCGACAGGCCATCGGCTTATCACAGCGACAAACAGCGGGCGGCAATTGTTTACGTTTCTGCCTCCACCGTTGACTTTTTGTATCTTAGCCGTTCAAACGATTTACCTCCGTGCGTTCCGAAGAATTCAAATGAAAGAAGAACGCGCAGAGGTACAAATCGGCGAACCGCGCTCAGCTCGTTACGTATAGTAGGCAAAAATTAGAAAAAGAATTATCGAGTGCGCGTATCGTCGCACAAGTCGCTTCCGTCTCCGCGCTCGACTCACCGCTGCTGTTCGTACGACGTTCCGCGCTCGGTTCGTGTGCGCTTCATCTCGCGTCACGGTTCAATCTGCTTGTGTTCGTGCTTGATCACAACTCATGGCAGCTCTCTCGGCTTACCTCAATCGTAAGACTAAGTTACGTTATCGTCCTCTTTGTTAAGCCTTGTTTAAATAAAGTTTAACATTGTTACAGTACGCGTTGTGATTATTCTTCGCTTAGTCTAAACTCTTCTCTTGGCATATCGTTGGTGCCCCGACGATACGCTCCGAATAATTTGCATTTTATATCATCTTGGATGAAATACATGCACTGTTCTGGTACTTTGTAAAAGTACACGTTAATTAACGGTAGAGAATCTTAGAACAAGTACCTATCGCATAATCCGCATGCGAAAAACAAACCATAGATTTTTGTTAGAAATAAAATTCTAGAAGACGTAAAAGTTGAATCGGCATACCTGTTCCTTGATTACCGTTATCTTGATTTATCGTTCTATAGATCACTATGAGATGAGTTGCAAACTTGTATATGATTTTATATACCGATGAGACCAATAGCAATACTTCACTTAACGTAACAAGCGAATTTTAACTATCTATGCCTACCATATCTTCCTCAACTTTATTACTTATGAAGTCGTGTGAACGTTGCTCATAACCATGCTAGAGTTTCCTCTAAACTATCGCTATACCAGTCAGTCAATCACAATCAGTTGCCTAGAATACAAACTTTCAAAGACTTCGCGGTTACTTTTGCATTAATTCCAAACGTATAATTCTACTGGCATCATTTAATTAGGAAACAAGGATTTCCAATAGAGACAAAATTTCTGTTAATTTTGTTACTTATATCGTTTGACAGGATATGTAAGGACGCCGTCAGACGATCGACGATGATGTCAATATTCTCAACGAAAACGCGGTTTAACGATAAATATCGAGGGTATTGTATCGACGATACGTATCGATCCTTCTAGTCGAGCAGCTTGAGATATTGACTCTTTACGATCGACTACCCCTTTACGATCTCTCGTCTCGAACGGAACGAGGCATTTTCCACGATGGAAAGAGGGAAGCGTGGACGGATCTTGGGAGGGGTTGCGTGCCGCCGCGTTTCGACTCGGCTGCAAAGCCGCAACAATTTACGACGGCAATTAATGCGCGCGAGTAAACCGTGTATAGCGCCTATAGTTAGCTGCCTCTTCTTCGGCGTGGCGCGGCGGCCAGGTAAACGAGCAAGAAAGACGGACACGTTCCTTGCACGCGCTGTACACGGCGAGAAGAACAGAGTGCCAAAGAAGCGCGCCAACCTCGATAGAAGCGGAGAAGACAGCAACAACGAGGAACACCGAGAAGAAGAAGACGAAGAAGAGGAAGAAGGAAAAGCAGAACGAGCGCGAAGGAGGCAGAAGACGACGACGAGGAAGAAAGTGGCGGGAAAGGGATCGGTAGAAAAGACGGAGAGAGCTCGAGGAAAGAGAAGACCGGGTTCGAGAGAAAGGGAGAGGAAGTGAGGCGAACCAAGGCAGACTAAATAATATTATAGGTGGTGTTCTCACGGTCCCGGGACGCCCGCGGGCCAACTCGTCACCCCCTCCGTCCCCTTCCACGTCTTCTTATTCTCCTCTCCTCACGGCCCACCTCGGACCCTACCTCTTACTCCCCCGCGCGTGAGTTTCGCCCACGCTGCAGCCCCACGAAGTCGTTGGGCCCCATGGATGGGAGAAAGAGAAGCCGAACGACCGGCAACGAGTATGGACGACAACGGACGAAGGGTCAGAGTTCAGCTCGCGCTCGCTGACCGTCACCGTGGACGCTTTTCTTTCTCTTTTCGCAGGAGAGAAAGAGAGAGAGAGACCCGTCTTCTTCCTTTCCCCTTCTCTCCTCTCCGACGTTCCCTCCGCCTTAACCTACCTTCGCATCTCGGGGCCTCATCGTTCGTTCTTCTGCCTTCTTTCATCTTTCTGCTTCTTCTTCCTGTCCGTCGATTCGCCTCCTCTCCAACATCTTCTCCTCTTTCCTCTCCGAGACACCGTTTTCTTCGGCGTACACACGCGTGTTTCCGATATTTTCGCGGGCATCCGGCCGAGTATCTGTTAATTAAGTTGCTGGACGATGGAATCGAGCGACCCACCGCGGTCTGCGTGATTGAAAGAAGACCCTCGCGCCGTTTCGTCGCGGACCAGATGGATAAATGGTCGGAGAGTGTGTGAATGAAACGCTTTTTTTTTTTCTTTGTTTGTACAGACCGCATCGTGCGGAAAGGATAGCAACGTTTAAGCTCTTTTACATATAAATCCTATATTATATCGCGTTAGATTATAACGCGATCGTTGCTCTCGCGAAGACGATAAGAGGCAAACTGAAATTTCTAACGGTTGAAAGTCAGATTTCTTTTAAGAAATAAGAAGGAAATGCGATGAGTTTTATACTCCTTTTTCGTTGTCGCCTGTCCGAATTAAAATCGAGTTTAATTCTCGCTGCAATTTACTTCATCTTCGCCGTATACGTTTAACAGCCAAGCGCGGGTTAAGTCTAGCGGGTGTATGCTAATTCGAGCCGCTGTAAAGAAGATTTATTGGGTAGCCGGCTACGAGTCGATTGCTTGTTTCTGGCGTGACGTTTTACGCGATAGTTGCAACATTGTTTGCTTCGAATAAATAAATTAAGCGGACGATGAAAATTTGGTGAACTTTCATTGAAATTCTCATTGAGTTAACGAAACGTTGGTTTACTTGGAGAGCAGTTTTCCGCCAAAAGAAGCCCTATATATCGCATATCGTACAAATACTAAGAAACGAATCGTTAGGCAAAATGTCTGATGTAATCTATACGCGTATTTTGCAAATTCCGATTTCACAAAAAGCGCACGCTGACCGTCTACACATTAGATGAAAAAAGAACGATTGCAGATTAATCCGTTCGACCGGTTTCATTTATCATTCTTGATCCCCGTTCACCGTGTTTACACGTGCTCCGCGCCGCGGAAGAGGCTAATTCGGCGGTGTTAGAACGATCGAAAGAAAAGGGGGGTCTATATAGGCTCGTAAAACGATCACTGGCCATTGCACGTGAGAATCGTTGGAACGATGTCGAACGCCGCGAGATACAACGTGTATCAAAATCGCTCGGGACGATCTTTCCACCTCGCCAGTGGTAAATGTTTTCGATGTGTGGTACGAGAACCAGCGCGCGAGTCCGGCCACGAGAACACATTCGAGCTCCTTTCAATTTGCTCTTGTTTCCTGAATGTGGTGAAGCGCAGAGGGAGGCCGCGACTTCCCGCCGCGTAGATAATTAGATCGCTACCAACCACCACCTCCACTTTCACGCATCTTCACCTCCGCGGTCGCGTACCGCTCGCCGTTTCTTCTTTCGTTCGTTCGTGTACTGCCGCTTGTTCCTGCCTTCTCGTCCGTCGGCTTCTTTCTCTTCCGTCAGCTCGCCAGCCGCGAGTAAAACGCTTCTTCGCGGCATGATGTCGATAGATCCTCGCGAAGCCGGCATCGATCCAAGGGATCATCGTGCCTGATTTTCAATTCGGTGGCATTTTTTTATCAGAGATTTGTCGCTAATTTTTGCTATTTACCGCGAGATTACTTCGAAATAAGTATATTAACTTGAATTCCGTAGAACTTGGCACACGAAGGACAAAAGCGTAACTTCGCTCTTCTCTGAGAACAAATCCACCGTTCTCGCACAACAGTCGCCTCTGCAAAACCTCTCTCCTATTTCCTCACACTGGATCGATTACCCAGCCTCGAAGCCTAGAACTCTTTCAACCGACAAAGGCAAAATCAGCCACGCTTAGACGATGAAGACAGAAGAGAACCTGGACCCCGGCTAACTACCGAACTGTACCCCGTCTGAAACCAAGAGATCGATTCGTCCAATTACCTTAAACAATCCTCGGGACGATTCGATCGGCAGGTACAGGGTCTGGGAGCGTTGGTTCGCGGGGTCGTTCAGCTGCAGCCACGGTTCCGGTAATCTCCGAATGTAAATTTCAGGCCACGTCGCGAAATCGGTATACTCGATGAACGAGACAACGGATTTATCGTGTTCGCGACACTGGATCATTAGTCGTGAACCGTCTGATTAATGACTTGGCCACGCCTCTTTATGGAGGCAGCTCTTGATAAGATTAATGCGTCACCGAGCGGCGCGCATCCTCGTGGTTCCGCGCGCCAGCGTGTGTCGCCGAGTCAGCTTTTGTAAATCTATTACCGCGACGACGTGAAAACCGACGCGCCGATTAAACCGCGCTCCTTACCAATGTTATTCCATTTTTTAAATTAATGCCCCGCTTGTCGTCGGCTCGCCCGCTGATTTATACGCGGCATTCCACCGTCTTTCCTCCTGCTGGACCCTGGTGTTCACAACCACAGCAGAGAGAGAAAAAATCGCTCTGATAGATCAACGAACCCTGCTTCCACGGGAATACCGCGTGATCCAGCTGATAGGGATCGTGTAATCGGATCTATGGGCTCCAAGGTACGTCTACGGCCTTTCGTTAACCCCTCTATGCCTTATTATACAGGGTACTTTTCGAAATACTCTATTAAAAGCTCTATATATGTCCCCAACACAGTATTTGTTTATTTATCTTTGGTCAATTACTATCGCAAGAATGATTGTTCATTCGCATTATCGCGACATTATCGAAGGCAGTATTTAAGGTTTAGGGCGTTGTTATTTAAATCAATTTCGTTAAAAAATCACCTGTTTATAAGCACGCGTTAATGTTTCAAGTATCGAACTATATCGCAGGGTGCCATAACGAAAAATTATGGTTTTACCTCAAAGAATTACGCACACAGTCTTTGCGGTCTTTAAAATAATTTATGGGGCAATCTCGTCCCTGTAATCGCGAAGTACTCGCAAGTATCACCTTCAACTCGAAACTTTATTACCGTCGCAAAACTAACTCGTGCCCGTGAGTTAGTATACGCTTACTTTTCATTTAAGACAGAATATTAGCGCAACATAGTCTCGAGAATGATTTAAGAAGTACATATACTTCTGTATATTCATCTTCTCCTCCTGCGAATATTTAAACGTTAACGGCTTAGAATAGCTGGTTGACCAATCATCTCTTCATCGCGAATTATTCGCTTCGCTAATAGCGGTCATTTTCTGGTATTATTATTTCTCATTACGTAGTCTCCTTTTCTTTTATTTCGAAGCTGGACTACGTAGAGCTTCGCTCGTTTGTATAGAACGTTGAAGAAAATTAGTTTAACGTATCGCTTCTTGGCATTGATAGTGACCAAAATTAAGAAATTGCGATTGATAGGACCAGTATTGTACAAACTTGCAGATTTCAAGACGAATAGAAGATTTTGTCGCTTACAATTAGGTCTGTCAATTAATCTGCCACGACAGATACGTACAACAAATTGTATCTATACAGTTTTGCGAAACCTCATTTGCATTAGATGTTAACGTAGGATTAAATAACTAATATAATAGGATTAAATAAATAATCGTCTAACTGTGAAATTTAACATACTCGAGTTTGAGGCGTTTTCCAAATATGAGAACCATTCCTCCTAAAATTACCCTGCCAACCGATCCTCCCTCGTCTTTACATCTCTCTCTCTCTCTCTCTTTAGACACATAACGAGTAATCTTGAAAGGTACAAACAGAAGACACCTCGTAACAAATCAACGCGTCATCTCGTAAATCGATCATCCGCGACACACATCCACCTAATCTCGTTCTAATCGAAAGAGAAATCTCTTGGTTGGAAAATACCTAGACGATACTATGCACGTAACGCGCAACGCAGTTCTACGCTGTAACAAATACTCGGAAGGCGGATAGAAGACAGCAGCCATAATAAAAGGGTACCGATGATCCCAGGTGGCGTCACCCATGTTTTTCAGGGCAACACGGCCCCTACTGTTTCCTAGGCGACTGGATAAAGTGCTCCCTGTCGCGAGCCCTCTGCGTTGTGCTTGCCTTCAAACCGGGCCAATGAAATAAATGTGATACTTTCAGCACTGCCGCCTTGCTTTCGAGTCCGTCTCGCTTCCCTGGATATAAATAACGCATAACTCCACCCCCGAGCCTGCGTTCCCCTGCGGACGAGAGACTAGTCTAAAGGTGGCTGTCTAGAAGCGTTTTTATCCGGAACCGCTTGTTAAATAGAACGAGACGGGCGAACGAGGGAAGGACAAACGAAGGCAGAAAAATCCTTGGAGGATGCCACGTATCACCAGGAGGCAAAGCGTGATTCCATTAGTCAGGACCTCACCACCGAGGATCACCGGTTTAAAGCACCGTTTACACGCCTCGACTACTTTACCTGCATCCGTAGCGGTTCGCTTTTGCTTTCTGCTTTTGAAATTGACACCGCGCTCGCGAGGTTCCTTGGATTTTACGTCTCGATGAAGTTTGCAACGATGGGACGAAATTACGAAGAACGAAACGTTTCGTTTAAGAATACGAGAAGAAGAAGATAAAGAATAAACGACCGAGGCTATCGAAATCATAACTGTGTAATATTGCGATAAGCGAATCGCTTGGTATTAACACGATCACACGTAACGTTACATCCGAACCGATGAAATAGCAATTATTGGCAGTGATCGATCGTGCAAAACAGCCCTAATCGTCGTCCCAATAAAACCACAATTCCATGGATGAAAACCACTTCTTCACAGAAACATTCGAAACTTAGTAGCTTATCTACGAGTATCTATCTCCCCAAAAATTTCGCCGGATGCTGCCGAGTCGTAACTCACTCGAGCTCCTGTCTCGCAACGTAGGCGACACGCTCAGCCATCGCCTAAAATATTTCCCTAAGAAAAGAAAAAGCTGAAGCAGGGAGGATAAAAGAGGGAATAAAGAAAGGAAAAGGTAGCAGGTTGGTTTCTAAGCGGGCAAACCGAATCGCGCACACGGATTAACGGTGTATCGCGACATAGAGAGCGTGGCGAGGAAGCCGCACCGGTGGAAGGATGCATCAACAGGCGTTGACCGCATGCGGTGTAAACTCGCCTTCAGGGGACCTGGAGTTACCCTCGAAACCCCTGGCAGGGGGTCCGTACACCGGCTTCTCCTTCCTCTTTTTTAAAAGTAAGGATGCCTGTCACCGATAGTGATTTGTTGAGTGTATTTGCATTTTAGATTTAGGCTGCCGCGCCTGCTGCTCTCCCTCACCCTCGCCGCCTCCTTTTCTTTTTCGCCTCTCCTTCTTTAACCTTCCATCTCGTCTTCCTGCTCATTTCACCATCACCACCACCATTCGTGTCCATGAATCTACGATTTCGCTCGACCTTCCTCGTCCGACTCCCATCGCCTTCGATTTCTCGTTTCTAGTCACTCAAAGATCACGTTGTAAGGGATGGTGCACGGGGGTGAGACGCATGGTGCAGCGAACACAGAGGGGAGGTTCGTTGGTTTTGGAATGACATTAGTCATGTAACATCCCCCGACTGTCAGCCGTGGAGACTTGTTTATGCACGTTTAAAGAATGATTAGGCGACTGACTCGCGGCAGGGGAGTCGCCTCCCTATCCTTCTCCCTCTTTCGTCCCCTTTTGTGTTTCCTCTCGTTTTCTTTATTTCTTTTTTCTTTTTTTTCACTTTCACACGTGATTGCTGCCTAGATATTTCCCTGCGCCACTCGTTTGCAATCTGCCGCCTCGATCGACTCGTGTGCTGTTTTCTTCGTGATTCCGAGAACACTCTTTTTTTCTTTCTGTTGAGGCGAGGAAAACGCGCGATGGGGAAATAGCGATATAGGTAGACTATTTTTCGTACGTGGTACAAGGGACGCCATTGAAATAAATAGATCATTTTTATGTAAATTAAACGGTTAAAAACGCTAGTATCAGGCTTAATGTATTGTAAGATAAAATACAAAAATATTCGAAATATACATAATACGTGAAGATATCTAGAATATTTGAGGCGATTCCTAGATTACACGACGTTGTGGAGGGTTAACGAGTCACTAGAATATTCAGCATCATCATCCCAATTAGCACCGTCGCAAGAGATAACACGTAACAAGCTACTAAAGGAGAAAGCAAACACACTGTTAAACACTTTGAAACACTTCAACCGTGGAAGACGTTGACACTTCATAAAATGGAGTAGGTAAACCTCGTCGAATGTCTAAATAATCCATTGACACTCGGCGTTTTCTCGTTGTCTCGTAACGGTGCAAGAAACACGATCTTGTAATCTCGAGCCACCGCTAGTCTCGACAAAGACCTCTTTTCTTCTCTTCCACTTTACGTGGTATATTTGACCGCTGGGAGGATCCAGTTAGCAGCGCTTTTTACTACGTAACCTGTCTTTATTATTATTAATTTTGGGCTTTTTGCAGCAAACCGGTAGTTACTCCTCGGTTTACTGCTGTGAGAAAACTCGGTGAACTGAAGATCGGTCAGTGCTGTATCAACGCGACTCTCGTCCCTGCTTTGCATTATTCTTACTTTTTATTTTTTTAAGTCGCTCACCGTATGAAGCACCAGAGTCAGTCGTAAAACGCTAGGACTGCATAATCTGACGCAATCTAACGCAATTTGTGTTCTATTAACATTTTCCAGAAAATGCTGCTAAAATGCCAGGATAATCGGCCGAATGGGAGTGGAGAGGAGAAGAAAGGGATCGAAGGCGGTCTGGAAGAAGAAAGAGCAACAGAAGAAGCGGAGGGTGACGAAGAAAAAGAGTTCGATTCGTCGTGCATTCCGTCGGCGTAGCCTTTGAATGACAGATCGATAATTGATCATTATTATCGTATGACTGGGCTCTATTGTCGAGGTATTTCTGCGTCCACTCCTCCATCTTCCTTTCGGGCCTTTAGCGTGGACCCTTTCGGAGACTTCCAGCGCCGCACCCTGCTTCGGGTACCGCCTGCGGGGTCAAAGGTCGCTCGTGTTACTTGAACACCCGCCGCGAGTGTCGCGCATTCCAGCCCAAAATCGTACTTGTCTATGCGTCGCCGAATGTGGACCATTATTCTTGGACTGGGAGCAGCAACTTCGATAGCCAACGACTAAATCTAATTAATGGCCTTTATCGAACACATAGACCGTAATAGTTTGCGAAGATGTCACGGTTCAAATAAACTGGAGACAATTATTACTGCGAAATACAAAGTATTAAATTATTCCGAATTTTTATTTACACGCACCTTTCGGGTTCAAACTCAAATACGAGAAATAGAAGCAAACTTATACTTTTTTATTTTGGACTCTTTCAACGGTATGTCAAAGAAACTTCGAGGAATGGAAAATCTCGCGATCTTTCAAGGAAAAGCCAAGGAGCGAAGCAGGATAAATCGCGAGTAACGCGAATTGGGAAAGAGAACGGAGCAGGTTGGAAAGAGGACTATTGGCTTGTTTATGATGGTTCGTGGTGGACTTCCCGGAATGCTCGGCCCGTGTAAAGCGGACCTAACCAAGCGACGGATCCGGGCACGACCCCGCGCGCGCGCGCGAGGGCCAGCTCTCGCTCGATCTCTCTGAGCCAGGAACATCGAAACGCAGGACGTATTGCTCTGTCACCCACGGGCCGGCGATCTATTAGTTATGAATATTGTTGCCCACGGCGGTACATGACCGGCTCGGCCGCGTGGTGTTCTCCCAAAATATGTACGGAGGCTCGCATACTGGACGTCCTTTCCCCCTTTGCACGCGGCCATATTCATTCCGAAATGTCACGTAAACCATAGACGAACTCTCGAGCCCGTGTTCCAAGGATGCGTCTAGCAAGGGGAACGAATCCATCAGCGATCCGATAGACGGATGCGAAAGAAGGCTCGTTCGTTTCTGCTCGCTGATTTTGGAGCAACGAATGTCGAATTCGTCCGAGATTGAAAGATGATGGAATTGTGGCTAATCGATGATAAGTAGACGAAGCTTCTTTCGTGTAATTTGGAATAATAGTTAGAAGAAAGCAGAATTTAGAATGGGGAGTACCCAGCGAACAAATTGGAAGTTTTATCTTTCGTCGATTCTCTCGATGCTTCTTTTGTAGGGACGGTGGTAGGAATTAGCGAAAGATAACGCGTATAAATTGTTCCATCGTGTAATTTTTAAGCAAAAGGCAGAAAGATTACGACAGAGTCGTTGTAACGGAAGAAATATTTAAAGGTGGACGAAATTGACTACCCATTTTGATAATTTTCAGTTTCCTCTATTTATCCTCCGTCACCCACAGAACAGCGAACTATTAATTATGAATATTATTGCCTATGGCGCTACATGACTGGCGACCGCATGGTGTTCTGCCAGAAATATGAAGACAGGATCCTTTATGCTATCCCTGTCCCATACACGTAAACACATTTGTTCCAAAATATCGAACGTGTACTCGTTTTTATCAAAAGCATACTTTTATCGAAAAATAATCGTGCACGGAAGGAAATAAAGAATTAATAATAGGTTGTTCGACGATTAATTTCCACTTCTTATGACGTGACATGCAAGATTAGTACTCTTTCGGGGAAATATCCAAGATAGTAAGACGATTATTCGAGATTTAGACGAAAAAGGAGGAAGAGAGAAGTTAACGCTGTCCCTTAAGGGTGGTGACCGTGACAACCGCAACCCTGCGAGTTGTTAAACACAACCGCAGTGCTTAGATTTATCGCTTTCGTGGTTGTTAAAGCGTAACGTTGCATTAGTTTGATCTGTGTGGCTAAAAAGAATGGTGGCCGCTGATGATAGCTATGAAAAAAGGTAAATTATTGAGTCTTAAACAACGACCTTCTTTTTTTTTATACCGCACGATGGTTCTTACATACTTAGGGATACGAAGATACGTAAATTACAACATTGATAAGAAAAATAGGAATTATTTCAATAGCTTCATCGTACTTCTCACTAAACTAAAATAATTTATCGTTATTTTTATAAACGAAACGATAAACGAGACGGTATTTTGAATATCAGCTATCGAATCAATGCTACAGAATACTAGGATATTTCAATCCGAAGATCGTACGCTATGGATCGTAAAACTATAAGAATTTATATTACACTATATCTCACGGTAATCAAACTTACACGAGAGAAAATAAACAGCACCGCGATAGAAGAAGAAGCACGAGTGTTGTAACGTAGCCGAACACTATCATTCAGAACATGGGAATGCGGATAATAGAGGTTCTACCGTACTATTCGAAGAAATTCCGATCACCTATCGATATTTCGGCAGGGCGTGGAGACGAGCAACTCACGGGTAGCAGAAGGTTAGAGGTCAGGGCAAAGGGCTATTTCGGGGGTCACAGGTACCAGCGAGTCGGTAATTTAACCGGCCGTCAAGATCGTAAACGGCACGCCGGAATTTGTCCTCAAGGGAATTTCGATTCAACTTGTGGTAGCACTATGACGAACTATGTTAGAAAAGAAATCGAATTTTTCAATTATCATTGTTAATCACAAGGTTTGAATAAGTAAAAGATTCTATAAGATCGAAGATATCTGTATCCGACGTGGAAAACGCAGAGTACAGAAAGAAAGAATAGCAATAATACGGAAAAATGAGATTTTTACAAATAAATAAATATCAACGGAACGTTAATTGGAAATAATACATTCTAAATCTAAATGTCAAGTCTAAGCAATAAAACATAAAGGATGTATATCTAAAATACCTACTTCCTGCGTAATAAAAGCGAAACAAGCAGGAATTATTCCAGCAATCTACTCAACCGGAATAATAGCGAATCGAACGAACGATCGCAGTAAAACTCGCACATAAAGCCGTTCCAAGCGATTCCAGCCACCCCCGCAGTCAGCCTCCCCCGAGGTTGAATCCGCCAGGGCCGGCAGATGATCGATCCTCTTTCGTGTCACCGGTGCTCGTCAGACAGCGGAACGAAAACGAAGAAGAAGGAGGTGGAGTAACGTGGACTGCGCGTAGTGGGAGGATAAAGAAAAAGAATATACGCCGCGTTGGCGGCGTCGGAGGACCCTGAAGAATCGGTAGAGAGACGGCACTGGAGGTGGATGAAGGAGTAGACGAAGGAGAAGAAGAAGAAGACGACGACGAAGCGGAGGAGGAGGAGGTGGAGGAGGAGCGGTGAGCGCGGGTCGCCATTAAGCGGACCCCCTGCCGCGTGGCCCGCGGCAACCCTTCACAAAAAACTGTAATTGGAAATACTTTTCCTCCTTTTTTCCTGAAATAATTTATGAATCTTCCACCGGTCAGCCAGCGAGGGCTGTGGCTGCTTCCAGACTCGGTTCCCTCGTTCCTCCGGGACTCGACGACCACGAGGAACCGTTCGGGGAACGTTTTGGTCAAGGAAATATCACGAGTTCTCTGTCTCTCTTTCTCATCTTCCTCCGCCTCTTCTCTACTTCACCCACCCACCCCTTGTCGCTGATGTTCGTTGAAACGAACGGCAGGCTTTTTAACCCGGTGCGAGAACCTTCTTCTCTGGTGGAGATCGTGACGGAACTGTGAAAGGTCTCTCTCTTACCTCTAAACACCGATCCGGCTGTACTTAATTACGTTTCATCCAGGCCTGTTTCAGCACGATAGCGAACTATTTCAAATCATCGATATCGAACAATACCCCGTACACAGCCAGCCGCTTCGATCTTATCTCTTGCAAAGAACAAATCCGGGAAAATATGTCCACGATCTTTCTTCGTCGATCCGTTTCAATCGTCTTACAAAGAGAACGAGCATAGCCTCTTACGAGAAATGCCCTAGGGACGCTCGACTATAGTCATTTTAAATCATCGAACACCGTTCGAACCTCTCTCTTCGACTTTGTCTCTGGAGGTTCGTTTCGCCTCATCGCGAGAAGAACGAGCATAATTCGGACGAGACTCGATAGAAAGAAGCAAAGATCGCTAGACTACACCTCTCGAAACCGTCACGAACGGTCGAAGTAGAAGAGAGGTAAAGAAAGGGGGAGGAGGTGAATGTGGCCTCCTGTTATTTCGTTACCAGGGACACCCTGCTGCGCGAGGGTGGAGGTGAACCCTCTTTAGAGTATTACGAGGATCTTTACGGCAGCCTTCGGATGCCGTTATCAATTTGGGTGATTCTCAGGATTTATAATGAAGACGCAATGCAGCTCGTCCATCCTTCCCTGTCCCGCTGCCCCTTCGACCACCGTGCGTTAGGGGAGGTTCGAAGAGATTCTCGTCATCGCGAGGCTCGGATCGGCCAATCGGCCAGCCAACCTCCGGTTTCGTGTTAGTAATTACACCGGCTCGCCACCCAGGATGCGGGATATCAGATTTAGCGAAGACAATGTCGATAATGCGAGGATAATGAGCAGAATAGCAGGAGAGCGGGATACAAATTCGCTTGCACCAGCTTCCTCCTCCCTGTACGCTGATTACGGTGGTTTAGAAAAACAGTTGGCCGTTTAGCGACAGCGAAGTCACGTGTCGTGTATTTCAGGGAATTTTCTATGTTATTCGTTTAATTTGCGAATAATTTTTCATGAATTTTTTCACCTACTTCGGACGTTGTTTTCTTACGCAGGAAATGGATTAGCGACTAGCTTTCAGCTGGTATAATTCGGCAGTTTCAGCGTATAGGAATCATCAGCTTTTTACTACCGAATAATATTTTACGTTCACGATGCTCGACGTTATCTCCTCTATTTTCATTACTTCCACGTATAACGTCACTCCTATTCCTTCCTCTAACCTGCACTTTCGAGCCATTCGATTCTCCATTTCCCACTCCCATACTCGCTCTCCACCACGCTCTAATCTTCCGCCATCCTCCACACCCACGCCTCGTTTACTCGAATCCTACTCAAGCCTTCAATCAACCTTTCTTCATTCACCCATCAGTCTTCAACGTCACCGCAATTTCTCTCGCAACCGAATCTTCGTAGACGAGCTTCACGCAACTCGGTAGTTTTCGACTCGAGTTAGTTCATTAGCGACCAGATTTCACCGAAACGGTTCTGGTCGAAGCGCTGCCTTTCACTAGTTCGATAATGAGCATGCAAGAAAAGCCGGGAGACGTGGCTTCACGATCGTCCCCGTTACACCGAATGAAAGAGGCCGTGGACGTAGTCCCCGCGGGAATGAGACACGACAGGTCGTCGGACGACCCTACGCCACGACCTCTATGCATCTAAATTGGCTGCGCCCCCATTCGTCATGCAGCGGCTCGCTTCCCCCGTTGATCGCTCGCACACTTCGTGGGAAGTGCTGCTCGATCGTCCGAGCTTTTTTGCATCTTTCTTCGAGTCGTATACCTTGGCTGTTTCGAACGGTACACCCTGGGATCGTCGCGATGTCTTCCTTCGACGAGGCGACCGTTTCTCCGCAACACGACGCACGATGGTTTACACGGGAAGAGAAGACAGTTTTGTAAATTCGTTACGTTCCACGATCAGATAAAATGGACATCGTAATCGTTAAAAGTTTTTTTTTTACGATTAGCATACGCTATTGTACAAAGCCAATGATGGGAGCACAAATGCGATTAAAGTCCTCCTACAAAGATCGTGGCTGGAAACAAAAATTGAACTTCTACGGAACGTTCGATCGACGTTACTACAAGCGGTTACGTCGATTTCCGCTAACCGATACAAACGTTGGCATTAATTCCCTATCATTCTTCATAATCACCAGAATCTCGCGTCCTCCACTATCCTAACCCTCTACTCAACGTCACCCCAAAAAGAACCAACCACTAACCTTACGCGCAACTGTCAATCTTTCCCTTGTCTTCTCATTTCGACTTCCTAGACACGGTTTATCTGCGAGGGGTATTGTGTTACGCAGAACCTAAGACAAGGTGTTCCATTCCTGGCCGGGCTGACAAAAGGCAGCACCGGTACAACAAAGAGGCGCGCGGTTGATCGAAGAGGAGGAAGACCGCGCGAACGAACGCGACGACCACGACGAGACCGTAGAAGAAAAGAAAAGAAGAGAAAAGAAGAAAAAAGGGCAATCTTCCTGCTCTGCGTTCCTCTCTCACTTTTTCCTCCTGCGTGCCTTTTTCCTTTCTCGATCCCTCTTTTCCTGGCGTTGCGGCGCGCGTAAGAACCTTTTCCCTTTCCTCTCCTACGAAATGTCACTTATTAATTCCTCCATTCTCTCGGAGGCAGCAAAATGAATAGCGGGAGCTGACTGAAGCCCAGGACCCCGCCCCCCGGAGGAATCGGCCGCTGGCGGAATTCTTTCGGTGAGAAAAGACAGAAGGTGGACAGGAACGAGACGTATCCCGCAGGACAGCCGGTGGAAAGGTCAAAGGATCCACCGGCTACCTGAGTACCCGCTCGCAGCATCGGCTAAAGGATGGAGAGTGTACACTGTCGCGCTTCTTCTCCTTCTGGCTGCGTCTGCGCCTCTTTTCAGCGGCCCACTGCGACGATTAATAACGTTTTTTCCTCTTTTTCTTCCATCCTCTACTATCTTTTTCTCTTTGTTCTTCGTCTTCTTTTCTCCTTTCTGAAAAGGGGTGAACCCGACTGAATCAGCGGGTGAAACACGAGGAAGCTGCCGTTTAAGGAAAACCACAAATTTCAGGGCTACAGGCCAGGCGTGCCTGCACACTACTGCACACGCTCGCGCCAGCAAAGGCGGAGAGAATGTTCTTTCTTTCGATGTGTCGTGCGGCGTATACGACGGCGGAGGAGGACCGTTCGAGGACCCCCGCTGATTACCTTTGAAGAAGCCCTCGACTTGGTACTCATCGTCTCTCGGATGCGCCTTCTAACGTTTGATATATGGATTTTCGCGAGCTGACGTCATAGGAAGCTGAAACCCGTAAATATCGTACGGCTGATGTATTCCCGCCAACCACTTTTCTTTGGCTGCGTACTATTCTCGTTAGTAAGGTTATATCGTTGCTAAGTCATACGATATCGCTCGTGAGATAATTCAGTCGAAAGACTTATGGCTACCGATTTTACTACCATCCTTGCGACGATTTACTATCGTATTTTGTTTTCGTTTATCGTCAAAAATTTTTTCGCTCAAATCAAATTCACCGAACAGTTTGCTATCTTTAGTTGCAGTCACAGGGTAGCGAGAGACGAATATTTTATTTAACTTTGGTTATTTCAGCGAGTACCGAAAGAGTTAATTTTCATAATCAAACACGATCAATCAAGTTGATCATTTGCCCCATACCCTTGCCATCGACGTCGATCACCTCATCAACAACCAAACCTCAGCAAGCAACAAACACCACGAAAACTACCATTCAACCCTTCTTTTACGGACGACGCTCGAAACTCGTATCGGCACTAAATCGCACGGCGAGAGCCTCTAAATCTCCATAAACAAATTTTCTCGCGCACTTTCGCCACAAAGGAGCCACGCAAACGGTGACGCTCATTCTGGCCGAGCACAAACGGCCACAAAGATTTACGATATTATTCATTACTTATTTCGAGAAAGAATGGAGAAGAAATAGGAGGAGGTTCGAGGGAGACGAAGGGTGGTGGGGGCAGAACAGGTCGAAATATATCTCTTTCGCCACTTTGGACGCGAGCCGGCGCAGCCGAGTAGCAGCGAGCATAATCGAGAAGCAGGTAGTCGTATATCGGACCTGGATGAGTAATATCGCGGCCCTCGTGCTGATCGTGTCCGTGGAAAGACGCGTGCAATACAGAGAAAGAGGAGACCAAAGGGGCGGAAGGGAATAGCCGGAGGGGCGAGGGTGTCGCGATATCCCGCTGAGCGCTGATGGAGCCCTGGGTCCTAGGGGTCCCGGGTGCACGATTTCGGTAATTAGCTTTTTCGTTCAGTGCCAATTACGCAGCGACTGATTTACATAAAGCAGATCCGTCGGACTATCGCTTGTTCGACAGAGGCCAACCGACTAATGAAGGCAACTTTCCCCGCTGCCATTGCGCTCGTTATCGGAAGTAACGCTTTTACGGAACGCGCATACCTATATACTTTCCAGACTCCTCCATGTCTCTTGATGACGTTCTCATGGTCATTAGGGCAGATTTCGAATCGAATGGCTTCGATATATTCTTCTAGACAACGATCTTAAGCCATCTACCATACTAATCTGAAATGAGAACTAATCATATTTATGAGAAATATTCAACTTTACTCTGAAATACTCAACTTTAAACTGAATGTCCACAAGATGTCATTTGCAACCCCGTGATTCTACGTATCCGATATATAAATCAAATTTATGTGCTCGGTCTTCGCAAAATCTCAAAACGAATTCTACGGCAACACGATGCTTACTCTACCCACTTACCATGCAAGTACCGGCAACGTTCAACGGATCTATGATTTCTCCGGATTTATGGATCGTCTAACCCCGTCCACCCCCGCATCTTTCAAAGAAAACTGAACCGAACGAACGAACAAACGGCAACAGTGTTGCTGCAAGGGAACGCGGCACGATATTTCATTTCAGATACATTAAAAGCGTTTCGATAGCAGACATCGGGTTTCCGTGAAACACGGACCCGATGGCTGTCGATTTCGTGGGGCAAATAGTTAGCAGAAAAGAAGGTTGCCACCGGGTCGCCAGGGACGACGGTGCCCCGCTGCGTAAAATTGTCTTTTGCCTTCCGCTGACCGCGACTCGCCTCGAACCCGAACCGTGTAATTATTCGAACGCTCGTAACTTATATCCATGTCACACGGCTAGCCAGATAGCCGTGGAGAAATCGAAGATAGCGGATCGCCGTTCTTTCCTTCCTTTGGGACAGAAATTATTTAGCACCTGACTCTCACACGCCGCGTCGACCACCCTCCATTTTCTTCTTT
This sequence comes from Bombus soroeensis, assembly GCA_014737365.1. Taxonomy (NCBI): domain Eukaryota; kingdom Metazoa; phylum Arthropoda; class Insecta; order Hymenoptera; family Apidae; genus Bombus; species Bombus soroeensis. Next base: position 918,902 of record JACXIL010000055.1, on the reverse strand, counting down.
TGTTTCCGCCGCGTTGCGACCAAAATACCCCCATCACTGCCCTTTGTACAGCCAAACAGAATGGCGAAAAGGAAGCATGACGTTTTAAGATCATTAAAACAAAAAGGCCAGAGCTTTGGCAAGTTCACATTTTCATACACGCTTACGGTAACTACGAAGAGTATTTGCTCGTATCCTTAGTTTCGAACGAAACGCTTTTTTATCAGATTTTATATCAGTTCGTTTCAAAATGACACGCAATTTAATACACTCGGATCTTGATGAATTAGTGTCGGGTTAGTAGTTGCAAGAAATACAACGATGTGCAAACATCTTTTGTAGTCATCGTATATCAAATGTAAATTCATGTAATCGAGATAAAAATATCAGATGCTCGAACGTTTCTACGAAAATTGCACGAAAAGGCGAATTAAAATGCACGTTATCCGCGTTAATTCTCAACTGGTTAATGACTTGCAGACGGCGCGTCGTAAACTCGAGATTTTTACAGTACACGAAAAGTCTACATCCGCGAGACCATGGTCGAGGCATAATTACAGAATCGTGAATGAATCGCGCGCGTTCTACGCCAGATTCGCAAGATCATTACGGTCTTGTAAGACACCTTCATCGAGGTTCGCCGGGATCGGGACAGCCTGTTGAAGCTTCAGCCGGACTTTTCACGCACCGTTCCTCCGACCAGGCAAAAACACCTCTCGTTGGCGTTGACAGCCTCTCCTTACGGCGAAACCGTCCGTATCAATGTCCGTGAAGTTTCATACAGAAATTCGCGAATTTCCCACGTGTAATCTCCCGCGACGCGTAATCTCCACGATGAAACGAAATGGAAACCTCTTTGGCGTTACGACGAGCCACGAATCGATCGTGGTACTACTTGTTAGTCGAAATTAATTCGTTCGTGAAATTTATGGATTCCCCTGGAATTTAGTTGCGTCTCCAGCAGCGAACTGGATGGTACAAGGCAGTGTTTATGATTCGTTGAACCGTGGACACGTCTGTCGGTCGTTCCTTCTTTTATTCTTTCTCTTTTTAACGAGGTTTTTACGGAAGATGAGAAATGGGTATTACGTAATATTAACCAGAGAAAGAGATTGTGAGTGTAGCTTAGGTAGACTGGTAGACGATATAGTCGAAGATTTTTAGAGGTTACGTCTTCGTAAAACATAGCCTGTAAAATAGCTTGAGCTTCATTTTTTATCGTAGCAAGGGGAAAGCAGAAAGTATTTGATATTTAATAAATACTCGTCGTCCATCGATAGACAGAAATAATTTAGACTCGAAGGATTTAGTAATTTAGCGAGAATTACTTTTAAAAACCACTTTCCACTTGGTATAAAAAACTTAAAGCATCGTTATTCTTAGACAACGATCTCGAACCTCTTCTCCCTGTCGGTACTCACAAACAGGACTGTCGTCGTAAAGGATGCAACGACGTGCTAAAACGCAACACATTCAAATCAGTTTAAATTTCAAGCTCGAACGAGCCGGAATTAATGCATTCCCAGGCCCATCAGGAATCGCCAACGGACACTCAGGACCATTACTCGGCCACGGGACACCTTGATCACAAACACGAGCTTCACAAGCAGCTGAAAACTTCCACGTCCAGAGCTTTGAAGCAGCGGTACACCAGAAACACCTCTGGCTGGCGTCGGCCCGAAGAAAAGGTAATTACCGCTGAATTCCCGAGCTCTTCTAGGCTAGATGAGGCCATCAATGCACAGCAGGGAATCGCGACACCCTCGTCTGCCTTTCTGCCTCGTGAGGGTAGCGAGGAACCCATATTACTCATCCATATTTCGCTCTCGCTCTCCCTCCCGCCACGATGTCCCCTCCTTTATTCGTGCCTCGTTGGTTTAAGGCCAATGGACACCGATTGTGCGGCTATCCTGATGACGTTTCGATTTTCGAACCCATCCGACGTTCCTTCCTCGAGATTATTCATCTTGCGCGATTTTTCATTCGATAGGGTTTCGACCTGTCTTCGAATAACTTTTATTATACAATCCTAACTATCGTACAGCGGCAGCGGATTTTTAAACGAACATTTGGATAATACGTTACACGTTATACACGTTTCTCTATGCTTAGGCTTCTCATAGACGCGTAAGCATTCGCAGTGAAATAATAGCTCGATTACTCGACTAATCGCAAACGAAAGCAACCTTGAAGAGTAGAAATCGCGTTCGGCGCAGATCGGTTTGTTAAACAAGTCCATCGTGAATTAGCCTTTATATATCTGTAGCGGTCCTTATGGGTGCCCACAGCGGAGAGGGAGACTGAGTGCCGTCCTAATTCTTCTGCCGTCACGCGCTTTTATGATACCGACATAAAATTTGGATTCCAACGCGAGACACGAGCAGGATCGCGGAGGATGATCGCCTCCTTAATTATATCGGCGGACCCCTTCCTCGATATCGCTCGTAATTCAGCGAAACATCGTTCGGGGATTTACGGAGATCTCCTGCTGGACGATCTGTCCTTCCTTCTTCTTGTCTCGGCTCGTTCGTTTTTCGTCAAAATTCAGTGGATTTAAAACGAACCCGCCAACAGATGCTTACAATAATTTGGATCATATTAATCGCGGCTATCACTCTCCGACGCGATAACGCTCTGCTAAACGCGAACTTTGGAGTTAGACGCCTCGCTGCGATGATTTTTAATATCTTCTAGCGTAGTTGCTCGACGATTTTTCATCGATTTACATCCATCTCTTTTGCGAATTTGAAAATCTTGAAAATGTATTTTCCTGCGTACAAGAGGTTTCATCTTCCACTGATACGATACGATTTTCCTAAGTACATCAGTCTTGACTTTCAGACATCTTCTTTCCTCCTTACTCATCCTCTGTTCACCCTTTATCAACCCCTGCCAATAAGGCAATCGGCGTACAAAAGGGTGCCAGAATGGAAAGGGCAGAACGAGATAAGAAAAGGAAGAGGGAGGAGCGGTTTCGTATCCACGGAGGTTATCGGGCTTCAAAGAGACAATTAATGTGCCGGGGATACAATGGCGGATGAATGGCCCATTGTCAGGGCCGTACGAGCAACGAGTGTCTCTGCAGCGTCTTTTCTTTTCGGTCTCGCCGACGTGCACAAAGATGCTCCGTTTGGATTCAAGGGCGAACAAGAGGGAGGAACAAGCAGCGTATCTATTGGCCAGAAACCATTCGACGAGTGACTTCGACTTATATAAGGTCGATGAATATGAGGTAGGTGAAATACCTGTATTATGGTTAACATACTCCGTGGATATACGTGCGACTGCCAGTTTAAAAGAATCGTTGCTAAAAACGCCTGAAACAGTATCCAAAGGTATCGAAAATTTTCTACCGATGTACGTGTTTTAACTTCGCCTCGAATAACGCGCACGTCTCGATCGACAAGTATCGTTACACCGTTGCAGCCTCGGCGGAGCTCGTTCGTTCCGCCGTCTCTAAAAGAGCATTCTGAAAGCAAGCACATCCGTGTCTGAAGGAAAGGGGCAATTATAAATACAAAGAACGGCCACGGCTTAATGCACCGAAAGTACTCAAAGGGTTAACATTCCATTCTTTCCCCCCTTTTTATTTCTTTTCTCCGTTGTACATATTTACAGGGACTTATCCCTCGGAATAATAAATGTTTGATCCCTCTCTACCGCCCAGCCAGCTCGAGATGCCCGCCCAAGCGGCCGTCACAATTAAACAGAGAAAGAAAAAGAACGGGCCGAGTGGAAAGGAAAAAGCGAGGGAGAGACAGGACGAGGACGACGACGACGACGATGACGACGACGAGACCACGACAACGACGAGTCGAGAAGAGAGCACGTGTCCTCGACAACGCGAGTAATTCGTTTCGTTCCATTTCGAATATGCCTGCACGGGCCTAAAGAGAAAATGATAGACAGGGAGAGAGGTATCGTCCGGTGCACCCTGAGACGTCGGACAAGAGAAGTGTCTCGAGAATGAATGGCCCCCCTAAATGAGCGGTCATACGCGGTCGTGACTCGAAAACGACGGACAAAGGATAACGCGTTACCGTTTCGTGCTTGGATTTTCTCGTAACCCTATGAAAAGTTATTAGGTTCGCTGATCTTCCTATGAAATTTACTCCATTCGTAATACCTGGAATACGTATATTTTTCTGAAATCCTTGAACGAGGATTAACGTTTTCCTTTGTAACAACTCCACCCCGACGATAACGTTAGCAGAGTTTCCAAAAGAGCGCGCGGAAGAATCCATCTTAAATCTGCAAAATAGACGTGGAAGCACGTTTGCAAAGAAAAGGATGAAACCAGCCTACTTTGCAACGACTGCAGTTCTCCCAGGCAAGTTGTCAGGGCTCTAAACCCACCAGCCGGTCGTTCGAAAATTAAATTTCTCCTCTTCTTTCACGCGGCCCATTCCCAATTACGTGCACGACAAAAATATAAATTCCCGCGTATTTCACATCGATATCCGGAGCTCCTTTCTTGGGTCTCCTTGCCTCGAGACGCATCTAATAATTGGCTTCGTTGAAAACCGCACTCCGCGACGAATCCTTTGCCTCCTCCCTCCTCCTACGTGGTCTCTCTTATCCTTTCTCCTCGTTCAACGCGCGCACCAAGCAACGGAGACTATACCTTCCTTCCCTGGCCTTCGTTCATCTTCTTCTCTTTCTCTCTCGATCTGTGGCCGTCCTCGAGGATCCAGGCCGCTCCTTCCCGGTCCATTGAGCCGGCCACGTGGGAACTCAAGGGGATATTTTTACGTTTCGCCATTCATGTGGTCCACTATAACAGATTGTTTCTCGGAAAGGGTGACTCGGGGGCGGGGGGCTCCCCTTTCGTAACACAGCCCTGTATCTATCCAGCAAGCAGCTAATGACGCGGTGAGAGCGTGGAGAATGATCGTAAAAGGCCGAGAATTGGTTCGTTTTGTCTCCACGCTGTCTCAGTTCCTTCTCCTTTTCCTTCCTTCCCTTCTCCCTCTTTCCTCTTCGCCCCCTATTTTCTTTTTTCTCCTTATATTTTATATATATATATATCTCTTCCTTCTCCTACTCCTCTTTCTCTTCTTGTTTTATGTACCGTTCTTTCATCGGTGTTGGCCCGCGCGCGCGCGCGCCATCTGCGCCAGTGACGATCTATTCGCAGTCATCAAAGAGACCAAGCCGACCAACGATTCCGATCGCCTGGCCATCCTTTTGAACGGCGTGTGTTTAGCCTCTCATTGTCATGATGATGGGGAATTAGCTGGAATTTTATGGACGCACCAGGCGCGTGTCCACGAGGCGGAATAGGGAATAACACACAGCTGTGGTTAATGTATTCCGTTAATTTGATAGAGAGCCGACATCGAGGGCATTGGTTTCCGCATCGGACCAGAGAGAGCGAGAGAGAGAGAGAGAGAGAGGTTGCTCACGTTCTTTGTCGAGCGATCGCTTTACGTTTCGAGACGAAGCAGCGTTTGATTAGAGAATGTCGTCTATTTGCCTTGGAATAATGCCGGCGCGAGCTGCGTGGGTCTCGTCGAGTTTCAGATTCGCTCGAACGTTTAGAAATAAAAGGAGCTTTGTCAGATAGTAGGTTGATAAATGGAAAATGATGGAATAAAAGTTAGTCGAGTGTGAATGAAGCGTAGCTCCGTTTCAAAGATAATGCTACGAATGGAAATTGTAAAGGTTCTATGAGTTATGGGGTTATTTGAAAAATATACAACTACAGAGTTATTCGAAATGTTACGCTATAGTTGACGTTTTACGGATAAATGGTCAAACTGTAATTTAGAGACGCGACGCGTATTCAGACATGTATTCAACGCTCGAATCTAATGGAAAAAACATCAATGCCCACTTTCCAAGTCCGATTCAACCAACGAAGAGCATCAAAGTTTCCAATGTAAAGTGGACCGGGAAGTGCGTGAAACCGCGACGGGCGAGGAAGTCGGTGCTGAGGACGGTGTTCACGGTGGCGATCGCGGAGTCACGAAAATAATGATTGATCGAGCAATTAAATTCCGTTGTCGTACGGCAGGCGGGGGCAGGATCTCGCGGTCGGTGAAGGTTCAGCCGGTGTGCCCGAGGTCGGCGGGGGCCGATGCAGCCGTGTAGCACGCCGCAGGGTGCCGTTCGGCCACAATTGCTGGTAATGAGCCAGCCTAAGGCCTTCTGACGGGCCTCGTACGCCCCCTTGCCTATGAATTCGCATTCTCACGTCCATCTCCAGGGGCCACGATGACAACAGAAATCGACCAACACGCGGTCGAGCCACGGCTCTTCCCGAGATGTGGTTCCAAGGAATTCCGCTTGATTTCGAAGAACTTACAGCGACGCGACGCGACGGCACCGCGTGATTGACCTTTACGAACCAACCACTTCGCCGCGTCGCTGCCGCCATTCCAAACCGTTCTCCGCGTTCTTTCGAACTCCTTTTGCTGCCTTCTAACGTAACGAGGCTGAAGAATATTCTCGGATTATACCACGGTTGCAGTCACGAGTAGGTATCGATGACTAACAAGGAAACGTCCCCAAACCCGCAAATTCCAAAAATTCCTGAGACTGGAAATACGTGGAGAATTCAGTTATGTATAGGATTTTCTTTTTACCGTCTAAATTCGCTCTAAGGAGATGAAATTGACCAGCGAAATTCCGATTAGTTTCAGAGTATTAATTTTTGCGTTATAATTCGCTGTAACAACGACTTTCTTACCAGATGATAGTCCTAATTTAAAATAGTAACTTTTGTCTGAAAACTGTTTTTCCATCTCTTACAGTTCTCGGGTTGCAAACGCAAGTAGTTGATCTTTTGCGCAATGAAACATGTAGATTCCTCTTTAAAAGTTTAATCGTAATCTCCCTAGGGTTTACCAAGCTACAGTAAAATCAAATAAATATCCTTCGATGCCGTCTAGATGTCTGACGTCTGAAACATTTTCCCGTATTTTCCCATAGTTTTCGAGACATTTTACGTCGATGCAATAGCGTGGCAAAGGCAACTCTACGAGAACAACTCACGAAAGTAGCAAACAGCGAAACTTTGAAAGTGCGATCCCTACCACCTCGAGAAGCAACAAGAAATCAAGGCGCACCAGTGGTCGCGACCATTTCACCAAGCCGCAGACACATACAACCGCGACTTTGGTCTACGTGGCGACGCCGTGGCCTTCCCCATTCCGAGCCCGTTGGCGCGAGGGCAGCGTGGGTGTATCGACGGAGACAAGATGAACGTTAGAACACGAACGCGACGTCCTCTCGTTCGGCAACGTTCGACCGGTAATGCATGGGTTTTGTGTCGCGGCGGGCGGCACACTTTGTAACGACCGCGGCCTTTTGACTCGATTAATCTTCGACGTATGTATGTACACGCGCTACATATATTCAGGGAAATATCGCCGCGTACGGTATCCGGCGTGCGTGTGTGCGTGTACGCGCGCGTGCACGCCGCGGCGCGGTGCTGGGACCGGCGATACATTCGGAAATAGTGTCGTGCTGCGCGGATGGGAGCCGTCCGAGTCGGCCTGCCGCTAAGCGCCGTGAAAATATTGCCCCCTGCTCGACCTGTATCCGCACCCCTTTACCACGTTCTACCGGCGAGGAACGAGGTGACGCGGTCGCCAGGTTCTCTTTCTTCCGCAAGAATCGACTTCGTGAAACGTGACGCCGTTTCACTCGTGGTTGAATGAGAGTTCGAACGTTACTCAGGAAAACTTGCAGTTTTCGTTTCAAGACTTTGCGAATCTGTTAGTCGTCGTCGTTGACGTTTTCCGTTACGTCTACCTCGTCTACCTTCTATTCTCGTATACCGAGGAGGACGCGAGGGGCAAAAACAATTAAATTAATTTGCAGAGAGGCGCAAAACGCGTACGATTTGCGCATCCTTTTTAGCTCAACCAAGGAAATTGCACGGATCCATTGTTGTACATAGCGCGACAACTAAAATCCATAAAAGTGCTAAGAAATTGTTCATGTGAAAAAAGGCTGTAGAAAATTACAAGATCGTTGAAAGGTCTGGACAATTCCTCGTTGCATTGCGTCACTGCCGTTACAAATTGAATGCTCGAAGAACGAGCACGCCGTAACCAATCGATAATAACATAGCCATCTAATTACCCAAACAATGGTACCAAACGAAGACTCGATAATTCGAAATCTAAACCATCGACGCGTTTCATCGATCGGCCTCCAATTGCGCTTTCGCTGTTGCACGCTAGTTTCTACCCCACGCTCTACCAATTAACGGACAAGAGGAGCCGCGCAACAAAGGCGATTTCACGAAGATTGCATGCCATTAGCCGTGTCGAAGGCGGCTTTCAACGGAACCTTCACCTACTTGCAACGAGAACAAATGTATCCATCGCTCTGGTGGATCCCTCCCATATTAGATCAATTATTCACTGTAATCGTTCGATACTACCGGCCGAAAGAAAACAAGAAAAAGAGGAGTAAAAGGAAGGAAGGAAGGAGGAAAGAAGAAGCGTCAGGATCGTTGCAGCTCCCGGGGTGAAATCGCCGATTGGTACGCAGACGTGACGGTTGCGTGAAAAATGGCGCGCGAACGGAGCCTAAGGGTGGCAAATGAGGCGCGCGCGAATCCAACGTTCGTTAATGCTCGCCTCTTACCATAATCTAATATCCGTTGATATATGGGGTGAGCCGATGGGGCGCCGTGGGCCGCGCAAAGGTCGTAACACCGGGGGTCGGCCGTGGATATTTACAATTTTAATCATCGTCTCTGCGTGGGACTCGCTCGACCACTCGCGATTTCTCCTTCTTCGAATCCACCTTCTATCGGACAGTTTTCATTTCGCATGACGGATCACGTGTCGGAGTGGTCATCGAGAACCACGTGGGCCCTCCGTGTTCGATCGTGTCGAAGGCAGAAGTCGATTCGTACGCTCGATAGTTTCGGGGCTGAAGCATTCCCAACGGTACTTTCCAACGATACCGACGAATATCGGTTTTGGGGATGAAGAATCGCTAATTGTAAATTCTATCGACTCTGTAGACCAGGTAAAATCTATTTTCTACGAATACTACGACTTGCTTTCACAAATGAGAAACTTTTCTACTCCATTAAATCTCGAATCGAAAGAGAACTATTACGAAGCAACATTCGAAGATCGATTGATGCTGAAAAATTGCTACGACATTAGATCACGTAATTCTTGTAGTCCCAAATAATAAGAGAATGAAATTGAGAACGTAACATCACCCAGATCATAGATTGAAAAGAACGTTTCATCTTTTTCATCCTTTCACCTGTTTTCCTTAAATATCTGTAGCTGATGCCCGCCTACCTTTTATCCGGTACCTTCTAGCACCCTTCTGTGTGCTATTCTTTGTACCGGATCCCTTTCACCCCAAGGGACGCAAGCTACCTCGGTCACGCCCCCTTCGTTATTCGTTGACAAAGAATCACAGATAGCAACTCTGGAGGCGGTAGCTTTGACCACCTGTTGCCCCTTTTGTGACGTTTCTTGCACCCTATGCTTCTCGACAAGGGTTGCTTTTGCCAGCGATGCTTTCTACTGTATTATTGCGTAGATAAAATGGCAACGTTCGTAACAGAAAAAACACCAGAGTACGCTTGGATACACTCGGTATCATTTTACCATTGCATCCGTCTAGCATCAAACTTTAAACACGAATGAATACTCGATATACAGGAGTTTTACATATGTTGCTCGATTTTCTCACAGAAAATTACACGTTTAATCGATCGTCTGTCTAGAAAAATTCAACGTTGGCTGGATCTATAGCTCGCGCGTGTAGCACCGGTGGTCGAATAGAGTAGCGACAACACGTGGGTATACGTAATTAAACGGGGAGAGGCCCGATAACTTGACGTGGCGCCGGTTTAACGCGTTAATTATCTCGTTCTTGCGAGTACAGTCCGGTTAATGAGGCTTTCGCTTGTAACTTGCCTCCTACGTGCCCAGCACGCGCGCTCATCCCGGCGAAATTGCTTTTATCGTTCGTTTATCCGGTTTTACGGTGCGCAACACCGCTCTCCGCAATTATTTACGGTCCTATAAATTCGAGATGGACGCTTCGCAGTTTTCCCAGGTCTGCCGTAAAAGATTCTGTCGCGAAAGCGTTCGTTTCATTTCGTCCATTAGAGAAAAGTGATAGGATGGAGTCGCTTAATGCTTTCGATTAGAAGTCTCTTGAATTTTCTGAAACTTCTGTTCTCCTGCGAAGATATTCTTTTTGATTTTATATCGGGATCATTCTGAATGATTTAAAGAGATACGTAACGTTCAACGATGCGGTTACTTTGTTTTATCAGGGAACTGGTATCTTTATTCCGCGAAAAGATTGTCAGACGTTGGCTGCATCTTCGTCTTCCACCTTGTCTGCGGTTCTGGCCTCCAAGTATCAACGTGTTCGATGAACCGAGACCCAAGTTCGCACATAATTCAATCTACGTCTCAATCGCAGCTCACCCTTGAAAGCTTCAGGACAAACAGCATTGTAAAATATATCTGTAAAATACGCGTGAGAGCTGCCTGCTGCACGGTATAGTAGCAATTTACCAAGAAAAGCAATCATCGTGACGTCTTGTTGCGTAAAACCAGACAAAGTGGACGATAAATCATATTTTCTTCCTTTGCTTTCGTTTCCTTTTTCACTCCCTTTTCGCATTTATCGCGCGTTTCATATAGAATTACTTTTATTTTGCGAAGAATTATTTAACAAGAATTATATATTCCGACTTTAACGATAAAAGATCGTAGGATTAAAAATAATTTACGCAACAAGCGACGAAGGTAAGTAACTATCTTCCAATCCATCCTAAAAGATATCAGAAACATTTTTCTTCGAGCAATAATTAGTGGAAAGATCTTAATTACTTATTCGTCGATGATAATTTATTCTCACGGCCATTCTATTAACGAGCAAAATATTGTCACGCGAGTCACTTGGCTCAAGACGATCGATGTTTCACCACTTTAATTGATCCGATAATATTACGACGTGCCGTTATCGGAAGTGCCATCAATTACAAGATGCTCGCGGCAGTTTGCATCGCGAAACTCTCGATTTACGTGCACGGGTTTGATACAAGACAGGGAAAAAGTAGGCGAAGCAATCGACAAGTAACTCGACCTGCAAGCCGATTACCAGCTTGTTCTACAGACGATCGTTCGGTTCGCTCGAGCAGATCTGCAACAACGTCCTTCTAGATCGCTAACAAGAAACGCTTCTCGTTTGATCGATCGTTGATTTTCATCGAACGACTGTTTTACAAAACACGGTCTACATCTCTTGGATGAGACGCGCTGATAAACGCTAATATCGACCATCGGTATAATTATTTTGCTAATTTTTCCTAATTTTAGCATTACCAGTTATTATTATATGGTCGTTCAGACAGCCATATCTTTGAATTTCCAACGGTGAGAGAAGCTGGAAAAAGGTTTCAAGAACGGTACCTTCGAACTAAGAACGTTCGCCAGAGAAAGAGTGAAAAACGCAAAGTTTCCCAGGGGCGGGACGCCTCGCCAAGTCTCGGCGCGGGATCCGCGCGCGTTGCCTCATTAATCCCGGCTGGGAATTGGTCTCGCAGAGAGAAGTAAGCCGGACAATTATTCAAGCGGATTTTTCGAGCGGTCCGCGGCGGGTTTGGTTGGCCTTCGGCCGGCCCTGGGCCGAAGCAACCGCGGCTCGCGCGTACACTCTGCGATGCAGCACCATAAAGTCTTGTTGTTTTTCGTGGCAGGCCGAGCCGACGGGGGAGGCTACGCGGCGCCTGGGGGCCCTCCCACGAGGAGGAGTGACCTCGGTTGCAGGCTTTCGCTCTTGGGAATATCTGCGAGCGTCTTCTTTGGCGGCGCGGGTGCGCTCGCCACGATCAGGACCCCCACACAGCCCTCTTAGCTCGCCACTCGCTCTACCTTGCTTGCTTCGCTGTTTTTTACGCTTCGTAGGAAAATAACACCGTTGCTTTTGCACGCTTTTGCACGCTTTTGCATGCTTTTGCGCGTTGTCGAATTTTATGGAACCTACGATACGAAGGATGGAAGCAAAAAAGCGTAGACAGATGGAAGATAAATTTGCCGTGATGCGTTAAGTTACGTGAGAACCGATACGCGGTAGCTACAGATTTTTTCCCTCTGTGCTCTTCGCTTGACTGTGAAAATGAAATGCGGGTCCTTACGATGGGGGTGAGAAGTAGGAGTTAGCGACGATTACCAGGCAGAAAGGATTCGCGTAATTTGCCGGCGGTGATGCGCGGTAAACTGGAAATTATACCGGTGTAATTAAAACGGACATTGCGCTAGAATGAGCAAACACACGTTTCTATCATATTTCCCACTGTCGGAAGTGGTAATGATACTCGCACGGTAAAGTGTTTCGGTAAACGCATTGAAATTATAAGCTGACTAAATGATCTACGTTCCACTTTACATTCCACCATAGGGTAGGTTAATGATAAATAATCCGGGATTTTTATACGGTAGTGTGCATATTATACGCTGCTCCGAACAGTTAGATCATTTGCTCAAATGACCACGTGTTTCGTGGAGAACGCGATACAAATTATGGAAACGATTTAGTTCGCCCTGAAGTATATTATTAAGTAGTAAATTCTAAATGCCACGGATTCTTGCTCTCGTAAACTTTCTAACCGTCTGTAGAACGAACGTGGTTGTTTCTTCGACTGAACCTAGCTCGCTTCCACTCGACACAACGAAATTGTTCCACTTTCTGCATTGTTAATCGCAAAGTTCGTAAATTTTACCATCAACCTACCATTAGTGAAGATTCAATTACATGCGTAAAACTACTTTACTATCAATCTAATAGATACAACGTTGCTTGAAATTTAAATGCAACGTTCTGTATCGAAGTTATGTTGTCAAGTTATATTTAAAAGATAAAGTTAACTCGTTCTCAGACATATAACCAATTCAATGTAAATCCATTTTAGCATTCGCTTTTTACCTTTCGGTCTAAACTTCCGCGATTAACTGTTTCCATTGACTCGTACTACTTGTAAACATGAACGAATACTCGCAAAACGTTTTATCTCTTAATTCTCTTAAACGAAAACATAAAATAGAGATAAAATTCTGTTTAAACAAAGTTCTCCAAACTTTGAAGGATTAATCTGATACGAATATTCATTTCGCTAAAATTACCAAAACTTAAGATCGCAAATTACAAAACGTTCATCGTGGTGCATCTATAAAATTTCTACGAGAAATTACGAATCCATCGCTCTGATCGCTTTAATAGTTTCAACGTTGAGTCTTGAAGTCTCGCTCGTTACTTGGAACCGATAAAAGTGGAAGCGCCCAGAGGATAGTCGGCGTGGAAAGTTGCGCGAACAGGTTCGTTTGTTTCGATTCACCGTCATTAAGTAAGTTCTTTCGCGGCAACCGGAGCATCAATTCCCGCGGCAATTTGAAGTAGGCCGGCGAATCCATTAGGCGAAGTTCTCGGAGGTGAAAGGGGCGTTAAACGATGCGACGTCGTCGAGGGATCGTATCTTCGCGTTAACGACACGGCTTCTTCTTCGACCGAAACGGAAGGTGCTTGCAACGCACCACGACAACCTCCTTCGATTCAAGTTCCGTTGACATTTCCGTGAAGTTCAACGACGAAGCCGGAATAATTTCTAAAATTCGCAACCATCCTTGTTTCTTGATTCCACTCTGATCGATCTAAATGCGAAACTAGCAACTTTATACCCTCAGAGTTCTTATCGCTTGTACGAATCGACGTTCGGCAAATGAGCGAGTTAACGTCCCTAACAACATAAAATTCTCTGCCTATCCGATACGCCATCGAACGAAAAGTTCGATCCACATCCTTGAAGGTGCATTCGGAGGAGGACGGTCTCCGACGTAGAACATTCAATTCGCCGAAATTCCCGCGGGCTCGTCCCGTTGGGACGCGGGCTCGTTCCGCGAGGAACGTGTACGTCTATATCGCGTCGAGGCAGCGTGTCTAAACGTGCACGAGTCTGCATGTGCGAGGGAGTCGAGTCGTCGGTCAGTCGAGCCGGTAATGGGAGGTCAGAGGTCAGCGCGCCGCCAACGCTAGCGAGGAGGAAGGAAGGACGAAGGAGAGACCTGTGTGGAACGGCAGAGAAGAGAGATCGAGGGGGTGTAGGAGGCCCGAGAACCTCTGGCTCGTTGGCCACGCCGCTAAGGGGAAGGGGATGGCGTGGCATTCTACCGAGGGCCACGTATATACATACACTATACTATACCATGCATATACGTACATAGGTATACCTATAAGTACGCGTCTACCGGGTTCTGTAAGTGTATGCATACACTTGAAGCCGTATATAATGTTGTATAAGCATCGAGAGCTGGCCTTCCATCCGCGGTCCACAGAGTAGAGGGGATGAGAGAAGCGAAACCGAGGGCTGTGGTGCGATATGCCTCTCGAAACCGTGGGAACGCACGTGGCCCCACGCGCCTAACTAACCCCCTTTGCCTGCGCCACGACTCGCGGCGAGCCTTCTTCTTTTTCCCTTATCTTCCACTTTGCCCTCGTCCTCTTTCCACTCTCTCGCTCGCCTCCGTTCAAGACTTTTCTTCCCTCCTTCCATCCGATCTTCCTCGTCCTCTTCCCATTCTATGTAGCACACTCCGGATTCCAGAAATTATTAGGCTTTCGGATCGAATTGCCGCCGGTTTCGTGCAACTTAATTTAGATACTTAGATAATTAGATACTTCGTAGGGAACCACCATGTCGTCCACTTTATGCCAAAACGATGAGTATCCGAAATTTTGTTTGTACACCCGTTACATCTGGAAATTAGCTTTTCTAATCTTACAAAATCTCTTTTTCTTCAAGTTTTCAACATTCCATCTTTCTTACGCCCTCGCGCGTTTTATGCTCATTTTAAAATATCATCCGCGTTCTTCTTCAACTTCCACGCGCGGATTTCTCGCTGAATTCCTCGGTTATTTTAACTTTACTTATAATTTATCACTGTGCTTTTCTCTCTTAAATACGTTAACGCTCTCCTTAGACATTATTCTCTTTCCACCCTCACAAATTACCCATCCTTCTTTATTTTTCGCTTACGCTCAACACACTTTGTTCTCGTTGCATCTTTTGTCCTCTCTACCCTGTTACTTTCACCGAGTTTTCAAGTTCTTTGTAAATTTCTTTCGGTAGATAATGTCCGTCACGATATTTCGTGATCTTCGGTTCATTCGCATTTCTTAAACTTCTTCGTGCTAGATTTCATCCTCGGCATTCTTATTCTCTTCTATTTACCGTGTTGCTCCAGTTAGTTCATCGCCATAATCCGTCTCTTCTCCCACAGTATGCGCCAGTATCTCCCGTCCCTTCTTCGTCTTCCCTTGCTGCCCATAAATTTCGTAAATGCGCAATTTAAATAGTAAACTAACAATAAAAAATGTATTTCACTGCTACGATCGCGAGACCATAACGATTATATTAAGAATTATTCTAAAACTCGTCATATTTTCTCGTCCCTTCCCGCAGAGAATTCGTATCCTTTTCCATGAAAAAAAAATCATCTCTCTTTTGACGTTTACATTATTAACCACGTTTCGACTACTCGATTCCTCAACAATCTAACCCTAAGCGATCTCTGTCGCGATATTTCGCTATCCTCGGATCCATTAACGATCCCGTTTCCCTAGATCGGCTGTAGGTTAGTTCCTCGCAATATCCTCGCGACTCTTCTTGCCTCCTCTTTTTCGAATACCACCCATCACCGTCTCCACCTCCCGACGTGGTCTTTGCCGCTTTGTCTCGCTCGCGCTCGTCTCGCCGCTTCCTCGTCTGCTTCCCCTACCCGATGTGTACAGCGACGCCGTGGTCCATCCTCCAGCGACCGCTTCCACCTCTCCGTGGCGGCCACCGCCTCCTCCACCTCCATCGGCTTCCCCTTTTCTTTCTTCCAGACACCGAATCGCGGTCTCGCGGTTTTCAGCCCTTTCATTACCAGAATTTCTCCGTCTGTCCGACCCCGCGCCCCTTCCAACCAGTCCACCAGCCTCATTTCCATCGTTTACGAAATTCACGCGATTCTAAGATTCGCACAGCCCAACAATACAAACAAGTAAATACAGCGCGCACTTTAATTATAATTTCATCGTAGTATCTTTTCTCTTTCCTTTATCTCTTCGGTTCGACGTTCGACCCTTTAATACCCATAGTTCAGATTAGAATACAGTATGAATATTTTATAAATTTCTGTCTCTATTGGTACAAAAACTTGAACGAGATGATACCGATAGCAACGTGAATTATATCGATATGCATATAATGCTCGAAAGCATTTACGAGTCTCAATTGGGTAGAAGCGTCGTGAGAATTGCCGGAGATATAAATTGAATAATTTGAGGAAAATTAAGGACATTTCGCGTTTCATCTACACAATCTTATAACGCGTCAAGGGAAAAGAAATTGTAACGGCTTGGATCCAAGAATATTTTAATTCTAGAACCGACTTAAATTCTCACAGAGAGATAATAAAACTAGTTCGTTGTTGAGGACTTGCGAGAATTACCTTAACTAAATGTACGATATTTCGAAGATACTAGGTATAATCGAAAAGTAACGTTTCACGAAGTAATGTAAATCAACGTCCATTTCAATTAAAAGCCTCGCCGGTAAATCTTCTGTCTCGTTCGATTCTAAGCCAGCGCGTTATATCGTTCGCAAGAACGAAAAGTACCGAGCCGACAGGATTGAAATTACGCGTCGGCGGATGCAGTGGTTCAAAACGGTCCCTTTCTGGCTCGCGCCGCCGGAGAGTACTTTGAAAATTGATTATCGCTCGACCTGTAATGATCCATTACGCGGATTCGAGGCGAGTTCGAGCGGATGCTCAACTGCAAACTGACAATCACTGTCTTAGCCCACGGTGAATTATGAGCCGATAATCCACGGTTGCCGCGCGGAATTTACGCGCGTTTATCCTACACCGCAGTTTTTTCATCCTATGCATCCGCGCGATCCAGGTGAGAAAAGCTGAGTCACAAAAGTGAGAATCATCCTACGAACAGAAGTACGTTACGAGGATATATAATATATATTTTTATTTTTATATAAATTAAATACAAAAAAAGTAAACGTTCAAGAACGATCTCTTGCTCTATTCAATGTTTTAATATTTATTCGTGACGATAAAATTAATATTCCATTTATAAGGTACAAATATTTCTTTAAACTTTTTGACACTTTTACGAATGGTATACGATGGTCAAGCTTAAAAATATAAAACTTGGTCCCAATTCATATATGTACATCGAAGACTTGACTCGTTGCAAACAAATCTAACGATATATTTCGCGACTCATAATTACAGTAACTGCACGATCGATGAGGCATTAAAATCTTTGCACGAAACCGACAAATCTTACGATCGTTTGAAAATATATACCTACTAAGTGCTTCACTTGCATACTTTGAAAGCAAAGCCTAAAATTCCGCCGCAATTTTATCTCACAAAATCGCTATAGAATTTATGTTCACAAATTGGAAGGAAATATTCCTCTTGGTAAGCGAACCTTCAGATGGCAGCATCAGGCGGATAAAACCTTCCTCAAACATAGAAGATCCCGTATTCGAGGACACGAATGCATCGAAGAAGAGCGAATCTGCATTCGAGTGTGACACAGGCGACATGAAGCAACTACTCGTTACGATGCGCTCCGTCGGTAATTCAAGAGCTCAACGATATCGACTGTAGCTTATTAGGAAAACAAACTAGTCCTTTCCCAGAGGGAAAACTAAAAATTTAACAAGTTCCCTTCGAAAAATTCGGCAACATTTCGAATAATTTTGACTGTCGAATTTCTCGGCAACTAACGCCCAACTTTAGTCTGGGAACTTTAGGCTCAAAATTTAGGCCCTGCATCGAAGGATACTCTTGATACGACGCTCTAGCAAAAAATTTTTAAGAGCGAAATTATCGAAAACTAGCAGCAAGTTTTGAGCAGAGAGCGTGAAAAATGAGATAAGTATTCATCGTGTGGTCTAATACGTCACGTTTGAAGCGTTACGTTTGAAAAATAGAACATTGGCTCTGGGATACCTGATGTAGGATGCAAGATGCGAGATATATGACTTAGAAGATGAAATAAGATGTAGGTTTTGAGATGAGTGATCTAAACAACGACATCGTATTTCTTTCCTCGAAGAAATGTCAACGTACAGAGAGAACGGATACAAGACTTCCCTCTTTCGTCTCGTATGTCTTATTTCGATCTCCTGTGTGGCTAACAAAGAGAGAAGAACAAAGAGAGCAGGGAAGGAACGAAATGAGGTGAGCTGGCGCCTGGCTAGGTCGCGAATTAGCGGCGTTTAAAAGGGAGGACCCAAAGCTTCCTTCTCCTCCTTCTGCTGTTTTTTTCTTTTTCGCGTATTCATTCTCTTCCGCGCCCCAACCCATCGGCCGGCGTCTCGAGTTTAAACTATACTACTAACTAATAGCAGGCCTAGAGTGTGTTTCTACAACGTGGGCACACTGTACGCCGCTACCCAGCCAGTTTACCTAATCGTCGGCCAGCAAAAAAGAGAGGTTGCGCACCGCCCTAACCACAGGCCATGAGCCCGCGGGCACCAGTTCCTCTCGCCTTCCTGAATGCGCGCGTTCCGTCTTCCCGAAATGTCGGGGCCACCTTCCTTTTCCTGAAATTTATTATTACGCGTTTAATCGTTCGTGCGAATAAAGGCAGTCACACGATGCTCATCAACGGGCGGCTTCATCTTTAAGGAACCGTTGAATGGCCGATCGTTGCCAGATCGATCGCGTTTAGATTTATCTCTAATTCTTCGGTGTTTCGTTTGAGATCCAGGGTCGATGGAAACTTTTCATAGAAAATAAAACGTAACGGGAAAGAGGCAAAGTCGGACACAGTCGATTCCTGATTATGATTCTTCAAACGCCGAAGCATCGGCTAGTTGAACCGAAATCGCGTTTACGGACAACGCGTAGAGGTGACCAGTGACTCCTGGAATTCTGCGGGATCGCCTGTGGGACTTTGGAGGTCGCGAGGGCCCTATGACCCTTAGATAAGGCTCACGCCCTAATAAGAGGGTACACGAAAGGAAACGGTGAGGGAACCGTGGCCAGCTTCTCTTCTTCTTCGTCTCCCTGTTGGCCGCAAATCGTAGCTCGGGGCTTCGCCCGGACCCAGCGAGATCTAATCCACCCGAGAGATCTGTGGTTAACGTTTTAAGGCACCGAGGGTGGACCCCAGGGGCCCTCACGACATTCCACCGTGCTAACTCCCACAATTGCGAGCTCGCTATAAAACCGCTACCCCGAAATCGTCGTCCAGTGCCGCCCCCTTTGCTAACATTTCGTTGCTAGAACGACCATTCACCCTCGAGTCGCAAGTCCATCTATTGGAGGAAGGTATAACGACCTCGACAAGGTATCGTGGATAATTTCGCTAAAATATAATACTTCGTTTAATAAGTTATTCGTTGAACAAGGAACGAAACTTTCGTGAGAATCGTATATATCTTCTTAATTTTTTCTCGAATATTCCTTTCGATTAGTAGCATCGATCAGCAGTTTTATTTTCTAAGAATTTCGAAATTCCAAGTGTCACTTAATTTGCCTATTTAACGCAAAACCGTAAAGGATAAACGTAAAAGATTTACGAGACAGCTTATTGACAGACTAATATTGTTACATAGTTGGTAGATTATTGCGCAGAAGAACCAAGGTCAATACTCTCGGTTCGTCCCTTTTCTCGACTTAAAAAGAAACGAAACGTTTCTTCGTTTTTTAGGGTGATTTTAGCGTTGCGGTTAGGAAGTCGCTGGAAACTCTTGTTTCATGGCGTGCGCAATTCCGAAGAAAGGATCTCCCAGTGGACACAAAGAGGGCAGACAATGTTGCCGTTAATGAAAGAGAAAAATGACACTGGGATCGAAATTTCGGGCTGTTTGGAAGTAGCAGCGTTTTTATCGTGGAATTCGACAATTGTGGGAACCACCGAAGCTGCTCCAATTTCGGAAGCATCAATCGGTTTAATGACTTTAAATACCGCGATTTATTTTTATGTACTTGAAACGAGTATGTCGTATCTTGATAGCATTAGAAGAAAAACCGGACCGACGTTTTTCAATAAACTTTGCAACGCTTTTTACGTTAGTTGATAATATTTCGTACACATTTCGTACATAGTGTAGTTATAAATGTAATTGATTGTACATATGTCGAGTAGAAATTAAGTTGCGCAAGATCGTTCGAGATATGCGATATTCACGGTGTTGTTAAAAAATGACTTCAAAAAACTTTTCGCAGATAAATGACAGCGACGATGAATTTATCAGATACCGGTGGACGGGTCGTCTCGGCGATTGCCGCTAATATCGTTATGCATACAAAGTCGTGTCTAAATCGACTGATCGCAGGAAGCGATAAACACCGTTGCAGATCAGTAGGCGTTCCTCAAGTTGAATCGCAATCTGTCGCTTGATACACGTGTATGATAAAGTTACAACTTCGCCCAGAGCGTATCACTGGTACTTATCAATTATTTGGAACTAGCAGAGGCTCGAACTCCGCTTCTCAAATTTGGTAATTTACTCCCCCGAACCGATCCAAAAATCTTCAAAGTCTTTGTGGAAATTTGTTACATTTAAAAGAATTTCGTCGTTGTTAAAATAATTTACATATCTTTACTTGTAAAATATTGCCATTTAAGGGATAAGAACTACGTAAATAGCAATTTATAACTTTTCTATAAATCGTATAGATGTGTCTAAAAGTGCCGTATAGTTGGGCCTGACGTTCGACCCAATCAGACAAATTGCTTCGTTCTATCGCTCTCGTCAAAAACTAAATACCCAGGAACCGAGCGTTTTGGAGGCGTTTCCAAATCAGGGGACTGTCCTCGATTAGAAAAAACGATTAGTCTTCTCCGTGGGACAAGTCACGGTGGACTTGCCGCGATACCAGGAACCGTAATGCCGTGATTATTGTAATTAAATCGCCCCGGAAGGCATCGGTAAAGGATACGAAAAGAACCTCTTCCATCCATCTCGCATCCTTTCTCTTCCATCAAATACATAGTATTTCTGTCCTCCTTCCTTCCAGCCTCTTCTCTCTTTGCTTCGGCTACCTGCATCCTGATGTATCTCTTCTGTATCCTTTCTTTCATTCGAACCTTATCGAGAATTTCGACAAGGTTGCAATTATCCTTCACACTCTGCTTGATGATCATGGATAGATAAATCGTTATGATTGCGAAATTGCGGCGAAAAAACAACGATACTTGTCGATGGCGGTGCAGTTTTCGTAAGATCTCTACCTTGAGAAGGGGAAAACCGAGATTAAGTTTCTTATAACACAAGCATATTTTCTTTCTATTTTTACCTTTATTCCCCGACAACGTGGTCCCTCGATTTATATAAGCAGTAAATGCGCCCTCCCGATTGTATCTATTATATGTGCCTAGAAGGAGGAAATTGATACCGAAAATATTAATTAATCCGGTCGGAAAAGAGAAGGCCGATCGTACACAATGACTCAAAGTTATCGCGATGATCGAGAAACATGTATGTAGGTCAGTTGGGACTGTTTACTCGATTTTTCATTAGGTACACTTTACTGTCGCGGAGGGGTGCGAGAATTAATTAAAGTTAAACAAGGCTAACTGCCAAGCAAGCAGGTTAACTGCCGACAGTTGTCGGGAAAACGTGATATTTCGACAAGTGGAGAATGTGTGAAGGTCGACAAAGTACACAGTGAGTGATGAAAAGAGGTCGCGACAGGGGATGTGTCGTTCCTCCTTCTGTTGCTAAATTCTCAGCCAGAAAATTGAAAAAGCGTATAGTGGCACACACCGAATTGCCATTTTATTATAACCATGGAAAAAATTTGAAAACGTTGACGTTTTCGAAAAACTGTTACGTTAATCTCTGGATGTAAATTATACGACGATAAACGATATCTTATTTTTTGTGACAGAGTTCTGTTCTATATCTACATCTATATTCTAGCATAGTATATAGTATATAGTGACTTAACTTTATTACTTTCAATTATTTTTCAAGTATACGCGGTACGATCAAAATTTTTCTGCAGAAATTGCTCGGTATCGATAATGTACGGGTTCCGAATAAAATAGTATTTTGTAGAACGTGTACTTCAGAAAATGATAAAGTGACACGATTCGTTCTTTATATATAAATACGCTATTACATGCCTCGTTGATGCGAGGCACATACAACTTTAGTGAATTAACGTTTTGTATCGACAACGCTCGATTAAAGGAATGTATTAATGACTTTTGTACAAATGAAAATCCATATTTATTCATTAAATATATTGTAGTATATAAAATATGTGAAAGATACCGCTCAAAAAACCTGCTTAAAAAGATATAAAAGAAAAAACAGAACGCGACGGAATAACGGGTAATCAAAATATCAGGTTGCCATTTTGTTTCAATTGATCTCTATTTTCAATCGATAACAATAATATTTAAATATACATTAGAATAGACTAGGGCGACAGTATCCCTCTATTTATTTTTTGGTATAACTACGCGCTAGCACGCTCGTCCATTCGCGATAACCAAATGTTTCGATTAGCGAAATCGGAACACCGACAGTATTGTTACGCATTCAGGGGAAGAGAAGATACATAAAAAAAAAAATAGGCAAAAATACAACTACGAAAGAACTTTTAACGAGGATAGTAATCGACTCTCTCTCTCTCTCTCTCTCTCTCTTTCTCTCTCTACACCTTTTCGCATTGGACTTCAAGCACCACCATTCACAGATATAATCTTGTACTTTATCGCGAATCGTTAAATAAAAGAGTACTCAACGTCCATTAAACACTTCCGTTATTCTCGCAATTTCCCTAAAATCTCAGACACCTATGAAAATCTCTGGATATCTTGCACCAAATGTAACTCGTTCGCTTGCACTGTATAAATTCGTGGACAGATTTGAAAAACCAAAAATCTCTGGTGCAACCCTCGCGCGAGTTTATTTACAACGGTCTTAAATTAATGGTAACACGTTGGAATCACCGGCGAGGGAGCTTTCCAGCCATTAGGTAAGAGGCCCGAAGGAATACGTATCGCGACAACCGTGTCGCGATCGTGTCAGGTATATAAACTATACGTGTATGTAGAAGACGTGGGTGGTCCAGAGGGCGAGAAGCAGGACAGACGTCTTTTTCTCTCCTAGATTAAACGAGAGAAAGGCGAAGAAGCAGACACAGAGGAGAAGAGAGGGGGGAGACAATCTTTGGGACTATTTACAGGGCAATGGTGAGAAGAAAGGTGGCACGCAGGCAACTACCGGGATGTGTCCCTTTCGGTTTATCTGATCGAAAATTCCTAATTTTAGAAAAGAAAAATACGGACGGTGGTGCGGAGGGTGTACACACAGGTCAAGATACTCGATTTACGTCTGGATAGAGGAAGAACACCTTGCGGCTTCCAGGGACAGATTCTTATCTACCCTCGCAGTGACCAATTACTTTGACGCCTCCAGAGATATACCACCGACGCCTCCTTATTCAGGACCTAAAAACATACGTACGTTTCAATGACTGTTCTAACGGTTAGGATTTCCCTTTCTCCGAGCTGGCTTATCGCGTGTGATTTATCTTTTCAATCCCGTTTAATCATAATTTCGTCGTTTCCGATGCTTCTGAAAAACACTGGATATACTCGGTATGAAAACGTATAGAAACGTGCACTTAATTTGTCGAGTATTCGACCGATCTTTGGTTAAGTGTAAAATTTGTATAATCGTGAAAAGTAGAAACAAAGATAGAATCTACCAGAAATACTACCTATTCGCAACGCAATTACATGCTGTTAAAGTTACAAAGGAAAAGTTACAGTCAAATCGTTACACGTTTTCCAAATACTCTTCATCGTATACAATAAATAAGTAAAAGAAGTATAAACTATAATCGATAGTCGATACTATGTCTAATCACGATACATATGCCTTCGAGCAATTAGCTACTATTTTACAGTTAAATATAGATACACCCTTATTTACAAGTAACTGGAGGAACAAAGACAAGAATAAGCTTCGGCCGTTCTTTCTCCTTCGCAACACATACAAAATGTAATTGAATAATTTAAGCGCAGAAATTATATTTACAACACGAAGTACAAATTACATTTGCAACGAACGTGTTTCGAGCGGGAATCGTGATCGATCATGGCGAAAATATATAATTTAGCTTTCTTGCAATTAATTATTTTCGGTGTCGCGATACTTGTGATAATTGAAATTATATTTCAGTAATAATAGGAAATTTTATGTCGAAGTCCGAACGAAACACGTTGCACATTCCGCGAAAGAAAAAGATCGGCGGTAAAAAAAAAAAATGACATAAGAGGAATCGAAGAAGCAGACAATTTAACGCCTCATAATATCTTCTATACTAAAGCCTAATTTAGGAGCGGTGGTGCTGGTCCTTTGAATCGGCATCAGGCTGGTCACCCTTTCCGCTATTTGTCTAACGCTCGCGGAAGCGTCGATCTTCGATTCCGATGCGACCGGAGTTTCGACTCTCAAATCTTGCGGCACGTCCGTGTGCGTAAGAAGATGCGTTTTCAGGTTGCTTCTTTGGTTGAAGCTTCTCGCGCAAACTGGACATTTGTGTGGCGATTCCTCCATGTGCAGAATCTTGTGAACAGCCAGAGTCCTGCTTTGACAAAATCCCTTTCCGCACTCGCTGCACTTGAAGGGTTTCTCTTTGCTATGAATGTATCTGAAAAAGAAAAACAACTCATTTTTCTATAATCCTGTCGCTTTCTCCCATTTTCTTTCTCTCTTACAGAAAAACGGCGCGGCTATTGACAGGGCCGAGTCTTAGTCAAATATCGCTATGACTAAACCCTAATTACGATTGTTATTGAGATTCGCTGATCGATTACGATCGTGTTCGTTTGAAGCGTTCCGCTTCGAGATAAGCTTGTCGGGAACTGATAAGTGATACAGTTATACTTGGCAGATGTTCTTACGTCAAGGTTCGTAGAAAAACGATACTTAAAAAGTTTGGACTATTCCGATTAGAGAATCAACGTGAAAAGATGAGGAACGAAGAACGCTTGGGAGAAGCTAATTGTTCGTGATCTAGAAAAATTCTACGATACCGTCATTGGTATTTGTATATGTTTCTACTGTATTGCAGAATGCCGCGCTAACGTCGCTATACGCATCGATCCAGAAACGAATTTGCTGGAGCGAGGTAGCGAAACGCTACTGTACGTAGCATCGCTCGAAACGTTAAACGAAACATTTGGAAGTTTTTCATCGCTAGGAATAAAAATTCGTACGAGATATTAATTACACAGCGACAACTACACTTGATTGAAAATATACATGTATTTCATACTTCGTTCAATCGTATATAACAAATCACATTGTATATCCAATTCGTACACTCAAAATCCATGTCGTATTTTCAAACTCAACGGGACAAAAGATTTACTTGCAGCAAACGCCACGGTACCAAGTTATTATTCTTAAACTTACTTAATAACTTATTCTTAATACTTGTGAAAAATCGCGTTTGTGACAAACTCACCGATGATCTCTCAGATGATCCTGCCTGCGAAAGGCTTTCCCACAGATGTCACAAGAGTACGGTCTCTCGTCCGTGTGAGTTCTCTCGTGAATCAGCAGATTGTAGCTCTTGGTGAACTGTCTGTTGCAGAATTTACAGATAAACTGCTTCTTCGGTCTTTGACCGGGCAACCTTCTCGCGAGGAACGAAGCGGGAGGCGGTACCGGAAGCGCTGGATGCACGCCCTGATGACCTTGTTGGTGATAAGAATGGGGAGACGTGGTCTGGGGGCAACAACCCCTGACAGCTAGTAGCGCGGCACCTCTCAGCCAATTATCAAGAAACGCTGCCTGATAGCTCTGTCCTGTCGAATGTTGTTGTCCGAATCTTGCGCTCAATTGCTGAGACCTGATCCACCTGGGCGACGTGATTTGCAACTGTTGCTGCTGGTGCATCGATCTGTCTAACGTGGGCGGTGTATGCGGCGGTGTCAATGGTTCCATCTTGGTCTCCATCGTTAAACGAAACACACGAAAACAATCGATCGCACACAGAAAACAACAACCCTTCCCCTCGAACTGTCTATTAAACGTAGATCACGTTAAATCCTCTGTACGATGTCGATGTCTTTTACATCGATTTCGATGCTCGAAAATTCCTGTAACATATCCAAGGAGCGTACGGTGTGTGGTGCGTGTTTCTTCACGACGTTCTGTACTATTAACTTGCTACAATAAAAGGAAGACAATGTTGGCACGAGAGTCGATGCGATACTAAATGCCAACAGACAGTCGTCGAGGTTCCAGTTCAGGATCGGCGGTTACCTGGCGCCAAGGAGACACGGTGGCTCCTCCTACCGTACTCTGAACGTTGGATACGCCGGTTGGCGGCTCGACTTCCACAGGGGCGGAGCTTCCGGGTCAGGGTGACCCCTCCGGGCGTCGCGACGCCAGTCCAGTCGTACTCCTAACGTCCCGCGTCACTCACACACCGAAGACAACTACACGGCATCACGCCGCCACCGGGCGTCCGGTTCGCGCTGCCGCTTTTACACTCCCCGTAGGGGGATGCGCGCACCCGCGGCACCCGCGATAATCACAGCGACTTTAATTGATCGTTAACGTAGTTAAACCTACGGAACGAACGCAGATATACGCGTAGAAATCGTTCTTTTTACGCTTTTGTTCCTCGTGGATGGCCGATCGCGATGGTTATTTCATTTAAATGAAACATTCACAAAATGGCTATTCAAGTAGCGTCGTCGGTTCGCTAAGAATTCTTCGACCAATCTGTTTCAAATATATAACGCGTCTCGCGCACTCTTGCCATCCCTCTCTCGATAATCGAAATAAAATAATCAAAAAACTGCAAGCCGCATTTCAAAATCTTAACTGTTAATCGTCACGTGTGTCGTTTATTCCCCTTTCAACCACAACTCGTGCCATTCTTCGATCTCTTGCGATTCTTGGCAATATCGCTCTTTCTTTCGCTATTGCGTCATTAATTCTAGATACTTTGGATATCAATGTTAGCCTAATACTAGAAAAGAGTAGATAGTTCTGCCAACTGTCGACAATCAATATAATTTTTCACGCGTTCAAGAGTTTTAAACAATAACAAACAAGGATCTGTAATTCGTTCGAGAATATTCGACAAATTCTAGTTGGGTTAACGGAGGAATGTGTCACTTGTAGTTGTGACATCTGGATATTATCGGCTGTAAAAGAGCTAAGATAAGAAGAAGGTGATTACCGATTTCGCTATAAATTTAAATAGACAACCTTCAAAATGAACACGCCTGACGTGTTTTAAATTTCATTTTATTCGCTAATATATTTACGGTTCAAAAGCATCTAACTGGATATTTATTTTACAGAAAATCACGTTTCAATATGTGTCCAAATACCGTTAAAAATTTTTAAACGCGTTGGTCAATATTTTGCGAGCGCTAACGCGCAATTCATTCGTTACAACAATTCATCGGAACAGAATACAACACGCGGAGTCAAAATTCTGCGAAAACTCGCACGAGAGATGCGCTTTGCGACGAAAAAATCTGTGCGCGTGATTGAAAACGAAATCCCATTGTCAAGCATTTGTAATTTTTCATGTATTCGTATGCAGCTACTTGTTTTACGGTTTACACCCTCCCTTTAGTTTTGCATATTTTTTTTAACTGATTTATCCTAAAATTCCCGAAACAAGATTGCAGACCTGCAATAATACCTTTATAAAAATGGAATATATTTCGTTCAAAATTAAAAGAGACAATTTTTTTTGACCAAGAGAATAATTTTACAGCGTGTATACGCAACGTGAACGATCTTTTGCAAATGCATAGTCTCTTCCTTTCTTTTTCTTTTTTCCTCGATCATTCATCGGTATCTACAATCAATTAATTCCTCGAAGGAATTTACATATATAATCAATGCTTATAATATTTTTGTATATTACTATTACCGAATTATATCGCTTTGGATACGTTACTTTTCCGAATTATTTTGAATCGCGTGTTCGCACGATCGTCGTCGCGAAATCCTGAATATCTTTGCAAATTTGCCAATATAATATTGGCCGAAGAAGAAACGAAAGTCGACATTCAGCACCGTCTGAAGTTCTCGTAGGCGGTACGCTATTATCGATAAGAATACGTGGTAAATCGGGCTTATCGATTTATGACGGCACAGACAGCATGACACCGACGTACAAATACGTTGACGACGTATTCACGGGATTAGAACGAATCTCTTGACACTCATCCACGGTGCTCGCGCATCTACCAATCCTTTCAGATACATCCCCTTTGTATCTACCGACGCGATCGTGCAACAGAACCGAGCCGATATGACTCAAAAGTTAGGGAATTTCTCGTAATCCAGTTGTCCTTATCGGTCAAAGTTAATTTTTTATTTAACTCGAAGGAGAAAGCTCGTCATTCGTCCTACGAATCGTGACTCTGTCGATCTTATCGACGAAATATTTTACGCGCTTCGATCCGTACGTAACTTCTGTAACATCGAAGTTCACGTTCTTTTGCCTTTACCATTTTTTGTTTTTTTTTTTTTTTTTTTTTTTTTTTTTTTTTTTTTTTTTTTTTTTTTTTTTTTTTTTGTAATTAGATTGCAATTTCAGTCTTTCTTTATTTCTCAGCGACTTGGATACATCGTTTAACGTTTCAACCCCTCGACTTGGCTCGAAAAGGCTTCACGTATAGCGAAGCAACCACCTGCAGCCTAGCGCACAAAACGTTTTTCCACGGATGCAGGACGGAAGATCTAGAATCTAGGCGGTGCATCGCCCAAAGGGAACCGCGGTGAAGAGGGGAGGGGGAGGGGGAAAGGTGGACAAAGAACACTTCGAAACTTAGCTCTCGTATAATTCCGCAAAATGTTTAGCATACAAAGACAAATATAATGGTCCCCGAGATGAGGTTGCGACGAGATCACGAGCCTCAGGCGGGGATGGTTAATTCAGTTTCAAGCTCCATCAGCCAGACACATCCCACTCCCTGCCTCTGCATCCCCGTTGCCGACCTCTCGTCATCCCCTGAACGTCTTTGTACGTCGCCGTCATTACTCTTTCTCTCTTCTCCTACGCGCCTTCTCCTTCCTCGTTGTTAAGTCTACTGATATGTAAATATAAACCTCTTCATTTGACGTTTCACTCGCGTTTGTTTAATAATTACGACAGACGCTCGCTATTACGTTACGGCTGTGATAAAATTTAAATCGTAGTCGTACGATAATCACGAATACTGTTGCAAATTTCGCTGTAACATGGTTGCGAATATTTGTATCTATCCTATCGTTAAATATCTCTGTTAAATCGATTCACGCTCTACCTGTCGTTGCTTTCAGATTTTAAAAGTTAATTTTATTATATCGAAACTTTCATTTTCCATTTCGGTCGAGCGCAGTCTTTATTCCTGTCTCTGCCTTCTTCAGAAGGAAGATAACGTTAAGCAATGGTTCCGATAGTGATAAACAGTTCCGAGCAATCGCAATGTTTGCTCGTATAATCGGAGGTAGACACGCGATGTTGCAAATTTTTATTTATAGTACGATGCATAAGAAGATCAAATACGCTTAATTGTCAGCTTATATTCTTCTACTACGTAACGAGTATCAAGCCACATGTTCGTCAGAATCGAACAGACTGCGTGACTCCACAGGCACGCGGCTCTTCTCCTTTATCTGCTTCTTCTTCGCAGCTTCTTTCGAGGCTGAACAACACTCGAGCCACTCTAATATCAACGCCAAGGGATGACAGATTGTTTGTAACATAACTTTCGAAACTAATCACCATCCAGCCACTAGAGGAAAAAGTTTATCTGGAAACGATATGTATAAGCAACAGGATGGCCTTCTGTCGTGCCACGATTTTTTCAACGAACAGAGCGTGGTAAATGTTGCTCCTATCTAACAGAAAATCGTCGTCGATATGTACACCGAAGTTTGGAAAATACTCGACGATTGATTCATATGCGATCAATGATTCTTTGAAAGCGCATGATATCGAACGAAGATCTAACGATTGTCATTTTCATGCAAAACTGTAGCATACTGAAATATCGATATATTTATCGCGTTTATACCTCCAATCGATGACGTGTTGCGGTTAAACACGAAGAGAAACGATACAATAAGAAAAGAAAAGACTTTTCTAAAGAAGCTTCAAAGCTGTAGGAAAGCTTTCGAACAATCGTAGTTAATGATTATCTCGAAAGTTATATAATAATACTTATACAATTACTATCTGTCACTACGTGCAGTAATTTATAAGATTGCGTAATAATTAAAAGTATCTTATCTTCTGAAAGTTTCAAGTGGTCTCGAGTAACAGGAACAAGGAGCATTTTTGAGTTCCTTATTTTTCAAGTTCCCAACAACACAGATGTCCCCCACCGTAGGAATCAAGTTACGAGTGAAACACGAAGAAAAGGGTCCCGTACGTTCTCTTTGAATGCAGCCTGCTTGTCCGCAGATTTCTTTCTGCTGGCAAACGATCTTTACTCTGCTCTATACTAATTAAACGAGGATTGCCTCGTAATTTATTTGGACCACACGTGTGCTTTACGATGCCAAGGACCTGTCAAACTTCACGCGGCCTTAGCTCTTGACGAAATCCCTTTCGAATTTTCTCGGCTGACATTCCAAAACTTTCTCACCAATCCATCTCTGTATTATTCCAGCTTCGTCCCAGCTGTGTTTCGAAGTGACCCAAGTCCCCACCAGGATTAAGGCTCAAACCCTTATTAAACTCTCTTAATCACCTTCAGGAAACTTTTGACTTTACGTTTGATCTCTGGTAAATCCCGGTTGAAACTAGTAAATGCCCGTCGTGAATAGATTGGCACCGTTTCGCACAAACGGGGAATTCCTGCCAACGAGTACAGTCGAAAGAGCTGTTTGCCTGTAAAACATTGGATATTGTTTTAGCAGGAAGTTTCCATGAAAATCAACGTGGCTTGTCACGCAAAATCAAATTTGTCTAGGTCGCCCCGGAAATCCTTCCAAGTCATTTTCCTCTCTTCCCTTTCCAGGTCGTACGTTTTCTTCTTCGTTTCCTCCTTTCTTCCCCGTAGCACTCCTTCGTTTCTTTTCTCTTCCTTTTCATAGCCTCCTTTGTTCCTTCCATTTTTTCCCCCTTTTTTTTTAATGGTATCTCGTTTTGTCGGATTCTTAGGTACTTTAAACTCTTGTTGATTTCGAGTTGTTTGACAACAACAGGATTTGCAGCACGAATCTTTTTTCTTCTTTTTTTGTTATTTGGGAGAATTTTACAATCAATTCTCATTGAGAATTATAAGTAAATTATTCTGGCGTGATACTATAACTTGGATAATAAGTGTTTATCGTATGTTTGATTCTAGTTGAATCTAATGTTTAAATCTAGAGGGTAATGTTGTAGCACGAATGGATGAGGACTCGTCACTATCCAATCGGATCAGGACACCGAACGTTGTATAAGTTTATTGCTGAGTGTGGCAGTGGAAAATTGACAATAGAGACAACCTTTCTTTTTTGCCATTTTTCAAGAAACAAGGCTTCTGGGTTTCTGGGAGTGGAAATTTTCCTTCAGGTATCTTCAGGGAGCGAGGACACTCTCAGGTTTCAACGGACCTCTTTATCCGTGTATAACGGGAAACATAATTAAAGGGCACGTAATTTTTATTGGAGAAATTTTGTTTACTTAAAACTATCCATTCATGGCATGATAATACGCTGCGCTAAACAATAAACTAAAAATCGTCAACAACGGAATGTAAAAATAACTAATATTATATTCGTTTTGTTCGAGTAATTTCAGTAAGATACATAGCCTTCCATTTCTACTTTGTACGATAATTGTAAAAATAATACGCATAAATCATTGTTTATGGATTACGTCTTATTATCGTCTTACGTTTATTTCCGTCTTCCCTAAAAGTTGATTAACGAAACCTTCTTCCACCTACAATTCCTTGTGTCCTTAATCGCTTATGGTTTCCCTTGGAAATATCCTGCTTTCGGAGAAGTTCGAAGAGCTCCTTCTTTTAATCGATGGATCGAGAAATTGAAACGTATCCCTTAATTAATCGATTTAATTTTGGTAAGCGAAAATTGAAATCCAATAGCAGAGTGGGTACTGCTGATAAGCGAATGAAATAAAATTTAAGATACATGCAACAACTTCTGTGCCGCGTGATGTTATCGGAAGTTAACTTACCGTAGCTACATTTCTAGAAAAATAATTATCGTAATACCTACATATGTATATAACCTTATTGACCTAAACTTCACAAATTGAAATTTTACAATTTGTCTTCCTCGCAGAAAAGCAGGAAATCTTGTCATAAATGTCCCTCCTTTAACCAAGAATTGCAAACATATGTATGGAAATTAAAGCAACTTGGGATTAGGAAACGTATTAGTCTATTTAAATGTTTGGCTGATTCATAAAGTTGATATGAATAGAACGGCTTAACTCTCTGTAGTTATGATTGTCCTACATTATTTGCTTAACATTATTATCATATATTATCAGCATAACATTACGCAAATTAAATGTTATTTCGAACACTTATATTTCACGATGACCATTTAATTGGCTATCGTTAAAGCGTCAGTAGATATATAACCCTTCGTTTGAATCGTTACTTTTAAAATAAAATCAACGAGCAGCCGATCGTTTCACCAAAAGCTACCACTTCACGTTCGAAAGATGCCAAACACGAAAGGAGGCTACGTGTCGAACTCGTTGGCAGATACCCACGACACGGGGTAATAATTTTTTCGGAATTTCACACGACACCCAAGAAGCTGTCAAAGTGTATTCTCCTCTCGCCAAGCGCCTTCTCTCCTTCGTTTCTCTTTCAAAACGTTTACTGGCGATATCGTCTGCTTAGTCTCAATGGCAGAACAGACGCCCACTGCTTCTGCTCTTCTCGGCCAGGGTGTCATATCGATATGCCTCGTTCGAATAATGTCTGTGTGGCCACATCGTTGGATGTTACGAATGTAACAGTCACGACTGTGACAACGTGCAAGTGTCGCTCTGGAGAGATTTTGTATCTACTCGGAGGGTAGCTTTTATATTTCGTGGGGCTGCGTGCTCGAGGATTCTCCTTCGATGAGACTTCGATGTTCGCCAGAGGAACGATCTGTCCTTCTTCTTCTTCTTCTTTCCCTTCTCCCTTGTGTTGATTTTAAGATGTTGTAGCGATCGAAAATACGGGGTGGTGGCAGCGAAATCGTGTGCACGATTTTTGAAGCACTTTCGATAACGTAACGAGACAATCTGTATTGTTCATGGAATAAAGCAAGGAAAACATTAAACGAAAAAAGAAGAAAAGAAAAAGAAAGGGACTAAAAGGAACAAACGAAGGAATAAAGAATGAATAAATAGCCAGACAATGCGATTCATGTTGCTCGGTAGTAATTCTAGAGCGATAATTGGATTATCGGTATAATAAATATATAATCTATATTTAGATATATAAATAAAGAAAGCTTGTTATAGGAAGATATTTGTAACATGGTAGGCTGAAGCACCTGAAATCAAAATAGTATCGCACGATATCTACGAACGATCAAGACAGTGCTTCCAACCTTCGCTAAATTTTTACAAGATCGTAAAAATCGGTGTTTTCACAAGATAATCGTTGCTTATCGAACACTAACGTTTCTTTAGAACAACGTATACTTCGTGGAAATTTCTATTCTTTTATAAAAAGTCGTCCTTATTTCCTTTGAACTAGAAGCGATTCTCTCGAGTTGCAGTATTTATCTTTTTTTGCGACAGTCGCCGATATAAACTTTATTTTTCGAAGCCCTCTACTATTTCCAGATAAACCTTATGTCATACTACTCTCTCCCTATTTATCAAGATTTGCAATTTTGAGATAAAAACCAATCCTCGCGATTCTTATCGGCACTGTATCATCCACCAAACCTAATCCTACTGTTAAGGTAATGTCGCCTACTGTTTAGGTAACGAAAAAGAGAATAAACCGACATAAAAGAGAATGATATACCTAATGTGATCTAAACTCTGGTCCTTTATACGGCTATACATAGACATGCAGGACCTTGCCACCTACAAGTGGCGCCTGAATGACTTACATTTTACTTTCTCCCATGTAATTAATCAACTGCTATGCAAAGTTATCGCGGACGTAAACTATAGCGCTACCAAAGTAATTTGTTTCCTCTGTCGTGAAAAAAGTCACAGAGTGCAGTAAACAAAAAAAAAAAAAAAAGAATTAAAGTATTAAGGAATTCTTCAAGATTTCTCTATGAATCGTCCTTCCTTTCTCATCCTTTTCGAAAGTAACCGAAGCCGAAGCTTTCGCTTGTCATTTATGAAGACGTCTATGTAACTCACGAGCGAGCGATAAATTAAGGCCCCTTGAGCGCTTCACACCAAGATTAATTAAGGGAGTTTGTTTTCCTTGGGAAGAATAGCGCGCCTGCAACACTGTGGACAAGTTGGGTCGTTTGTGTGTCGAGTGGCGAAAGTTTATTTCCACAGAATTACGTCTACAACCTCCACGCTTCTCCTCGCGCAGCATCTCCAAAGTCCTCCAATCTTTCTTATTCTTTTTCCTTTCTTTTCTCCGTGCCGATTCTTCCTCTTCCGATAAACGATTATAAACGGCAGCCTCTATTCGATTCAGGCACCACGCCCTCCTCGGGCTCCTCGTCATTATATTCGATATCGGTATCGATATCGGGTGACTCCCTTTATCGCGCCTTATCGCGTTCATGCTCTTTCGCCGATCGTGCATCCGTGCTACCGTGTTGATATCAGTTTTACTTGAACGATTTTTCTCTTCTTAGAAAATGCCAACTACCGACCGCGACATTGCTGCCTCGCTTATCATCATCAAACATCGTGACACGATCTTCAAGTTCCTGCGACAAGCTTTTAGTCAATTTACATTACGAAAAGGAGTTGGAAAGATTCGCTAGAAGACGATCCACGTAAACTCTTCGGTATCCTCTCTGATCGTCGTCCTATGCAACCTGCCACGCGTTCGCATCGTGGGCGATTTCGGAAAGATCGCGAGACGGAAGAATTGTCGCGAAAGCTGGGGCGGGGAATGCGAGGTCTAAGGTAAGCGAAGCATTGGCGGCGTGGCACGACGTACGACACCTAGCCGGTGTGTTTCACGATTTTATGCCGGACGTAGTTGAAACGAAGGCACATCAAAGGTGCCGCTATCGGCGCAAAGCCGTTTTATGCTCGCGTGTCATTTCTTTATGTGTGCGCCGTGTACACCGCTGTGTATACGTACCGCTTCCTCACGCACGTGCACGGATACACGCGCGTACCGGTCGACCCGCCTCTGCTTCGAACTGTCCGTGATATATTGTGCCGGCAGATATTGGATCGTATAAATTCCAGCGCGTTTCCAGCGGGGGTGCAACCGGAGAGAGAAGTTCGAGGCCAAGCAATACGTTCGCATATGGGCCGGTTCTTTGCAACCTAACGTCCAAACCCTTTTTTCCATTCGAGAAATCCCCATTTCTCTTCACGCGTGTTAATACAAATATGAGATAGCGATACGATAGCGTGCTGTGGCAACCCGTACGCCCGAAAAGAGCGCGATTCTGAAAATACGCCCGGAAATATCGGATAAAATCCTTTTATATGAGAAACTTATTGGTTTATTCGAGGAAATTAATTCGAGACGCTCGCTTGCTAAGGAGTAACGAATCTCGTTAATAAAACTGGAGATAATGAAAAATGGTAAGAGCAGATGAAAATTATATGCTTTCGAAAGATAATGAATTAAAAGTATGGGTCAAACAAGTGGCGTCGATGCGATTGCCTGTGATGGAAAATCTCTGCAAAAACCGAACGCGTTATCGCCTAAATCCAGAGCTGCTCGAATGAAATTTTCAATAAAGTGCACTTTTCTTCTTTATTCGCGATGACTGTGTTGAAATATCGACAAGAGAATTACAGCGAAAAACGCGTCCAAGTTATTTTATTATCAGAAAGGCAATAAAATAAGCAATTGTACGACCAATCGTTATCAAAGTAATCGTTACCAATGTAAAGATCACTTCACACGAATTGCCAAGATCAGATATTTCGTCTAATCGTTGCTTTCTTTGATAATTTGCCTGAAATTTGCTTTAGTTAACTGTAACGGCCTCTAAAATAAGACGGAGAAGAATCGTGCTAACGAAGATATTCCTCGCGGAAACTCTTCGTCGGTTTTTCAACTTTCGTACGATTTCGTAATTTTATAATTGTTATTTACGTTAATTCGGGCAATTTTATCGCAAGTTTCTCGCAACGAGACGAATAAGATTTTCTTAACCGACCTTTCGCCCGTTTTTAAACGCGAGGGACATATTGCCATCATGGCGACGATAAATCTAGGTTCTACTACGAGGCAATGACATATACAAGGAGTTCGATAAAAGCAAGAACGACAGGCGTGCCTGTTTGCACGTTTTTCCTGTAGTACAAAGTTACAAAACAACGAAGACCAATCGACTATCTCGCTGATCGAATTAGCTCGTGGTTGGTTCAACAAAAAAGAAAGATAAAAGAGGCCTAGAATGTGATAAGGAAGCAACATAAAATGATTTATCTTTGTTGCAACATTTAGAGAGGCTGAAAATATAAATTAAAATATTTCCTTTCAGCGAGAAATAATTTCTTGCGGAAGGGAGAATAATTTTCCACCGAATTTTTGGCAAACCAATTGTTACTTAACTTATTGATCGTCCTATCGGATCGATAATCGAATATTGTTAAACCATTGAAGTGTCGTGTGAATACGATTTGTGTAATAAATTTCCATTTTGGCAAAACATTTCAAAAGGCTTTTAAACGATAAGATCAACCAACTGTTAGACATCTGGAACTACAATTTGTTCAATTACTGATTGCACTAACGATTTCCTAATTTTCATTTATCTTTTAATACAACTTTAATACAACTATTGTTTACTATGGAAACGTTTGCAATGTTCATCGACTGTTTCATCATACGTATATAGAATTTTGATACAGGAAAGTGACAGAATGATCTGTACGTGTAAATGCAAAGATCTCAACTAACGTTCAATTTGTGCTGTATCACAAGCATCTATGCTTTCACCGCAGACGAATTTCTTCATGGCAGCAAGATAGAACAAGACTAAAATAAATATTACAAGGCAATCCACCTTGAGAAAGGACCGGAAGCATCCTCTTCGTTCAATCGTCGTTATCATCGTCTCCTCCTCGTTCCTTCTTCCAGACAGTTCGACGACGCATTAAGATGACTAATTTTTTATTAGTTTATTGCAGAAATTTATATCTCGGTAGAAATATCTACGTGTTCGTCCGTGCACACACACGTTCGACCTGCACAAATAGAAAACCGGTCACCTCGAGTATCGAGGGAATCTTATCGCTGTGCAAAGCGAAGAGGACCACGATGTAGCGGAGTCGTCGTTCGGCACTTTGATGTGGGTGTACACGCCGCGATATTGCGGTAACACGGATTCCTGGAACTGTTTCAACGAAAAAGAGGCCCGACGATCCTTTATTTCCTTAGATAACCGGTAATCGGCTCTGTCGACACCGATGACGTCATAGCTCCCGTTTTGTCCACGATTTCGACTCGATACCGTCTACTTGTTTAGTCCATCGGCTTCTTGAAAAATTCACCAAAATACTCCCCATTCTCTTCCATCCGTTCCTCTTAAAATAAATAAGAAATCTTTTCACGTTTTCAAGCTTTCCTTTAGCCAGGTACAGCCATTTTGAAGGATCGCTGTTACTTTCGTTCGATTTATTACACTCTGCTACTCAAAGATTTATAAATTCAGTAAAGTTCTTTCTGTATTTCTCTTTATTTAGCTTAACTATTCTGTTTGTTTGTCCGTCTGGATGGAATTTTGTAAACGAGATTTCACTCGCTTCCCCAGCTTCTTAGAAAGCTGAGATTTGGAACACACGCGCATTTCCGTCGGCGACACGATGTAATTTCAAAGAATTGACCATATTTTTTATTGGGAATAATTGTCTGCCTGGCCGAGGTGAGATCTGAGAAGATCTTTTCATCCCACAATGGGGTTCGCTGTGTTTATCTTTGGATGACAGTTAAAGAGTAAAAAATAACAAATAATATATATAAACTAAAAGAATTAGAAAAGAATGATTTTTATTCGAAGATGTACTAAGTACAGAAATATATTTTTCTTTAATAAGAACCATTTCGAAAAATTTCTCTAAGTTATATATTTGACTACCAATATTTCTACTTATGTCGTTTTACTAGCTTTATTTTACACTTTTATTTTGTTATTAGCTTAATCTCGTTACCGGTAGTAATATTTTGAAGTATTTATAATGTCATAATTCGATGATATAAATGGACAAGTTCGTTTGAAACGGCACACAGTAATTTTTTTATCAGTATTTCTCCAGAAAAAGTAGCCCAGCAATCGCTTGGGTGTGTTAAAAGCTTTATGTCCGCCATTAACTGAAATGTTGCTTCTGAATAATGTCTGCGTTCAGTTATTCAACGATTTCGACGAGAATTTAATGACTGAATCAAGGCTCTCATCGGTAGAATCTGTTGAATCTCATGGTGCGTTGCTTGTGGATACGAGAAAGATAATTTCAATATTACTGTCATACACATAACGATGAATTCGAGTCGGTGTAGATTTATACACGTAGAAATAAACGAAATCATTGTGTAAATATAATAGCTAAATTCTTGAAACTAATGAAAAAGTTTTACAGAATACTATATTTATTTTCATATCCTAACAGCTCCCATAGAGAGAAGACTGAAAAGAAAACACCTCACTGACCTCACTAAAGAAATAAAGTAGTCAAACCCGAAGATGGTATCCCACTATCGGGTAGCCATCCATGTTATTTAGCAATTAAGCTAGAAAAATTTACCAAACGCTCAACTGCACAAATTGTAAAGTACAAATTAAATAATAATAACAAAAAATATCCCAACAAGGGAAAGTAAAAGACAAAGATCTCCCAACAAAAGGCTACTTAAACTTTCGAAGAAGAGTTAACTGGATCCTTCGGTAATAACGAAGCTCGAACAATGGACACACCTATACAGCCGATTTCAGACCTTTTTTTTTTAACAAAACATACCTTGAATTCGACAATAGAACGAAAGCTACCGCAGTGAAATAAAAGGTTAAAACCACACATGTGTGGTCGCTGCATGTTGCGTTGTATCTGGATCGTGTCACTCGACGGTGCGGTAAAATACGACCAAGAAGAGACTGTCGAATGCACGATAGCCGCATCCTGGTATTTTTTAAATTATTAAACAGCGCAACTAGCAATGCGTTCCAAATCGTCTTAAGATCGAGACTCGATTGTTGCCTGCATCTTCTTTGAATCCCAAAAACAACTTCTCGTCCTGAAAAACACGACATGCCGCGTCGTTAAAGGACATCAGTGAAATTCGGCCAAAACGATTCGATTGAAACGACTAAAACGAAGGAACAACGTGCGGCTAGTTGTTACCTTCCCAGGTTGCAGGACCTTGAGGCACTACTGCATTGGTCAAAGAAACCACCCGCCGGCAACCGTTTTAATGAATATAAGTAATTTCACAAACAAGAATTATGCCATCGTAAACGGTCTGCAACGACCTCGTAAATATGAAAGTTTCTGGCACTGTGTTACTCTTGGCCCTTTTCCGTTGTATTAGTCACTCTTTCTTCGGGTCCTTACTGCTTACTGCAACGATCCCTGGCTGAGGAAGTCGAGAAGAAACGAGGCAAGATGTCAAGAGTGCGATGAGAAAGAAAAGTGGCAGAGGGGTAAAGACGAGGGTACCAGAACATAAAGAAACAGGAATGGGTATCTCCGGCTCTATTATAGGGCCCATAAAACACCTTCCTAGGCGCGTGGCTCCAAGGACGAGCTGGCAGACGTCCCTGCTTTTATTTTCCTCTCCTTTTGCTGCTAAGAAGTCGTGTGTTACGCTAGAAATGTAAGTAGCCTGCAAAAGACGTGTCAAATATTTCTTTGTTTTACGAGGGAAAGAAAATCGTGGAGATTGCGAGAACTTTTTCCTGCACGTTAGTTTCAAGCATCAAAGCTGGGAATTTGAATCTTGCGATTACTAGGATGCATGTATGAATAACAATCAACGACATAGTTCTCGACTTCTCTCGCCTACTTTTAGCAATTATCGAATAAAAAGATCCAAATCGTTTCTTTTTAAGAAGAACTTAAGCAAAAGTTAACTATGATAGAATCTGGGCAATCCGTGGATCGTTAAATATTGCACGATACAGGGAACAAGTGGAGCGCGGAATATCGGCCATTCTTGCCGTTTTCTGTAAAGGATTCACGGCACGCGAACAGCAGAGATACTCGGAGGGATGACATCGTTCGTCCAAGGATCTCGAAGATAGTTGCTGCTGGCCCTGAGCTCAGGGACACGGTCGCGTGGCGTTGACGAATTTCTTTAGTGCCTTCAATATACCTATCCGACGGTGTCCTTCTACAGATTCACCGATTCAATCCTATGGTCATCTCCAAGCCAGAGGAACAATTACCGTGCAGCTATGGCAAAAACTTGTGCTTCCAGCTCTACCAAATGCTTTATGATTTGAAAATCGCTTCAGCAAATAACGTTTATCGTGCAATCTGAGAACATTTTTTCTTTTATTCGTTCGACAATATCGAACGATTGCAATCGATTCCACGAGAGAATTCCGTCTAAGAACGTTATTGATTCTGTCGTCGCACGAAAATCAAAACAACGTAAGGAGATCGCGTGGAAACGAAGAAGATTCAAGAAGTCATTTAGACTCAAAACTTTATCCTATTCTCAAGAACCTACAGTCGTGAGAAGAACATTTGCAACAAATACGTACAAAGTGTAGACGCTAAAATAGCGATCAAACTTGAAAAAAGGACGCGTCATCAAAAATCAAAAAGCTTATCGCGAATCTTTATCAGTAGAAGAAATTGAACTTTTGATTGGCACGAGCGAGAGCGTAACGCCAGAATATAGATTACTAAAGCTTCAGTTTTGTCGCTGGTGCGCACATGGCCTAACACAAGTAAGAAATATACACGTGAAAATTCCAGAAGACTATCGCGTAGCTGCACAAGGGAAAAAGCACAAAGCTGGGAGACGAGAACGTGAAGGGGAAGAGGAAAGAGAAAAGACAGGAGAGAAAAGAAAGAGAGGAGAAGCAGAGGTATACCGGATTCTCTGATCTCAGCGATTCCATCATCAACGACTCGGGGCCTAGGATGGCAGATAAAAGGCAATTGAATTTAAATCATGAATACGAACGAACCGAGCGAGTAGGAGAGCAACGCGAAGAGGAGAGAGATTCGGATAGAGAAGGAGAGACTACGTAAGCCCCGACGGCAATCTGGTGGTAGCTTTGTGACGGTAATGGCTTCAACCCCTGGCCTCCAACCCCCCAGGCTTACACCCCTTCTCGTTTACCGGTGAACACGCGACCTACACGCGCACAACTCTCGTCAAAGTCGATTTACCTACGCGTCCAAGCTGTTGGCGGAGCCTCGACCTTTCCAGCCAGTAGGAAAATTCCGATCCCGGTGGTCCTGCCTTTGATTTACCCTCCAACACACCAATGTTTCCGGATACTCATCGAATGCAACGAAAACAAGAATATTCGGAAATCGAGTACGGGGTAATTGCACTCGAACGAACGTAGATTTGATCTTTTTCAGGATAATCTACAGTTTCTACGGGTTTCATATGGGTATTTTAACGTCAGGGCTGTTTCTCACGATTGACACCGTATTATTATTCAAATTCTACAAGGTATTTTAATAAATTCTCAATTATCGCTAAACGAAATGGTGATAATATGACATAGAAATATAATTTTGAGCTGTGTACAGTAATGATATTCGTGTAAAGTTCTGTGATAGCTAGTTGATCTCAAGATTTGATTAGAAAAAATAAAAGAATCAGTTATACGCGTAATTTGCGTAAGGTCCAAGACATTTCACTTTATTTCATATCAGATTGACTACAGTTATTCGTCTTTTTCTTTAAACTATCGTGAGACTTCACAAAAGACTAAATCAAAAACTAAACTCGGTATCCTATATTATTACCACCTCCTTTACTTGAATGACGTGCCGCGACATAGTTTGGATCGAGAACAGGACCAGAAACAGTAAAATAATAATGTTGAAAAATACTTAATAATGATTTCACGGAATACGTAGAAATTCGCATGTCTTGTATCACGCGCGAAAGATGGAAGCTGGCAGGAATGGTAGCGTTTCTCCTTGAAAATATCTGAATCGATCTTTCCTCCCCTTGTGTAGGTACCTATGGAAGCCCGGCCACCGGCGTCGCGACGCCTACTCGAGCTCCACCCACGCATCTCGTACATGCGCAGCGAAAGTTCGGCGGTTGACATGTCAACGAAACCCTCGTAAAACGTACCGCTCCTTAATCAGCTCGACGGCAATCAGTGTGTCTACATTTAGGGGCAGTAACGTGTTCTCATAAACGAGCCGTCGTTGCACCGACTAGTCCGACTGTCCCCAAATGATAAGAGACGAACAAAAATATAATCAGGTCGCGAATATCTTTCATTCGATATTATGTAAATTAATTTTCTTTCGAAATTGTAGCGAAAATAAGTGATTGAATTTTTAAACTGTATTCGTAACTTAGTGATTTCATAGATTTTGAGAACCAGAAATAACGCCGCTAAAATAATTTCATCTCTCGAAGAAGCTATCTAAAGTAGTAAAAGAGGCAATCAAGCGAAACTCAGAATAGGAAGAAATATTTCTATTGACTTTTGGCAAATTCTAGAGCATTCAGGGTGCATTGGTGAGCATACCTGTACTGTAATAGGAAGAGCAGTAAAATGAGCGTCGTGCTTGTACAGAAGCAAACAGCCTATACAAGGACGTAACAATGAATGCTCGCAATACGGTACAATTTTACGAGGAGTAAAATGGACTCGTTTCCTTTCCTCACCCTGGCTCATAATTTAGGCTATGTTTACCTGCAGTTAAGTACCTTGACTCGTCCGTGACAACGAGGACAGGCCGTCATTTGGTTGAAATAAGGAAAATACCATATAGGGTGGCTACTTCAAATGCATAGAATCCTAACAATTTCTGCAAACACGCACGTTTATCCCCCTTTTAACCCTGTTGGCACGTAATTTGGACTATATTCGAGACAAACTTCTGTTTCTCGTGAATAGGGAAAGTTTATCGTGACTTTTCGACTCGTCAGACGTATTTCCAATACTGCATGGTATTTACTGTGGACATTGGGATTATACGATCTTTCCGCTTCATATTGAGATACGTAACGATAAACTAACAGAGACAACTAAAGCGATGTCGCACGATAAACGAAAAATAAAATTGTCTGTAACATTGTTTTTAATTTAATGATCGAATTAGCTGTGAATAATTTAATTCGATTAAAGCTAAGCAGTTATATCTATACATTATTACCGATTATGAAAATTTCGTATAACTTTTCGTAATTATTTTCGTTTTATTAATTGGCTGATATGAAACAAGTTGAAT
Source organism: Bombus soroeensis (assembly GCA_014737365.1). NCBI lineage: Eukaryota > Metazoa > Arthropoda > Insecta > Hymenoptera > Apidae > Bombus > Bombus soroeensis. The sequence continues at coordinate 875,388 of JACXIL010000055.1, read as the reverse complement.
TTTAAGTAAACTAGAGGCCGTAGATATTATTCTATAGAACTGCGATCGCAGTGTGACAGTAATGGGATATCGTAGTAAGTTGAATATAATTGGCACATTTTACTTATCCTTTTCTTTAACTTTTACAATAACGTTTCCTTAATCACCGTGTAAATATAAAGAATCCTTTATTGTTACTTTCTTAAATCTATTATATGTTCTTTTACAATCTGTCATGAAAGACGTTATTGTTAAAGTATAAAATGTTCATATACAGAAGATGTATGTCGATGACAAATAAAAACTTGGATATCACTGAAAGCAAACGATAACTTATTTAAGATAAAAATGTTAATGTTCGTTAATAGTTAATTGTACTTGAAACCTGAGAGACATTGTACTAGCATAATTTCTAAAATTATAATCGTAAAAAACTTAAAATTTCTACATAATAATATAGGTTTCTTAGAAAAAAACGACAGTCTCTGAGCAGATAATCTGAAATTATTTGATATTAAAATAAATATTTAATGTATCAGTAAAATACTTATTATTAGATATTATATTTAAATTTTATATGTACATTCAAATCAACATTACTTTCCCCATATTTATACATCTTTTTGTAATGTACATCTATATATTAAGGAATTAACATTCCCCAAATTTTAGCACTAGATAACACAATGTTCTTTTTAATTGAAAAACAAATGGATTATAGAGTAATTTTTGGTTAACAAGCTCCATTTTTAAATCGGCATTAAAGTATTAAAAGTAAAAATGAGATTTAAAAAATGTTTAGGATGTACACATTACATGTGATTATGTTTCCTTCATTTATGACATATATTTCGTCAGCGAACTTACTTGATTGTTAAAATAAATCCCGGCATACCAATTGACAGTAAATATTAAAAGTTTTGAAGAAATGAAATAAATAAAATAAGTATATTAAACAATCTATTATAAGAGATAGCCATTAAGATAATTATTTATAATACACCTAAAATTATTGTTTCCTTCTTAAGATATAATACTATAAACCATACGTGATTAGCGATTAGGTACTTAAGTTATTAATTGACAAATTAATTTTCCTGACAAAAAAAGCAAAAAGAAATGTAATTTTCCCTAACAAAAAATAAATACTGTTTTCTAATACAAAAATAATAATTTCTCACTCGAATATAACTCGTAATAATATGTTTATAAATAAATAAAAATTCAACTTTCGTACTTTGATTTCTCTGTCCTTTATACATTCGATATTAATAGCCGATTATTTTAGAAATTTCAATAAAATTAAGCGAAATAAAAAGTAAAGAAAAACAAAAGAAAAATCTATGATTATAAAACAATAAAATTCTCAAGTTTATAATTTGCAAAAGAGTTTATATTTACATGTTAATTATTAAATCAAACAAAACTTCTTTTACCAGGAAACTAAAACGCTATTAAAACGCGATCTATTTCATTTGGACGGACATTGTGTTAATCTGCAACAAAAAAAGATCTCGCGTATGCTTCGTTTTATCTTTCTAAATAAAAACTTATTTTTCAACTAATGTCAGTCAAATAATAATCTTAAATCGAACAATGTACATGTTACAACAACATTATTATACAATAATACAATCAACATGTCATTTTTTTATCTCGAGAACCTTCAGAGGAGCATTTGAAGGAATTATTTTATATATATATACATATACACACGTATAAGTATCGCGTAATGAAGAACAGCAATATACACTGCTTTAATCATCATCAATATACGTATTATTCATTAATATATGTATAATATATCATATATATGAACATATTTCTATATATTGATGTATATTATGTTATATATATAATATAATACATATTTCCACATATGTATATATTTATAACATTATTTTGACAATGCATATGTATGCATATATACACGATATGATATAATTTATATCTGAACTATCCTTAAATTGTATGCGAGGAGAAATATGTCATTAAAATCGAACTCATAAAATATCGGTAGTATTAAGAAACATTTTTCCTTTTCTATTTTTCAGCAACAACGTCTCGTTAAGACTGATTTTTAATTTATTTTTACACAACCAATCATCTCTCCAGTGGATACCGTCTTGTACCATCCTTTACAGAATACTCTGCAAATGCGTATGCGTATGCGTATGTGTATGTGTATGTGTATATGTCTGAATGAACGTGTAATATATACGTGCGCACGCGCGCCCGCACATTCACATTTAAATGTACAAGAATGTGAAAATATTGTGTTAAACAATATTTCAGTAATTCATAATTTATATGAAAAAGCGTGATAATACGTATAATATATGTTCATTGTAAACGACGTACACTTGTCTGAAGTACAAGTTACCAATAATTTAGCATCGATCCAACATTGGCGAACGATAAATGATTTCCTCGTGATGAGGAAACAATGCCATATTTGTTAGCTCGCGAGTAATAATTATGTTTTTGGTAGAGTATCATTGCACATTGTTGGAAGAATCCAATCAAATTCACAAAAATCAACGTGATTAGTAATAACATTAAGTTAGTCGCCATAATATCTAGAAATAGATTTAAAACCACCGATAAATAGTATTCCTTTCCTTTTCTCTGAATTGATTACTTGTTTTATACATGCATATATTTTTACGACGTAAGATAATACTACTTACAATGTTTGCTTGCAGAGCAACTGACACAAGGTAGTTTCAATTTCATACTTAATATCCGTGCACTTCGTCGAAAAAAAATGGTAAGTATAAAAAAAAGAAAGAAAAACAGAGAAAACAATTAGATCCTCCTGTTCTCGAACTCGAAAGGTGATATCAATTTACAACAATATTTCAATATAACATAATCGTTATAATGCTGAATAAGAAAATAAAGTATAACCAGTAATCTTTCGCTTTTTTTGAAAGTCAGAAACGTACGAAAAATAAAGCGATTTCAACTTAAAATTTGGAACTAAATAATAAAATTTCTCTGTCTAAATTACTTTACATTCAGCATTCTGAACCAATTAATTTTTTATTAGTTTAGCTCGACCAATGTTAGAACGATCGATTGTCCTGTTTATACTCGTCAAAAAAGAATGTCAATACAGCATTTTACAACACCTGACCCACACGCATGTTACATCAATGCCACCACTCGTACATTTAAAATAATGACAACCTAATTTTATTTAAGTTTAGCGAAATCGATTTCGGCGTAATTAAAGCCTTCTTGGGATGCTGACGAAATAGGTGCCACGTTAGCAACCTCAGGAAGATCTAGACTAGCGTAGTGCAAAATTTCCGCGTCAATTTGCACGAAATTCTCCTTTTCTAAGGGGCTTGGCATGGCGGTAGGTGTAGGTGTTGGCGTCTCGTCTAGCAATTTGGGAGACGAGGCCCGCTTTTCAACGGTTGGCTTAAAACCCGGTAACGTCGGACTGGTGTTTGGAGACGCAGTGATTAAACGTGGTTTTGATACGTTCAAATCAGAAAACTTCTTTGTTATAGCATTCAACGTACTATCTTGCGAGGTCAATGAGTTGTTTGATATCACGCGACTAACTTGACTATCTTTCCCTGTAGGACTAGACGGTCTATCGTTAATTATTTTCGCCAAGGTTTTATTCGCCTCCGTTACAGAGATAGAATTGATCGTGCTAACTCTACTATTTGTAGTTTCTCCCATTGTACGATCGTTACTGCGTTTAGGAGTCATATTCAGTTCTGAAGATTTGTCAGTATCCTTTTGGTGAGTGAACGATTTCTCGGGTGATTGTGGGCTGTTCAAGGAAAAAGGGAAAATAGTCGCTGAGGAACCTGTTGGAGTTGCCCGTGGCGGCGATGCCGGTGTACTTGCTAAACTTTCTGATTCCGGACTTCCGTTTAGAGGTAAGAAACTAGGTGTTTTTATAGGTTTATTTCCCGCTTGAATCGCGATTGGTTGCGAACGAGACTTCTCCTTTCGACTACCGGCTCGCGTCGCTATTGGTTTACGATTGTTTCGACTGCTCATATTCATATTCATATAGTCTTGTTCTAAACTTGTTCTTGATTTAAAACTCATATCAACATAGTCGGCAGGTGGGCGCCGTGGAAGATCGACCGGTGCTGTTCTCGTGGCTCCTAAAACATAAATTATATCTACACGTTAGACAATAAAATAATTAAGTTTATTTATTGAAGACATATGTTTTAAAGAACTATTAAGTCACACACGGTGTTATTGAAAATCATTAAATATAAAAGACAAAATCACTTTTATTTTTTTAAGAAGCTATGATGAAATGGTTAATTAATTAATACATATATACATTTGAAAATTGTTAAATCTTTTACCTGGCGGTCCGTTCGATTGCACACACTCTTCTTGCATAGGCGATGCAATTTGCTTAGGACTTGTATCGGATTGTGACCAATCCTCCATTACACCATCCATTCTCATGTATGGTCCTTCTGCTTCTTCCACCGGTTTCAAAGTAGTAATTACAGGTTTATGTATGGAAGCAGAGGACGATACATGAATGTGACTATGATTCTGATTGGCAGTGATTGTATTGTTATTGTTATTACGATTAATCTGAAAAAATTTGAAAAAATAGGAAATTGAACAAACAAGAATTAATCAACCATAAACGTGATAATGTTAAATATTCGGCGAAAAACAAATTAATTTCACAGGACAATCAACCTTAAAAATATCATGTTAATACATGCAATATTAAAATATATAAATTAATTGATTTCAGTCAAGGAATACCTTATTTATGCGGCTCATATCGACGTACGGGGCAGTGGTCGACGACGGCGGTTGTCCAGGAGACATATCAACGTAGGAACTGGTGTCGGTGGCAGTAGAATACGAATGCGACTGAGATTGCGACTGCGAATAAGATGAAGGTGGTGAATTGAAGGTTGCAGAAATATTGGGTTTCGTGAAGTCCAATTCCATTAGGTCCTCCATTCGTTCAGAAGTTACAGAGCAACCGGAATTGTGTCCCCAAGAACTCGATAACAATGGCGCTGAGTTTGATTTATTGGAACTCGAGCTTTCACAACCAACTGGTAACGCTGCAGTGACTACATTCGCTAACCTGCCAATTTCAGGTCTCTTAGATCTGCTGCCTACAGAGAACGCTCGTACTCGGCTAGCTTCTTGTTGAGTAATGTCCAACCTATCCAAAACAAAAAGCGAAAAATCATGTCTTGCATCGATACATTTTGCCTATTTTCGTATAAACAATTTCTTTCCAATATCTAACACTATGTATGATTAATAGAATTAAATACGAAGTTTCATACCTATTTTTGCGATGCCTGTTTACAGGTTCTGGCCGAGACCCAATGGAATAGGCTCTTGCTGGTCTAGCTTGCAAATCCTCTCCGGGTGGAAGAAAACTCGTTACTTTGTCTAAATGATACTCAGAGAAACGCAAATCTGTACTGGGTGTACCAGATGTAACGGAACAACTACTGCCACCATGCGACAGATCATCGGCAAAATGGCCATTGTGATTATGTGAAGGATCCATGTCGACGTATCCGTTGTTTCCAACGGGTGCCATAGGTACGTAACCTTCTGGTAGAGTGTTTGATTCTTCTACAAGGGAAGACCCTCGTGAATGCGAATATCCCGTTCCTGAACCCATTGGCATGTAACCTCCGCTGCGCCCAGGACTTGATCCAAAAGGGCTGCACATTTCTATATAGGAACTTTGCTATAAACAAAGTAAAATTCCGCGCGTTATTATTTCGTCATTTAGCTATCATCGTCAGATGATGCAATATATATGTCATAGTAATGATGCAATTTGAACTTCAATTCTTCGACACATTATCATTTGTTTACTGAATAGTAGAATCTCGTGTAAGTAAGGAAAATTATGAATTATTTAATTCATTATTTCAAATTATATTATAAACAACTAAAGAACACAACAACAATAAGTGATAAGATCAGAGAATCTTCACTTTTCATCGTCATTTACAAAACTTATTCTTGTTTCAATTTCGTTTCGGACGTTTAGATTTTGTTAGAACAAGATTATTTATAATCAAAAATTTTCAAGAGAACGTATAAAGTAACAGAACTTTGTTAATCTGTGCCAAGAATGACCAAAAACATAAATTTAGGCGCTAAGAATAGTTAATCATCGCTTAAAAGTGACTCATATTTGTAGGTTTGCATAAGCTACATGTGAATATAGAAAACGTATTCGAACAAATATTCATAATGCTTTTACTTAAATAAAATGATTACAGTTTGTAAATTTGTATAACTATTGTATTTTACCTATTCTATCAACCCTACCAACGACCCACCTGAGAAGGAGAATGCGACTTGAAATTTGGCGAATATTTATGATGCGAATGCGACGTGGACCACGGAGCATAATCGTCGCCATTCTCCTCCAGAATAACAGGTTCGTCAGGTGTTAAAGAATGGCCGTATCTCGAAACGGTACCCTCTTCCAACACATTTTCGCCACCATCGTCCATTGAAAGAGATGATCCCGCGGAGTCTGTGGAACATGCACCGGAAGCAGGACTGATAGGCATCGAAGTGATCGGTGGTGAGTAGGATGCGCCTTTTCCGTACATAGAATGCGGTCTCAGAGTACTCCTAGGATGACTTAACATCGATGCTGGATGACTCTCACTGGTGGTACGAGCTCTCGATGGTAAACTATCGCACCTGTCACGTCCGTTTGCACCTAGAAACATATTAGTCAGACATGTTGTTGCAAAATATTCAGTTTAGGGAACAAAATTCGAAAAGCATCCATCCTCCCAGCATAGCAGCGGTTAGTTCATTTGCATAGTCAAATGATTCCATAGATCTGTATAATATTTATGCATATTCAGGTATACAGGTTGTTATTTATTAGAACATATATTTTAGATCAAGCAATAAACAGTGACCAAAAAGGTGTATCCAAATGATTGGGATAGTGAGACGAAATATATGTATACTTCGAATACGAAAGATGTTATGGAAAATATAAGAAATAGGCAAGAGAATAATTTCACATGTGAGGAGGACCGGTATGTCGGTAATGAAAACACCAAGAAAACATATCATTGAGACTGAATGCTGTAGGAAATATTCCATCGATTGTTTTGGCACGCTGAAAGAAACAAAAAGGGAAGCGTTACTTCATTATGAAGTATCGTGCAACTAATCGCATGCGAGTAGAAGCTTGCATTTCCACGGCAACGCGATGGTCTCATGGAGAAGTAAGTTATATATGACGCAACAGGAAGTAGTTTCAATTTCGAACACATCTGCTTGCGTATTTGGATTCCCATAGAAAGGAAAAAGTATAGAAAGAAGAGGGAATAGAAAATAAAACGGGAAATAGCAAGGCAGAGACACTGAAAAAGAAATAAAGAACATCTCTTGCTGATTTATCGTACAACGAAACAAAAATACATACAGCGTAAAACTGATCTTTTAGATGATTGCATTTGATTGATAATGGCAGCTAAGGGCAGCGACAAGGTTCTCTGATGGGATATTGTCGCGGTTGTGGTTGTGGTGGTCACGGTAGCGGTCGTAGTGATGGTAATAGTGGTGGTAATGGTTGTTGTAGTTGTACTTGTTGTAACATGAATGGATTGGGAATTATTGACGGAATGGGGATGACTCGCTACCGAATGACGACGTCTAGTGGTAGTGGCACAGTTGTTATTAGTCGAGGCAATCCCAGCAGTCCCAGCCCCGGTACCAGCAACGACTGCAAACCATACAGCTCTCACTGTCGTACAATTACTTTTCTTTTTCCATATACTTTTTTGCAAAATCTAATCGACGTGATAATGACTGAGATTCGATCGAAAGATTTTTATTGAAGAAAATAACAGTTTATACGTATCAGAATATCGAAAACGTAAAAAGGTTCTATCTAGCAAAAAATATCGTTGATCAATCTTTAGAAATTGAATAAATTTCTACTTCAAAGAATGCAATACACATTTGTTTTTGTTCTACTTGACCTCGTTAATATGTATGTTCACCAACGTCATATGTATGGTATTGAAACATATTGTGCAATACTAGGAACTACCTTTCGCACACGGTAATCAATAAAACCCTGCTTGTTTAGCCGACAAATTTTCGATTGACAAGTTATCACGATTATCGTGTAATTATTCGGTTATCCTATAAAAATTTGACCAAAATATTTTTAATTAAAAAACTATAGAAAATAGTAAAAGAAAAATCATAGAAAGAAGTTAGAGGTTTTTCTTGAATTTCATTTAAATGAACATGAACTTCTTTTTAAACAGAAAATTCATTCGTGTAAAAATAGAAGTCTTTTAATAGGCTATACGTATGTATATGATAGGAATTCTTTAACAACAAATTTGCGTATATTGAATCATAATCGTGTTTGTCACCCTTTGATGCCCACATCTTATAAAAAAAAGAAGCATACAACTGCAATGACAGAAAACAGACCCGTGATCGTATTGCAAGAAGAGGTACTCTGAGTCTGATTAGACTGCTCCTGTTCTTGAAGTTGATCCACCTGCTCCTCGTGCGTCCTGTGTTCCTCTGTAATACCCGCAACCCATTTGTGTTATTCTAAGCTGAGTTTTCAATTGTATATTTCGTGATTCAGCCGATATTTCGAGGCATGTAATGTAGTGCAGTTATAGTTATGGTCTGATATAAAAAAGAAAATCAATGTCTTGGACAATTTACACATAGAAGCAAAAGGAATTTGTAGGATGATTTCTGTGCATAGGAGCTTCTGCGTAAAATGTTCAGTATTTATAAAAAAAAATTGAAACATCAAAATATTATAAATATATTGTTAAAGTATTTACATAATTGAAAATATACTTTGGAGGTGAATGCTAAAAACCATAACTGATATTCTATTAAAGTATAAATATGATTTATTAAAATTCAGACTCACCTAATGGCGAATTATGAAATCTTTGTCCAGCATGTCGTTGTAGCACACCAATTGGCTTGCTGGCTTCGGTGGCAGAGGAACTGCGAATTCTTTCACGTGGCCCCACATCATCTTTCTTGCTACTAGAATTGCTCATAGAATTCATAATAGCAGCATGCATATTATTTGCTATATTATTGTCTTCTGCTTCCATCCATAATTCACCGCCACCAGTAACAGCTGAACGACCTACTTCCATGTAGAAGATACGTTCCATATATCCACACCGTCTGATACAAATTAACTGTGGAGCAAAGGTTTCGCATTAGTCTTTCTTCTTAAATACACTATGTCTTAGACTATCATCATCCATTAAAGTAGTATGCTTACAGGGAATTCTATAGTGTCTGAATTATCCTTTGCCCCGATTTTCACTAGGCTTAATGTTCGGTCAGTTAAACATAGCCTATAGGGGCCATGAATATTCTTTCGTTCACCTAGTCCTTTTTTCTGCATTGTAACTTGCCATACATGTTCTGAAATAAAATATTACATTTATGCCTAATCATAATTAATAATTAATAATTAATAGTATATAACATTGTAGAATCAACAATGTGTAATATTGTATTTAATCTCATTATAACACTGCATAATATAACATAACAAGATTTCCACATTTTATAACAATTGTTTATAAATTATTACAGCATATATCTTTTTATTTTATACAGCACAATACAGTTTTATATTTCTCACAAAGTATAATCAGCAACTTTGCAAGCAATTAATAAAAATATCTGACAATGAAAATCATGAAAATATATTCGAAAGAGATAACAAAATATTGAAAAAACGTTCTTCTCCTACTTATTAAAGGCAATGACGCATTTGAAAAAACAAGTAAACAACTGTACTTATAGTTCAAAATATGACACTTCAACGAAATTGGTATTCGTAAATAGCGAATATTTGTTTAAAATTGTTTTTCAACGCGTGAATCTCGCGTTTCGTCCTTAATATGCGTCCTAATTCTAATTCAAATCATGATAGCGCATTACCAAATATAGGCCGAGGTTGCTCTCCATCAGCTACATCTCCGCTCTGAAGTAAAAGCATCGCTTTCAGCCATTCATCCAATTCTTTCTCACTCTCCAGAATCAAGCAAAAGCATTCGTCTTTCGTATACAATGCGATAACATGTTTGTGTTTGGTGTCCATGCGTCTATTAATATTGAAACAGCTGTTCAACAAGATGCTGCGCTTTGGCGGTTGCCTATTTTCAAATTTCTTTTTGCTATCGTAATATTCGAGACACGCGGGATATCCTGGTGCCTCGCCACGCAGTACAAAGAATTTTTTCTTCTGCGTCTTTAGCTTCTTCACGTGACCGGAGAGAACAACGGGACCTCCTGAAGGGGAGACTAAACCTCTGCTCGAAGACATCGCGCAGTGACGATCGAAAAGCCCGTTGTCGCCAAAAATTTTGCGTCTTCTCTATCGACGCGTAATATTGTACCATTTAAATGGTATAGATGATCAATTTGTTACGCATATTTTACTATACCCAAACATACCATGTCAATAGTTCATTGTGGTAGAATGCGTGTTCCCACCCACGTTGTCAGAGCAGCAGCTCGACTCGAAAGACACACTTCCAACTTTTGCACTGGAGAAGTAACACCATATAGATATTTCAATCGGTACAATCATATATCGCTGCTTCTATCGGCGTAAGAAAATTCAAAGAACGTTCCTGGAAAACCGCACGCTCGTTTTGCTGTTTTTTTTTTTTTTTTCTTAAACAATGTGTAGCCGTTCTGCTTTTAACGTGGAGAGGTTGTCGTCGATATCGTTGTACTCGAAGCAAACCAATGGTGAAAGCACGTGTCAGGGGTAAATAAGCAATAACACGCCACCATAGTGCATGTGCACTCAATGTGTACTAAGGGCGTCGCACGGGTCGGCCTCTTCGATGCGATTCATGCGAGCATTTATTATCGAGTAACCACGTTTACTAAAGTCACGGAACTAAGAAACAGTCCAATCCACGAGGAAAAATCAACAATTCTTCGTAAAGTGAATTTCTCGGTAAGCATAGAAACTATGTACCTCTTGACGAGATTTCTGCGATCACGGTTCTCGTCGAGTTCCACCTGTCACGCGGTTTCGTCTAATTTCGCCCGCCACGGTTCGCGGTTCGCGTGGTATCCCAGGACGACAGATTGCATGAAATCTGAAGCGGCCTGTATACGATAGCATTTACATATTTCGCATTTGAAAATATTTTGATTCGGAAATTACTCGGAAAAGTGGAAGTATCATTGATCCGGGATAGAATCGCAGGTACACCTGTTTATCGCGTCGAATAATACAATTTATAGCGTTGACCAGAATGGTTGGCGCGTATACACAGACAGGCATGGGCACATATAAAGAAAGGGTTGTATACACGATGATACTGACAATGAGAGACAGACACACGCGGGTGTTTTCACGTGTACACGCAGCAGCAGCAAGCGAGCGCGCGCGCGCGCGCGCTTGTGGTCGCTTGCTTGTTTGCTCGTACGTTTAGAGGAAATACGTAGAGAGGTAGAGAAAAAGAGAGTGGGACAGGCGATGCACACGTAGGTGGGTGGTTGAACCCCTGTTATCACTGGTAAGCGCGGTTTAAAGGCGGTCTGGTTCGGATAAATAGGCTATTGTCAAGGGCAGGTGAATTTTTTCATGCGCAATAGTAGGCACATCAAAACACGGCAGCATTCCAGGTCGATGCGAGAGAACGCACTCCTCTTCCCACACCCTTTATACATATATCGAGCACTTTGCGGAAACACACGAATGGAATTCACGATGTGGTTAACAACACTGTATCATCATGCACGACGTATCCTGAATGCGAACTCTCGATCAGGCATACGCAAAATCCGTTCACGACAATCACATCTGCTTGAGGTGAAAAATTCGGGTCTCCTTTCGTACCCACCATCCCTCTCTCCCCTTTCCGCCCGCGTGCAAGCGACAAATACCGCGTCACTTGGGATCACGAACGCGTGCTTTGACTGTTTTCTTTGATAATCGAATTAAACATCACTCGATTCCGCGGTTCCTCTCATACACGTCAATCTTCACGATTCAATGACACGCACGTATCTTCAACTTTTTTCCGTCGCACGCCTAGACAGCTAAATAGGCGCTCATGTCCATCTTGTAAAGGTCATGTGTATGGTAAGCTCCGCAGTTGTAAACAAGATGTACGCAGGCGCTAACCGCTCGAATGGCGGCGACGGCGGCGACTCGATACGCGATACGCCACGACCGTAAATACACATACGTATGTACGTATTTACGTACACATGCGGTTGTCTCTTTTGCAGTGGCGTAACTATTGTGTCGACTAAACACCGCATTGCGGTGGATCCTTCCGGAGATAGTTTAAGTTGCGCTACATTCTTTTCACAAATGTAAGTTCTCGATGACTTGGGTTACCTCTGACTATATCGATCAATCTATTTTTATCGTTTATACCGATTGCTTGTGAATTTTTAGTCAATTGAATGCTTGTTTCACATTTATCCTTTAAAAAAGACATTTCATACATTGTCTGTGATATTACGTCTATTTGAATACAATGAACGATAAACAAAGAAACAATTATAACAAATATCAATGAAATGGAAAATATGTAAAATATTATTATGATATAATTTTTAAATATTATCATTTTTGTTACGCCATTGCTTTCTTTAATGTCCCACACTGATATACCGCGTCATAATATAGAGACGTGCGCTTGCATGAACATGTATGCATACTTTCAAGTCAAGGTGGACGACTATGGATACACGCATTTTGCTCGCATCGTTCTGGGTATTGGATCCTCATCGGCAGGGTCGTTTGTAAACACACATAAGCAGATAAATAAATTTCTTTATACAAATGGACTATTATAATCATTTTTAATACAGTGTTGAAGAACAAAATATAGTTCTTAATAAATAGTAATGCATAATATTGCACAACTCGAAAAAGTAAAAACGGACATGGTTAAATTTGCATGAAATCAAAAGGTAAACATTATTCATGTACTTTAGTGGTTTTATTATAATATGTAGATTAATGAAGTACATGTTTTACGAAATAAACGAAGTACTGGATATTTATACACAAGGTCCAGAGTTCGTACTTGCCCAAGTCTGAAATTTTTTGTCCGTGATTCATATCGCGTGTATGGTGATTCAATAATTATTCAAAGCATTAGCCTCACGATATTCGTGTATTCAAAGGGGTATTAATAAACAAAATTTAAATAATTAAGTATACAAATTATATTTGTAACAAAAATATAAAATATTTGTTTTTATTGTTGAACAAAGAGTTCAGTTTAATTTTATACATAATGATTGAGAAGTATTTATATGGACATGATATAAAATTTCCAAATTACATTTTATGTATATATATAAACTATACTTATCCAAATATAACATTTTATTTATGAATTTGCAAAATTGCTATCTTTATCCCTGACAATGTTTTGGTTATAGTTGTATAGAGTAAAGAAATATTACAACTTACCGATTAAAACAGCTTATTCAGCAGTCGTCTTAATACTGATATTATTGTCATACATTAATATATGACAGAAAAAATGACTTAGTAGTACCTTACAAAAAAATAGCTTTATCTCTTCTATAATACTTTTCAAATTTATATGTCAGTGAAATATGAAACTATATTTGTGTGAACATATTAAATCTCTTATATCAATATCAGTCTAGTAACTACTTATGATTTATACTAAATTATGTGGTATACAGATCTGATTAACAACATCCTAGGATGTTGAGTCATATATAAAACCTACAAGTAATATAATGTATCGGCAAGCGATTGATGTGGTTCTAGCTGTATACTTTGACCAATGAGAGAAACAAGCTTATGTGCATATTGACAAGGAGCTGGAACTTTTATAGTACCAGGCCAATTGTAATACAAATGACAAAGCTTATACGTTAGTCGTTGTATATGTTCAGGTTTCATATTTCTACTATCATATATAACGATATAGCGAGTTGGTGATACTGTTCCTTGACGTATGTTTTGAGAAACTAAGAAGAAATCATAGACGTCTGGTTTCGTTATGTAACAATCCACAATTGTTCCTGGTGGAGGGTTCCTCAACCCCAAGCTCTATAAATAAATATAGTAAATAAAGAAATATATATATGATTAAGAACTATAATTTGTTAATATGTAATTTCCTTTTTTCTTAGGCACTTACAGATTTCTCAAATATCCGGGTATTAATGCGTTTTTGAACTATTATTACAGTTAATGTTGGTTCGTAATTTATTTCTATAGCTTTAAATGATGCTAATAGCTGTTTTATCTCATATTTGACAACAATCTCTAATTGTCCATCGCTAACTCCATCTCGATATATGATAATACGATCTGGGTAACGCTTATTATGCTACAAAACAAAATAATAATAATATTTGCAAATGTATTACAGATAACTCTTATACGGAATATTAATGTATGTATATATACAGTGAATGTTAAAAATTACTTACTCTATGATAGGCTTTTACAGCCGAAATTAAACATACTTGCAACATATCTACTATCTCTTGACGTTTACCTTGTATACAGATTTTACTGTGCCACGTTGTTAATGGCTTATCTAGGCTTGCTACAAAACCTGCAACACTCCCTTTTGATTGGCCATTACCTGCATGATATACGTCTATACCGCATATCATGCAATTGTCCTAACATATTAAAATTTATTATTTATGTTTACTTTTTTAAATTAAAATTATAAATATGTGTGTGCATATCATACCATAGGTATGGCTAAAGCCCAAAGTGCTCCACCCAGCTTACAATTAACTTGTAAAGCAATTTTTTCTGTTATGCTCTTTAATTTATCACCACGAGAAATAGTTCTAGACATAATTACTTGGGAAGCTATAGGCATTTCTACACAGCATACTCTAGATATTAAAGAATATATTTTTAATATGGAAACTATAAAATATGCGTATAAAATGTTTTACCTTTTTACCGCAGAATATCTATCAGTTCTGTTTGTAGGAAACACAATAACCATTAGGTTAGCCGTTTGTTGGATACTCCTTCTTAGTGCTTGTACATATGTTTCAATTCTATCGTCTTTTAAGCAAACCATCTGTGGGTCTTTAACAGTCATACCCATAACTTTTGTAACATTTTTGAACATACCAGCAAAATCTCGTGTACATCTTGTATCTTTTTGGCAATACAAGATAACCCAATGATTCAGATTAGGCTAAAAATATCATTATATTCTAAATGTCACTATCAAATTATTAAATATGTAATATATAAAAGTACCTACAGTTCTTAAAAGAGCATTTCTAGATACTGTTGAACCCCAATCTACAGGACGATCGGGTGAAGCTGTAAGCTTTGTATTTTTACCAAGGAAAACGCACTCAGGTTCAAGGACTCTGCCTGTAAATTCTATTACATCAGTTTCCAGATATAAACCCCACTCAGCTAATATTCCCCGTGGTACATCATTATTTTGTATTTCTTCCACAAAATGTCTAATTATATCACGTCGGGCATTGGGAGTCATTTGAGTCACTGCCATGAGATCCTTCATAATTCTAAAATCTGAACGAACACTATTGCTCAAGCTTGCTAAGTAACATAGCTCAGGAACCAACAATATCATTTTTTCTTGTGTCTACATATAAAATTTGTACAATGGAATTTGAGATGGACTAAATGACATTTACGTTTCATTGCTTGAAGAACTTCATTACTTACCTGACCAGTAGATGTTTTAAATTTATCACAATGAACTAAAAGTGGTTGATTTTTGTCTTTTATCTCTATATTCCAATGAAACTTATAATAATTTACTAAAGAAACTTTGTCAGTTCCTTTAATAAATTCATATGTTGGATTCTTATCCCATGCAATGTCATCAACACGATAAGTTCTATTATTATATCTTGTAAAAACGGACAACCCAACTAATTCTCTTACAATAGCATCTTTGAAATTCGGTTTACCTCCGAAGTTGATCCTGCATCGTTGTATTTTACAATAAAATAAAATTATCTGTAATATTACATTTTTTATGAAATTATTTGCAAGTCTTACATTATATCACGTATCGTTTCTGTACGCATAACACGATGCCGTGCATCTATGCATAATTTTAAACCCCCTTCATATTCAGTAATTGCTGTTGCATAGCCTGGCCACACTTCCAATTTATGTTGTGGTATAGGATGTATTCCCTTTGGATTAAAATTATGTTGGCCAATGCGAACTAAACTAAGCGATCGTAAAACACGGCCAAGTAAAACATTGAAAAATGGAATGTTCTCAGACATGGTTTGTTGTTTCTTATATATTACTTTTAATTCCACTTTTGATTGATCCATAGGATGTATAGATTCAAGGATAGTTATCTAAAAATTGCGAACCATATAAATCTATGTACGTGTTCTGTTAAAGTTTCATTATTGCTTACATCCTGCTGTAACTTCTGTGGTAAATAGAGTGTAACTCCATCAAATACTTTTGTTCGTCCAAGTGCTTGTAAATGTTGATTAAGAAGTTTTCTACGAAGTGGTCTTGACTCAATATCAGGATTAAACTTGACTTCATAATTGAACAACCCTTTTCCAGAATTTGATTTGAGGCTTATATAATTACCACTTAACTGTATTCTAAAAATTTATTGCTATTTTCTAATTCGTTTCACTTAATTTTGTTGTTATTATTAGGTATTTTATTAGGTTATTACAGGTATCTTTGCAATCATTAAATACAAAATGATAAAAATTGATGGTATAAACTGATTATTCATTTTCAAAATGCAATTAATGTACATGTACTTGGTGGCATTTAAAGTCGTGTTCTGAAAACAGAGCCTTATATGCAAAATCTTCATTCTGTATTTTTAGCATATTTTTTCATGCGGAATTATCTTTTGATCATATCATAATTGCAGAGACGTCTTGTACATATATCAATACTTACGAAGTTCCACTTGTTCCTTGTCGAGATTTTGGTTTAAATGCTGAATATGATTCAGATGTACGTCTTGTTTCTTGTACTGTCATGTCGGATAATTTACCTAATACTCCTACATCATCAGAAGATTGTACACCAATGTCTGATTGTTTTTCAGCTAAGCTATAAAAACATATTTTTATTTCATTTTAATAATACATATACTTTTAACATGTATTTTATGTTCCTGACAGCATATTTTGGTAATTATATAGAAGAGAATATACCTCACTGATTTCAATCACTTTTAAATATGTACATTGTTGGGAACACAGTTCTGAGCAACTTTTCCTTAACCAATTTGCATCATGGCCCTACTTAAGAGGATAGTTGAAGGCATCAGCGGCGTTCAACTGACGATTGGTCCCTATCACCGCGCGCGGTCGGTCGTAGATGCAGTAAATGACATCCGAATTCTTCATGGAATTTATCGAAAATTTACAGTTCAAAACGATTGATAGACAATGTTACTTCGCAAACATCGCATCTTACATTCTTTATAACAGAGGAAAAAAGTAAAAATTATTTAGATTAAAATGGAAATAAAAAAGAAAAAGTCGCAGAGCGCGTAAAAATTCGCGCTTGGTGATAGAATACAGTCGTCCAATTGCATAATAATTGGATGCAAATGGGTTAAACATATAATTGTTGCTTGGCTTTAATTTGAGTTATTCATAAAACCACCTTTGGTACTTTTTATTTTTAGTTTGGATTAGATTAATCTCTTTATCCCTGAGGTAATTTACGGTTATCTTAATGTACAGACTTGATGATATTATTATTATGTGTACATAGCTCTCACATAGCTAAACTAATTATATGTTAAGTTCATTTCTTACCTTCTTGCATTTACAAATTAAGATGTGATACATATGAAGTTCATATTATGAATGCATCTTAATAAGAACACATCTATAATATCATCATGTCCATACATAATGGTAAATTAACCCTAATCCAAGATAAAAAGTAGCAAAAGTATTTTTATGGGTATCTCAAAAAACTAAACCCAAGTGGTAGTTATATGTATAAGAAAAAGTTATTCAGCATGTTGATCTCAACAACATATTTGAAAATTATTAAAATTGGTGAGGTATATCCTTTTCTTACATGATCCTTAAACTGAGAAAAGAAACTTGCAAATTTAAATGATTTTATTAAATAATATATTAAATGATTGATTCTTAATGTAACAAATACATTCTTGTCCAAATTATTATCCTGGAGATAGTATGATATACTATTTTTGGAAAGATGAAAATACATTTAAGGATATAATTGAAAATAATATACCTATAATTTGGCATACATACCCAGCAGCTTTAGGTTTGTCGCTTGACAACTCTCTACCTGGACTAGCTACTTCTACTGGTTTAGAACTTGATACATTAGCAAATTGCATTGATTTTAATGTGCTTAATAAATTAACTCTTCCATGTCCTGTTTTAGAACTGGATGGTATTTCAGTTGAACTAAGAACATTATATTGTGTTTGACTTTGACTTTTCAATGATGATTTTATAGCTGCATCTCTAGATTTTTCCTTTTCTTTCATGAGCTTTAAAAGCATAGCTCCTCTTCCTTTACCAACTTGATTTCCCTTATCTCCTTCCATTTTTCATATATATACTGTAATATAATTGTTTTACATAAGGTATCATAAATAAAGACATCAAAACAATTATGGTAACTACATATAGTAATCTCGCATGAGAACTTCCACTATTGTGTTTTCTAATAGAAAACAATTCAATAATGAAATATAAAAATGAGAAAATTAAAAATGTTAAAAAAAAATTCAGCACAAGTTCCTTAGGAGAATTTCTTTTAAGCATAAAGCTTTATGACACAGTAAAATATTGAACTTATATTCTGATATATCGATTCATAATTTAATTAAGATATGAATAAAAGAAATGTATATTTTATGAAATTTTTGTGGAAATTTAAATATATTATATAAGAATACTCAAAAAATAAACACATACAATTAGTCGTAAATTAAATAAATACGGAACGAACTCTGAAAGCAAGACACGTGTAGCGAGAATAAAAATTGTTTAAAAAATAAGTTCATTTAACATTCCGAATATTGTTTATATATTGATAACAAAAATAAATTTTTAATCCATATCGATTTTTATTTTTTATTATTTATTTTATTATTAAACAACACTTAAGCTACTACAAATAATTATTTATAAAGAATATAGGTTAGCTTTTAATAGGAAGCAATATTATGCTGAATGCATTATACATACATGTTTTATATACATATCATATTAATTTAAAGTTAAAGTTTAAGACAAAGTTTCGGGCAAAGTTTTGAAATATATCTATTCTTTTTCAACGTATTATTAAGATGCATGTAAAAATGATAAAGGAAAAGAAAACAAGATATAAAATGGATAGATAGATAGATAGAAAGTTTACCTTTACTAAATAATACGAGTATATAACAAGAATCCACGTATGAAAATGCTTTGAAAACTAATGTAAAACAGTACGTACTTGTCGCATGTTTTTAAACATTTGCCGCTACTTTTTATATACATATAATGACAGAGAGAAAATCTCTGGCAGTTAGAATGTGGTCACATGGTCACGGTCACGGTTGTTTTCATATAAACAGGTCTCACACTCACATACAGAAGCAAGTACAGAAGAAACACTTGACATTCAATGCTTTTTTGTGTCCACGTTTTGGGGGTCACCTGACTCCCCATATCGCTTCCGTGTCACATGCGACATTATCGATTCAGCATAGTAGTGGGTTCAATTAAAACAAAATTTTCCTATGAAATTATAAGTATGATCAGAGAGGAAATTCTCAAAGAGGATGATATAGAATTTGGCAGCTTGTAAAGGAAATGCATAGAATCCTATACTTCGGCATCTGATTAGAACGGTAATTACGTGTCGAACATATTATTATATTCTATTATATTATATATATAGATTGCATAAACAACTTTATTATTATTAACAACTCATTTTAGAAACTATTAAGTGAAACTATTTTTTATTTTGGAACTATTAAAGGAACTAAAAGTCTAAAACTCTTAAACAACAATCTTTTTAATGCAAAAGGGTGCGAATTTTGCAATCTATAACTTCGACTTGTCTCTACTTGCTTAATGCCAATGGAAATAGTAACGCACGAGAAATTTCGTAATGAAAAATAAAGACCCGACGACCAATTATACAACCGCGCCTGGCCTACGTGGAGGTACAACTTACCTTTTAGTGGCTGTTGATATCATGGTTGATGACGAGCTCGCGTTCGCGACACCTCGGGTGTGAAATACGGAGCGGCGATAGATGCAAAAATTCTTAAAGGTTGTATCGGTAAAAAAGCAAGACGTCGGTAAGCTGATGTTACAAATATCACGTCACATCGGTGATAGAATCACTAAGGGGTTGTTTGTAATAATTCCTATGTTCGCAGCAGAAAATCGTAGATGGCGTAAGAAATATTCTGATTTTTTGACAGGTCGGTATTTTATAACCTGAGACACAAAGTTCCATTTAATGTCACGTCTATCCTGTCCTTAGTCGATCGTTATACTTACATATTTATATTTATTATACAAATGTGCATGCGTTATTAAACAAGAACGCAAGAGGACCATATGCAGCGTTCTCTTTCTATTCTTATAGCGCTTTTTTAGCTCGCTCACGTACTCTATCTTGATACCTCTATGGCCGAGGTCGAGATCGATAATTTGATAGGAGGTCAATAAAGTTTTGTAGGTCATTTTATTAACCAGTGTAGATTTGCTGACCTCACAGTAAGGCCTGAGGACACAATTTATCTGCTGGCGTCATTCGTATATCCGAACTGATAAGCTATTTTAGAGACTAATTTAATGGCAATTCCCAAGTCTTTTACATCGTAGTCGAGACTTGTTTATATGATCATGATCCAGATCGCCTATATGACCGTGGTTGCGACTATTCATTCTTAAAATTAACACTATGCGGCGTTTATTTCAAATAATTTGAAATTGAGAATATTCAACAATAGATGAAGATAAAACATTATTCAATACATCTAACGTAGCCTAATTTGAAGCACTAATAGTAGTAAATAGAGAATACAGATTTCACAAGAAAAATTTAAGGAAAAATTGTAATTTATTTATTGCAGTAGATATCGTTACACTGAAATTCGAGACATGAAATATATTATTTTAAAATACACCCGTGACATTTTGGACATTTTTTGTAATTGTTTCCTTTGATCATACTGTTACTTAAAAAAAGTTAGAAACTAATTTCTATTTGCTCTATGATTAATCCTAATTCTTTCGGCTTCTCTCTTCTTCTCTTTTAATCTCGGTAGTTAACACACGTTTAAACCAAAGTTTTGCACGTTTCTTACTATTATGGTCTTCGTCTCTGTAATTCCTTCTTGCTTTCGGCACTTAGCATGAACAAAGACTGTTTGTAACAATAATACTCTCCGTGACAACCAATGTGGCTTCGTAAATCTTGCCCAGAAACGAGCAGATATTTCTGCTAACAGTGGGAGAAGAATTGTGAAAAAACCGTAGGCGTCTTCGATTATTGAAGGCACCGTAATCCACGCGATTCATTCAATCGCGACGAGATCACAAGTTGGCACAGGGATCGGTCGTTTTTGAATGTTTAATATTCTTAAAGAAGGCTCCATTAAATATACAATAATAATTCTTGTTTGTTGACACTAATAGTCAATGTATTACAAGTCCGAAATTTTAGAGAAGTGAGTGTTACTATGTACAAAATTCTTACCTTGCTTATATGTACTACCGATCGTACCTTATTTGGATTGAATTGGAAATATCGCACCAAGTGATATATTGATTAAGCTGTTTAAATATAACTGTTTGAAGACTGACTGATTTCAACTCGCGTACTGTATGCTTTCAACTCTTGATAAACGACTAACGAACAATGAATGACTGGCTGTTTAGATTAACTTCTTGACGTTCACCCTTGTAGGATCTTACACTACAGTTAGTTTATTTACAATAATAAATAATAAATTATTTACAATCAACAGATGTTGATTAAACAGGAAACGATAGTTGTTCAACGTGAACTAAATATAACAACGTGCTATAATTAAGACAAATAGATAATTAATTTGCAACTTTCGTCACCACGGATCCAACGCTCTATCTCACGCGGGCCACAATCCCTCGACAACGCAATTCGCACTCTCTGACTTCTCAACTAACACTCTGCGGCTTCTCCAATGACACTGCCTGTTAATTCGTCTTTCTCCCTTAGCACCCCTTTGTCTTTTGTCTTAGTCCCACAACGCACGTGTTCCACAACCGCTTGTGGCCAGGGTCACGTAAGCCTTTTCCACGAAACTATTCGACACAATTCGTCAAGGACCGACGACACATTGATGGGTTTATCGGCACCTCGACTTTTTCGCGACATTGTTTATGATCCACCGGATATTTCTTAGGTCTTTTGTCCACGATACTACACTCTTAACTAGTTTTCTGAAAAACTCAACTCGACTCCACTCAACCAAATCTCAACTTAACTAAACTCTTCGCTCAACTTGATATTAACTCTCGACTAATTTTTCACTCAACTAAACTTTGCTCTAAGTGGCTACGCTTATTTATACTAAAACTATCATGGTATAATTATCACGTGACGGTTTATTCCATGGTAACGCGGAGTTTGGCACGTAATTATTTCTGCTGATGCTGCAGTCTTCGTTTCTGCTGATGTCTTTCCGAAGGTACTAGGGTTTCTTCTTTAGAAGCCCTTGCTGCTGCATTCCTCTTGCAGTGCTAGTTTCTGTTTATGATAAGTCGTACTCTCTTTAACACGTAGTTACCTTTGCTGATGCCGATACTTGATCCCTTGGCGCGCTGCAGTTGCCTCTTTATCGTACTGGGTATTGTGATGGGGAGAGCGCGCGCAAGGCGGTGCGTGTCAGCGGACGTCTCATTGTTCCTCGTTTCGATTTCGATATTCTTAGGATAGGTTTTAATTTTGTTCAATAATATTGTTGTGCATTTGTTTGTGGATTTATTGCGATATTAAAGTATTCGTACGCGTTGTATTTTTTATTTCCCTTAATCTTTCTGTTCTTAATTCCACTTGCCCAGAGTTATGGCTAGCGCTATTCGCGAGTTATGTCGTATTCCGTTTCCTGTTTCACGTTACAGCTCGTATGGAGCGCGAGACGTGACACATACGTTATCTTGATTTTACTTTCGAGTTTCCATCTCCCTTTTGTACATGTATAAAATTAATAATAGATGATTGTCGATGGGCAGGCGTATGGGATACGAGTATTAGTAGAAATAAGGGATTTTGTGCAATTAAATTTCAAAAACATTACAAATATAAAAATATAATTGAATAAAATACAAAATTTGTTTGAAAGGAGTCTAACACAAACATACGATAACCATAACAATAACCAGTTACGCACCATTAGCATTAATAAAACTTTATTTATAATCGATATACATTGAATTGCTAAGTATATATATATATTTTTATATTATATATATATATATTTATTTATAGTCAATTATTTACAGGAGTCAGGTTTTCGCATGATTAATTAAAATAGAATTATTACAATAAACTATAGAGTAAATCAAACAACAATGAATCGGACGCTAAAAGAATCCGACATGCTTCATTCTGCAAAACTGTGTGCACGATTTTACAAGTTCGATGGCAAGATGTCTCTTACAATTTAAGTTCACTGTACATCGTGCACGTTCACGTGGACGCTTCGTACACACGTATCGTATTCGACTCTTACCTTTGTTAGGTATGGCACTTGACGCATTCGTGCGCGTCTCACGATGCCACGTTCGAGTTCTGATCTTATCGAACGCGAGCTCGTGTGTGTAAAGATTTCCCTAAATTAGACGCATGTTTAATTCATGCCAATAATCTTTTGGCCGACGTCTTGAAAATTCATATTTCTTGTTAGATAGTACGATAAAAAGATAATATTCTCTATGTTCGAATCTATAGATCATTCGATAGACTCGAAAAGTTTGGAAAAGCTAATTTTCAACGGCCTAATTATTTTATCACAGGCCAGTTTCGTTTTCTTTGTATTATGGTATTCGACAATCGATGTTATTTTAAACGATTATCTAAGCATCACATAGTACCAGCTCGTTGAATAAATGCGGATGCTGATGGTCACGTTCTCCACCGATCTTCCAATTATCTCGCGATTCTTTCGACACGAGCCGAAGCTTTTTCCAACATTTTTCTTTCTCAGAGATAACGATTTCTTTGAACAAATAAATTAAATATCGATTAAAAATCATTATCCCAGCCGGATAAGTCGTCAGGAGGAGGGGGATCTGAATCCGGAGGATACTCGTCAAAGTTCGTTGTATCGGTGGCACTTTGAACTCGTGGCATGATTGGAGGTTCAAGAGTTCTCGATCTGAGGCCTTCCCAGTTAAACCCATCGAACCATCTAAATAAGAAAATAGGATCGTTGATAAACAATTTTTCTCCCTTTTCTTTTACACGCAATTAATTTCTTTTTACGCAACTAATGCAAACTTTGATACACGTACTTATGTTTTTGTATTTCGCTAATGCCACCTTTTTGGTATCCAAGACGCTCTGCAGGATTATCCCTTAAAATAAATAATTAATTTTACGGTCTATCTGATAATCAATCGATGGATAGTAACGAGGATATAAAATTAGTATTTTTCGTGTATAAATTAGAGTTTAATTATTACCTGCACAGCTTTTTAATCAACGCAGTTGCATTTCGTGTGATCGATCTAGGAAATTCTATAGCGTCGATTCCTTTTAAAATAATGTTATAAGTTTTCATTGGATCGCCTCCAGTGAATGGCGGTGTACCCGTGAGAAGTTCAAACATCAGTACACCAAGGGACCAGTAATCGGCACTGATATCGTGTCCCTTATTTAAAATAACTTCCGGTGCAACATACTCGGGTGTACCGCAGAAAGTCCACGTTTTTCTCCCGTGATCCAAACGCTTGGCAAAACCAAAGTCAACCAGCTTCACGTATCTAAAAAATATTACTAGCACTTAAGAATGTTGTCGATGTTACATTGCTATATCACATCTATGTACAGTGATACGTGTCGGAGGAAATTTTCTTTATCTCATCCTGTACGTTAGATCTACGTTAAAAATCATCTTACCCTTGACTATCAAGCAAAAGATTCTCCGGTTTGAGATCTCTGTATATAATGTTCCTAGAATGAAGATAATCGAAAGCTTCGACGACACAAGCGGTGTAAAATCGTGTCGTGCCGTCATCGAAATGACCTTTGTCCCTTAGAACAGTCCAGAGTTCGCCACCAAGGCAAGCTTCCATCAGCATATAAAGATATTTCCTGTCTTTGAACGTTTTGAACAGCTTCACGACGAAGTCGCAATCAGCTTCACCCATAATTCTTTTCTCCGACATAATATGTTGCTGCTGTCGTGTTTCAACGATCTGGGCTTTCTTCATCTGTTTTAGAGCGAAGGATCTACTGCTGTCCCCGACTATTTGAACCAATTCGACTCTTCCGAAACCGCCTACACCTAGAGTAGCCAGTGGTCGAAGATCTTGTAGCCTTAAATCTCTGAATTCCTCGTTCAACCTGTATCAAAGCGTTATTCGGATGGTGGATTTGTTCGTTCTATATTTGTACGATCGTTAATTACACTAACTTTTCGCAGGTACACTCTTGTCAGAACTTGAAATAATTGCCAACGAGTAATAAAAGAATAGGCGAAAATGTCTTTCTAGCCTGAAATATTACCTAATAGCGATCTAACGTAATCAGAGTATTTTTAAGAGTAGCTATATCGAGATGCTATGCTCTTAAATTACATTAATACCGCATTAATAGGGTTTATTAACAACTAGTTAGTTTCTAATCTTTTTCATTTTTTTTCGTGTTATGCGAGCCTCTATTCTAAGCGACGCGGCATTAATGCAAATTGCTGGCACGTCTCGAAGAAAAAAGCGAAACGTTAGCTTAATTGTTGAATCATTAGCACACACACGGTTGTACCGTAACGCGAAACTTACTCCGAGATAGCACGCTCTATTCTCCCATCCTAGGTAGTAAGCGTGAAACATAACATATAGATACACATAGACCAGGGATTTAACAGACGATTCACGATCATGATTATGATCGTGTATAATTAACGTTCATGAGAGTTAACGCGGTTATTAGTAATAAAGCCACGTTTTACCGGAGTACGATCGGATTACGAACAGTAAGTTCATAAAGGCTCACCTTCTACGTTCCACGAGCTCGTCTTTATACCGCGTACGAATTTCGTCCAGAGACGAGATTAGCTGATTGAACGTTTCACGGTCTATCACCAAGCAACTCACTCCTTCCGGATCGTCAGCGATTATGTTGGCCGTCCTCAGGTCGTCTCTGTGGAAACGTTTCGTGCACTTTAATATTTAAGATGATACCGTGGGATTATGATGAGACGAAAGTGCGACATATAGTATATCGACTACGTACATACTGTGGTAACGTCCTATATTTGGCAAGCAAAGAATAAAAATTAGAAGTTAAATTTTTCTCTTCCGTCGTTGCTTACCGTTTTAATATCCAAAATTGTTCTCTTACACCGATTTAATTTCCCTATTTTATAATAATCTAATGAAATTTGAAACAATTACCCTTGAAGCGCTTTCTCGCCGAAGAAATCGCCCTTGCTTAACGTCCTGATGTACTTTTCTTCCGGAGTATCGGGCTGCTTTATCGTCACGCGAACTTGCCCTTTGCTTATTATGAAAAACGTGTCTCCTCTTGCTCCTTGTCTGATTATGTAATCCCCATTGTTGTAAAAGGTCTGTAAAAGTACGTGCACGATATGGAATAAACGACAAACGAGAAAAATATCATCGAGAAGATACCAAAGCTTACCTCTTCCAATACGTCTGAAATTTTGATTAAAGTCTCCTCGGGCAAATTCTTGAAGATAGGAACGCTGAAACAAAGAAAATCACGTCGTTCGTTAAGCGTGCCTTCGCCCTTCCACTCTGATACAATTATCGCGTGGAAATGATTTTTACCTCTTTAAGAAATCCGTGTATTCGGCCTGCCGTGAGAGGCCGGTTCTCATCATAATCGTTTGGAAGCATTGTCGATCGATGGCCCATAGCTGGCAATCTGTAGCCGCTGTTATCGTTGCTGTCCTCTTACAATTGTAAAGAATTGCCAGCTCACCGAGCACCTTGCCAGGTGCCAGAGTGCTCAAGTATTTGCCATCACGAGACACTTCCACTTTACCCTCTGCAAACAGGATCGAATAATTAGTATTTGCTGGATTCGTCAAATACCGCCCGGTCATCATTTTCGAGTCACACAACCTACAGTATCATCGAGCAGGGTGTGATTTTTCCTGAGAACGCAATTTTTTTTTTATCAAATTAAACGAAATTTTTCGTTGCATCGTCGAAAGAACAAAAGTTTCTCGATATGCCTTTCCTAACGCGACCGAAAGATAAATTTCGACTAACAGTGCAGGCGATCGCGTTTCGACAAAGTTTTCCACTAGTCGCGGTTCACGCTAACAAACGATCGACCGTATCATGCACGTTAAGGAGACTTTTGTCCAGGTGACGCAGTTGTTGGCGCAAAAATTGATTATTACAAAATTCGAGTAATACCTGCGTCGTTCGTTACGCCCGATGGAACCTGGCAGGATAAGCTATGGATCACGCAGATGTACTTTTTATGAAATCTTCATTTTTCATATTCGTCGTAGCTGAAATTCGTATTTCATTTTTGTACATACTTAGCGTTACACGCGAACAATTTAATTCACGCTTCTGGATAACTTAGAATGTCTAATATTTCAATCTGAAGTAACTCGATAGATGTAATTACGCTATCTCGAAAATCCTGCAATCCAGCGGACGCATGCTGTTGAAATCTTCGCAGCAGATAATCAAAAACACATTAGACGACTCGTCAAGCTTATGCTATATAACGCATACAAATCATATTCTTCTATCGTATGTAGAAACACCTAGGATATAATCATATCGACAGAATCAAATTTTTCGAAATTCCCTTCATCGATCGTACTTTTATTCGATGATAAACCGCGCCGCTATCATCGAAGAAGCGGTTCGATCTATTGTGTATCACGATGAATTAGGGGAACAGTCGAGGGGTTAAATTACATTGTTCAACAAAGTTTTTAAACATCCAATGTTGTTAATAATTACTTTTTAGATAATGTTACACCGAGCTTCTTTACGAATGCTTTATGATAATTGCGTGGAATTAAACTGCGTGCATCACTGAAAAATCTCACAAGAAAAAAGACAAAAATCACAAGAAACCTTAAACGCGACGAAAAATAAGAAACATCTTGTAAAATTGGTAATTTTGCGGTTGTCCGAATGGAGCAAATTGCGTCACGCGGCAGCGTGTAAAGATTGCCCTCTCTGCTATAGTAATCAACATTTTTCAGCGTGTCGACGCGAGTGTGGACCGGATGTAATGAACGTACGCAGTTATCTCAGACCCAATCCCTTAGTGCACAATGGGCCTATTCATAAAAGCATCCGGTACCTGTGCAGTTTTCTGTTCGCTTACCGTTAACGTGTGCATTGTATACTCGATTTCGCCCACGTTCTTGCTTCTCCGATTAGACTGTTTGTGCCGCTATTACCGACCGTAAACAATTCTTCGGAGCGCTATTCCGCAATTCGTCGTTTCTTTCTTTGCTCCACTCGGAGAACGTAAAACGGAGGAAACTGCTATCTACCTGGCGGAAGTTTCCTTATGCGGTTTAGTCATTTTTCACGTATTAGCAAGATACTGTCGACTTCTAAATTTCTGTTACCGATACTCGGCGTAGAACTGATGATTTTAGGCGTCGCTATCGCATCGCGTACAACAGAGCTGCGATTATTTTCTTCGTGTTAACGTAGAAAACGTTGCGAAAAATGGGGTTTAAGACTATGCGAAGTCGTACTATTAACGAAGAACGTTCGATCAACGTGAATCCTAAAGTCAATCCTTTCGGCGTTCCATCGGATCGATATGGCGTGAATCGGTGAAAATCTGCAAATTGATCAACTAACGCTATGGTCGTTCGTTTGCATCGGAATTCCGAGAAACGCGTACTCGTTCGTGACAATCTCTGTAAACGAATCGGCTTCGTCTCGACTCGTTAGATCCGCGTTTCTTTTCTAGGAAAAGCGCGAGCCGGCGCAGAAATAGATCGAGGAAGGGAGAGTAATTGTTAAATGAAAACGATTAGCCAATCATAGCTGACTATTACCGCTATAAATATTCGTCACGAGTTGGTAATAATCGGTTGGCACGATGTAAACTTCAAGTTGAAATATTACCGATGGCTATGCGAAGAAAAAGATGAGAGAGATCTATGAACATGAACTCTTCCGTGATAAATGACATTTGGCCTTCTTTAGGTGCTGGGAAACGTCTAATTCGTTTCCTCTATTACTTTCTATATTTTCTATTCGTAGTAATCGTTCTTTCTCGTTAAGCGAGCCAGTCAGCAGCGAAACCGATCGATTACGTTTTCTAAAAATTTCATCAATTTAATAGCAGAATTCATAAGCAAGCGTTTAACTTTATAATCAGTTTGACTTCCGTGTGATTTAAAATGGCAATGGTCGAAAGAAGCGAAACTGGTATCGCAAGAACGTTGCTTCTATCGAAACCTTTACGAAGAAGGAAAGAAAGAAAGGAAGAAGCATCTGTGTATCGTTACAACGATTCACCTTTATACGAACAATCAGAAAGATTTCTTAATATTAAACGGACTTTTCAGATCGCCCAGTTCAAAGATTCTACCTTAACAGAGCGATTGGCTAGTATCTCCGTTTTCTCCGATCATCCGTCGCATAAAAGTCAGGTAGACACGTGAAAGCTTGGTTTTTGCGAAGCTCGACAAGAGCTTGGAGCATGTTTCTTAACGCGTAACTCGTTCCTGCCACTCGGTATATCGTATATCTGTCGTGGAGGCGTGCTCTTCTCGATTAAACGAGGCCACACAGCCGCTTCTTCCAGTGCATGGATCTCTTCGCGTTGTCTCGTCTTTCGCGAAATGCTTGATTTACTGTTGCTTCGGCATAATTTAAACCCGTCGAAGGTGATTCACTTTAGCAACGAAGGCGCAACGTTCGGCCTTTTAGACGAAGATGGAGAACAAACGAGAGAGAAAAGGATACGCATTCGGCTCGCTCGAGGTTTCACGCGTGTTCCTCTTTTATTTCTGGCGCGTCTACAGCGCGTTCATGATTCGTTAGGACTGTACTGTTATTCGGTAATACGTAGATATTTTATCAAACGGAGGGTTGAGAGAAGGGGATAGTCCACGGCCGTATTGTCCCGTGAACGTTGCTTTCACTTCCTCGCGTGCATATAACGTATCCTGTCAAGAACGAGCCGGTACAAAGAGACTTACGTTGCGAACCGGTTTCGAACCGATGCGATTCCCCGGAATAACTGGGCATTCTTCGACTCTTCTCTGGACTTTGCCAATCTATCAGTTTGGCTCAGTTTGCATGGAACGATTACGACTGCCGCTTAAAAGTTTCACTTCGGTTACTCTACCGGAGAAGAGAACTTGAACCTTCAAATCGGCAAACGTACTCGTACGAGTGGGGATTCGAAGTTTTCTACGATCCTATGCGACACTGTTAACGCGTTCACCGCGGCACGGGACATACAGAGCCCGTAACGAATCTTCCTCTGGGCTGCCGCCTCTTTTTTTATCGAACTTTCGCCAATTTGCGAAACTGATATTACCGTCATCTTTCCACACTTTTCAACGAAATAAACGCTAATTAACTATTTGCAAGATAAAGTTACGTTATACATAATAATAGCAAAAAATTCTACGGGACTCGTTTGCTCCTTAGAGGCAAAAATGTTATTTGTCCCGTGCCGCTAAGACTACTTTATATCGTATGTATCAATTGGATTTAAATGAACGCGGATAAAAATAATTGTAATACGTTGTAATATATTTGACAAATTTTTCAAACGTGGAAGTGCGATACAAAATATACGCCGAAACGAGTAAGGTATGGTAGAGTCCCGTATCGTGAAATAGTAAAGTCCTTAAAAGAATCCGTTGCAGTGAACGCGTCAAGCTATTTACGACGACGACCTCATAGCGTCGATTAATCATTTTTATTTTTTCATATTTCCGCGTAGATTTAAAAATATGTATCGTTTAAGATTACACGTGCGAACGAACGCTTCTCAAGGTGTCTTATCGCGATTTACTTATTTTCTCTGAATGGATTAACATGGTGGCGTCGTGACGAGGATTTTCTGCTTCAAAGTCTGTTCACATAGCGAAGCGGTAAACGAACGGAGAAAACGAGACCCCATGCACCTGAAGGTTAAACGTTCAGCCACGATGAAAGCCCGCGTCCCGATAAAAATTCCTCGCGTGACGGATACTCGAGAAAGTTATTTCCTCGTAAACTATAAATAACGATAGCGAAAAGCGTTTCAAAGGACAAGGTTTCGGAGCTGTGCCAACGCGAATTTCACCAGGACGTTCGTACTTGACATTAATATTCAACATCTCGAGGGACGATTGTAAAGTTTAATTTTTTCCGCAGTTCCTTCAAATCTTCGCTGACCTCGTATTACGTTCCGCTATATATTTTCTAATGTATTACGTTGTATTATCGTAGGAAGTGATCGTAAATAAGGTATTTATCCAGATGTTCAATAGGAGTCGCGTTACAGCACGACGGAGCGTCAGATTACCATACAGAAGGCAGAAAATAAAAAAAAATAAAATAAAAAAACGTGGGTTTCGCAAATGGGAAGGAGATTGAAAATCTAGGAACGCGCCGGCCCCTGGTACTTTATTGTGCGTAATGCAATACGGTAACGCAATACACTAATGCCTGAATAAGAACTTACTCATTTACATAAGTTGCTCCATCTTGTAATCAAGGTTGTCCCTTATCTCTAATTCGTTATGCTATTCGCAAATACCATCTAAATTTAAATCGAGAAGACACGGCGGTAACTTTGATTAATCGCGGAGTCCTTGTCCGAGGTTCGACAATGGCCCTAATTTCGAGCAATTTTTAATAAGACAGGTATCAATGCTTGGAATTGTGCGACGTTGATACAAATTGGCAATTTCAGAATTGTTTGTCATAGTTGGAAAAGACTTGCTTTCAGGGATCATCGATTTCGTTATTCAATTAAACATAAAGGATTCAATGTCCCTATTAGTCGAAGCCATTTCAAAATGAATTGCGTCGCGACTTGGGTAAATTATCGAGGAGGAAAAGTAGCGGAAAATAAGCGTGAAGTCGTTGCTCGTAACTAAAGTTGGGCTCGACGAGATCAACGCGGCTCTTACGAGTTGAACGTTTGAAAGACGCGAGTAAGCGGGAACTCTTAACGAGTGTGACAATTTTAAAAGCAGGATCGCTGGCGCGTACGTTTTACACGCATTTGCTATCGCGTTTCGTAATTTTCTGACACGATTGCGTTCCTCTAAGACCCGTGGTTCGCTCTTTCGCCTCGGTTTTACGAGTCTTGACCTCCGTCCTAGGAATCCTCGACCGATATTAACGCTGACCTCACGTAACCCGTCTCGATGCTTCGACGTTACTTTTTTCCGACAGCTCTTTTAAACATCCATTCGAGGAAATGACATATCGGGCTATTGAATCATTATTTGGAAAATGTTAGAAGTTAATCGGATAGAATTCGAGATCCTTGGAATATCAAACGAGTTGATAAAGTTCGTAGAACTTGGAAACGGACGACAATGCTTTCCAGCTCGCTGCGAAACAGGATAAAGTTTGGAAAGTGAACATAATTACGTGACTAACGGAATAACGTTACCTGGTCACGAATTCTCGATTACGAAAGGAAAAAGGAATGAAATTCTACTGGGTTCCCGGTACATGTACGTGACATTTGTAATGACATTTATATACACGCGTTATCCGCGAAACGTTGTATAACCTTCGACCATCGCGAAAAACAAGAAGCGATTGATTTAGAATACCGAGGCAATCTCGATGTAGATAGATCATCTTGATGGATGATAGAACGTAAATCCCGAATGGTAGACGGTATAAAGCGAAAACTTTTGTTGGAAAAGTAATTCGAGCAGCGATACCTTTAACCAAAACATTGATCAACGATAGTTATTGCAAAATATTCTAGAACTTCCTGAAATTACACTCTACAGCTTTCAACAACGATCGACGAGGAAATTAAGCAGCTGATCTGTTATATATTTCTATAGATACGATTTCTATTGTCTTGTTGCTTTGTATAATAGACGTTTATCGATTCAAATAGCAAGTCCATTCAACTTGCTACATAGTTTTGAAATACTACGAGAAAAAAAAGATACTAGAAATAAAGTGCATAGACCTATTATATATCCAATATGAATCGCAAATAAAGGAAGTCTGTAAGTGGAAGTGATTAATACGTGTCAGTTTTATTAGAAACCTTACCGTGCAAACAGATACGACGTTTCCTTTCTCTTATGAAAAGTAAGAATAAATTAAATTCTGCTTTTGTAGAAGAAACATTTCTTCTTGTCCCGTCTCTAAAATGATAGAATTCCTTTCTCAATTAAACCGAAACAACGTTCTGTCACTGATCTTACGACTCTCTCTTCTAACTTAAATAGTTTAGTGTTGAAATCTAGTGCGAGCGTATTTTGCCATAATGTTTGCAAAACGAGCGATGAATCAGACATCGAGCTTTTTCTTCTGGATCCGAGAGAGGCGAGCTCGTGCCTCGCAACGTAAAAAACTCGACTCGAATCGTAATTTTCTAAACGGATACACCGGCATCACCAACGTTATACGTATTTCCGTCTGAATCGCGTACACGGTTAAATAGAGTCTTTAACGTGACTGATAATTATAAAGCGTCTTGCGTAATTTCAATAGAAAGTTACGCTCTTGTTTCGCTAGCTGAACGTATGCTTAATCGGAGTAGTAAAATTCGATTAGATCGCTGCTTTCTACGGTATATAGTGGTATTCGTTCGTACTATACTACGTGTATTCGGTTGTAGTAGAATCTATCTATAGTAGAATCAAACTAGAATCGTTCTTATGGAAATAGAACGTGCACGTACATTATCGCGAATAATTTATTAGCAACTCTTTCTTTCAATTTAAACAAATCGATTCTCCACTCTATGACGGACAATTTAATAAAAAGAAACTTCTTGCTGTACTTTGGATAAATTCGAGGATATATCGGCAACCACCAGGAGTAGCGTGAAGGAATTGTTCGAACGCGTCTCAGGTATTCGCTGATGCTTCCAAGGTACGAGAGACGAAGAAAAGAGTCCACCCGCTATAGCTGACCCGCCAGAGACCTCGAACGAGAGAAGTTAACAGAAGAAAGAAGAAGATAATTCTTCTTGGAGGTCTGTCCGTGGTTTATGTTGTATTCGCATATAGGTACGACGAACGCAAGGCGCGAGACTTCTACCGGATGTTCCACGGAGAATATGATCGTTATAATTAAAATTGACTGGAAGAAAGATTATTTTATTAACAACGGACAACGTTTGACGTTCCTTAGACGGATGGTTTATGAGATTGATAATCATCATACGTACACAGTTTCAAAATGACTCGTTCATACTCTGTGGTTGTACAGCTGTGGTTCTTTAAACTTTCTGCTTCGACTTATGACGAACCGTGTCGAATGGTTTCTGTTTTGAAATTCAACGTTACCACATTTAACTCTCAGTGGTACCGATTCGTCCTTTGAAATTTTGCAACGCTTAATGACTTCGTTGGACCGAGAAACTTTCTCGCAATTTCTGTCAAAGTCAATTCCACGAACGAATTCCGTTTCGTAGTAAACCACCGTCATCTCCTTGTCATAAATATATTTATGGAGCTAAGTCGTTTGTTTTAAGAACTAATCATCGATCATGTACTTGGATACGACGAAGTCGAACATCGTACAAGAAATGATCGGTTCCGCTTCTGGTAGACTGTTATATGTTTTATTGAAACAAAAATGCTCTTGCCACAAGGTGTATCGATACTTTCGTGAGTGGCTGTATACGTCGGCTAACGCAGAATTTTAAAGAGTACACCGTGTGTGTACAAACCCGCGACAGGCCACCTAGCATGACGATATAACAGGACAAAAAGTTTACGCCTCGCATACGATATCCCCGTCGAAAGGTTTTATTCGAAAGCCGCGTAACTGAATTCCCGCTTACTTGGTCTAGCGGTGTCTTATCGTCAGTCCAACCCGACGATCTCGTTTCTTCGACCCGTAGCGGATAACGACAAAGCGGTTCGTTGGGAAAATGCATGGTTCGAGCGTCGACTAGCCAGCTTTTACGTCAATGCTCGCCAGGAACCTTGACTAGCCAGTTTGCAAAAGCGGATCGCTGTCTCTAACGTTTCTTTCCTCATTATCGGTATATATGTTTCTCTTTTTTCGTGCCTGTTTGTTGAACTAGGTCAATGGATTCGTTTTTCTAGCGACATCGAACGCGTCGCTAGCGAGGATGGCTCGAATATATCGTCAAGGACGCGAGACGACTTTTTTGGAACAGATTTCTTACGGTTTGCCTCTGAACGTGTTCGTTGTATGTTGCTTTTAGGGGAGAAGTTTGTGGGACGATGGTGTGAGATTGTTTGAGAAAGATTGTTTCGACGAAAGAGTTAGAGAGATTAACGTGGGATTTAGTCGAAGAGTGGAGAGTTATTGGATTATTTGTAGGATAGAATGATAGGAAATTTGGGATTTCAAAGAAGAAGAAGAACCGAAACATGACTGTTTATGTATGCATATGGTTGATACGATACTGGGATATTTCTTTAGAAAACATTTGCCGTAGAAGTTGGATATATGTATTACTAGAGAGCTGGTAGAGCAGAGAATGCTGTTAGGAGAAATGGTCCTTATCGCCGTACCGCCTCCAGGCGCGCGCGTAAGGAACCCTTGTATTGTTCACCATGAGTCATCGGTATATTTTTCGACTTTGCAAGATACCAGAACTTATTTCTCGCGTGCTGTATCCTTATAAGATTCGCACGGCTTTACTTGAGCAAGATCGAGCAAGAAAAAAAGGGAATTGACAAATTAATAATAGTTGGATTTATTAAGATTCCTCAAGCAAGTCCGTAATACGTGATTTGTCGGTGAAAAGGCCCGTTTATTTCCGCGCATCATTCAGAAACTCCGATTCGACGGGCTATTTCATTCACGCAAGTGTCAGATTAGAGCGCCTAGCGTGAAATTAATTCTTCCTTCGCTTTTTAAACGCTTACATTCGCGTAAAAGAAAATTATGATAAACGCAAACACGCAATTACTATTATATAAATTGTTATTACTTGTTATAGGTTTACCTAAACCTATCTAAACTATCAACAAAAGTTAAAAACTTGAGTTAAGCGTTACTTTATCCAGCCGCCGTAAGACGTACAATTCTACCGTAGTGGTACAGACAGTTCTTCGCGAATATCTCGGAAACTAAGAGAAACAGTTGTTCAAAGTGTTGAGTTTTCCGATATCTTCAAAGATCATAAACGTTTAATCATTCGTCGCAACAAAAGGCTCGCTTCTCTAACCAGATCACGAAGCAGAATGACTCGAATCACGTGGAATCTCGGATGACAGCTGTTCACCGGTCCAGCACGAATTTCCTGCGATTACTTTGAAACCAAATCCCTCGGAATTTAAAGTGTCCAGTACCCACATGTTGTCAGCCAGTTTGGGAACAAATTGAGCTCGATTTCGGGTGAATAGGTGCACGACCTGTTTCGAAACTCGATCGGCATCTCCTTTTAACTCGATTTAATTTGAGCCAGTTCAATTTCTTAACATTTTTGCTCAAATTTATAGACCAGTGGTCTCACATCTCCCGCATTTCTAGCGGTGTGGTATTTATACTGAAGAAGCAAGAACAAGAATGCAAATTATTCCCCTTATGAATATTACGAGCCTTTTAACTAATAACGAGGTAAAATTCATAAAGAATTAAGCGAGTTACAGGCGTGTATAAATAATTACCGTCCATGGAAGTTGTACTTTTAAATAATGGTGTCACTCGCGTAACACTGAACTGTCTGTATTACGAATACAATCCTTGAGAAAATTCAGCATTGATGACAGCGCAAGTAGATTCCAAGGTTCTGTCGCTTAGGTTTACGCGATTACGCTATATTTTTCTCACTATGTCCTCTTGAGATCTTCTAGTTGGTCTTTTAAATATAATTCTGTCGTCAACTTATTCGATATATCAACAGAGAAACAAACACTCTAAAGGGATTTATATAAAGAGGGCGGACGCCAAGAAAGATTAATCACGAGATGAAAATAAGCGGAACGCGTCCTTAGATGAAATTTAAAAAAGTTAGGAGGTACGGGTTAAAACGGGTTTTATGATTATTTTAGAACCAAAAGCTAAAAACTGGCATCATAGGTGGATGTACAAATAATTCTTGACTCGTCGATTAGAACTAAACACTCTGCCCCTTTTGCAGTTTTCTGCTGATTTTTTTCCCGACCATATGTTGCAAGTATATTTTATAGGTCGAGATAAAAAAAGATGTCATATAAATATATGTTACTGGCAGAATCGTTAATGAATTGTGGAAAGAAAAGCGATATACGCGATCAACAGTCACGAACGTGCGTTACTACGGTAACGAAGTATGAATAGATGATAGATATTTACATCTAGTAGCAGTCAGGAGTTGTATGTACTTATACGACTTCAACAACGACTTCGTTTCAAAATATTTAATAACAGCAAAGAATAAAATTATCGTCTGAAGTTGGAGTCGTAGGAATATTACGATACCTTTTGACTACTACTACATGTAAATATTCCTGATCTATTCATACTTTATCTATTCATCTATTCATATCGTTCTTTTTGATATAGCCGAGAGGTGTTACAAAAGACACAACTTTCTTTAGAATGCATTTCCGATAATATCAGAGTAGGTACTTAAAACATAGGTCCACAAATAGAAAGTTCATTGGCCTTTGATAAATACATATTATAAGCTCATCAATAGTAACAGAAAGCTTCCTATATTTCCATTCAAGAGTTGTCAAGTCGTTCGATTCAACGCTACAAACGATCATATTATAAAATAATCTGAAAACGAAGAAAATAATCGATCGAGTTTACCTGTTAAATATTCTCAATTGAACACAGACGCTTTTAACGATATAACAGCGTAACAGTTAGTACATAACATTATCTCATGAAACGCCACAGAAAGTCTGAGAAAACGTTACTTTTACATCAGACAAACGTCAACCGCGGATTACTATTCTGTTGCGAGTGAGAATGTAGTGAAGTTTACGTCTGATGACTAGGCACTACTGTTGCCATAAACGGGAAAATAACTCGCGCGTGTAATGCGTTCAGAATTTTGGCACCTCTCTACTATAACTATTTAATAATGACATTGTTTTTGTTATTTTGACCTATAAAATATTGACAACGGTGTACTGATAATATATGGCTGGGGAAAACTGCGACAACCTGTACACGGTATATTAACCTATGCTCAAATATCAAATACCAGACTCTTCTTCTTTATAAAACGCGTTAGAAACTTGTTTCCTTAAATAGGTGGCTATATAACACCGGGTATTCTTGTGTGAAAGATACCAGTTTGTCAGGTAGTTTTATTGACGGAGGTCACCGGAAAATCCGGGTCGAAAGATCCTCTGTATAGTCTTTTTTCTATAGATATAGATAGTCTCTCGCAATCGGGCCAAAAAGCCATAGCCTTAAAATGGCAGAAGATCGATGAAAATGTTATTAACCGAGATTAAATTAGAAGCGATTTGAGATGCTTGAAAAATTTCTTGAAAGCTACTTTTTTATCCGCGTGTATCTAACGTAGAGATATTAGTATACAGCGAAATTGATTAATCTTGTTTTCTTCTCCACTAATTTCGATGAAAATTACTCGGATAGAAAATCATTTACAATGTAATAACTTAGAATGCATTAACACAAATCGTCCAGTTTCTAGCTCGTTGAGTTTCTTTTCAAATACAGTATGGAAAATCCCGCTAATCCCGTAAGACTAATTAAAGGAGAATAGCAACAAGGTATGGCAAATGGGCTGGTAAATATTAACTAATCTAATTGAATAAAATATGGCACGATAACTGTCCGATAAACAAGTTACATAACTCGAACATCTGCCGGTCTAAAAACGAATAATAATTTATAACAGTCGATTTAACGTATCGTAACATATCGCACTTTACAATCGCACTCGCTTTGTTGAACTAGAAATCAAAGATTCTCTAGACATTTATATCGACTGAAAATTATTGAGATTTCTCACGCGAGATTGAAAGAGATTTTTAAAACAGATTTGGATCTTCATAGTTGAAAAACTTGCGGTTAAGCTTGGTTAAGCCTTTAATTAGTTTTTTCTTTGTACGTAGGGCACTATGTTTCACGCGTTTTTCTCCCTTTCATTGTCGATCGATCGATAAAAAATGTTAAGACCAGCAGTCACAACGAGAATCGTTGATCATGGAGCGAATTCGTCGTGATTATTCCAGGCAGCGGTATCGAATCTTCGCAATTAGAACTCCAGTTTGCAGTAAGAACGTGGGAAACACGGAAACACGAAATAGTCGTGCAATTAATGCCTCGCGTTGATTACCGTGTACGATCGTTGAATCGGTTAAGCTGATTAACGAACGACGCACTTTAACACCTAGAGTACCAAAGTAAAACAAATTCTAAAACGATACGCGGTCGAGAAGCGTGAAAGTTGCAACACGATGAGCATCGTATGAATAACAGATGAAACTCTCTCGAGTCGAAATAAAAACAGCAAGCCGCACTAAACTGCACGATAAGATGGCTTCTCCCATAAAATACAGTCAACGAGGAAACCGTGCTAACGAGTAACCGCGTTCCGTGCTCCAGAAACTAGGGGATTAAATCTAGTCGTGATTTTTGTCTCTACTCGCGTTTGTATACGATGGAAGTCGAGCCAAGAAAATATATCCTAAACCTAATTTAGAAAAGTGTTTCGAATAAAACTTATTTTGTTTCGGTTGGGATATCTCGCGATGGCCATAAATCTTATCTAGATGAATGTGCCTTTGAGATTTCAAGGTGACATTCGCTTTTCAAATGGGACTATACATTTTTTTATACACCACTCGGTGTATTTTTTAATTCTCTATAAAAAAGTATTAAGCTACTCGGGTCGAATAATGATTGGATTAAACGATACTTCAACTTTAATCTTGTAAAACTTATCGCAGGAAAGACGAGGAACGCGACGCTTTTACCTTCGTGTTCTCCTTGTTTTTCATACACGCAATCTGATGGAACTCGATGAAATTAATATTAAAATATGTTTTAAGCAAAGGATTTTCAGATACGAGTACCTTGATACCTTTTTGTAAAGAATGAAAGACTGCATCGAATGCTGTACAACAAGATGTGTAGCTCCATTAAAAAAGCAATGATCTCGATCATCTAAGATCACCTTGAGATCTCGTCATAACGTGTAAGTTTAGTTTCCTATCTAATCTATTAAAATTTTATACGAAATAACGTAAAACAATATTCGAATTAACGGAGCATCGCTAATAAAATCAATCAAAATGTTAATTAAAGTAAAAGCAGCCGCGTGATAGAACGACGAAAACGAAGCGTTATGTTGTCCGAACGTGAGAGAGTAGCCGAGGGTGAAACAAAATATCTCCGAATAGTAATTGTGATTTTTGTATCCCTATGAACTTGAATTCCACGTGTTGTAGTAGTAGATTGCTGAACTTATTTCAATGATCGCATATTTCATAGATAATACTTCATACTTATGATTGCGTAATGCATTAAAGAGTAAAATTGTGAGAATCCAGTGGCAATTAAGATTATCTCTTACCTGTGGGATGATACTTGAGAAATAATTATTTTTTTAGCAAGATAATGACGAACATTCTTATGTGCGATATCTCGGTTCGAAATCTTTAAGACAGCTTGAAATTACGGAAAATTTACAGTCAGTGAGAGCGAATGAAAACACACTAATAAAATTATTTTCGTCTTAGAGAGACACGTGGAAATTTTTAAAATCTCGAATATTTCGATTCTATCGAAGTAAAATTTGTTCTTTCTTTCCAAATATAGCGAAACTCAGTCGATTCGTTTCTTAATTTCGATTTTCAACCGAGTCGTTGATAAATCATTGCAGTGGTCACAAATGCGATTACAAACGATCGATCGAAGAAGAAAAATTCGATCTGATGACGATTCATTCCTTTTTCACGATATAAAAAACGCGGTTAACGCAATGCGCGTTATCTTATGCAAGATGTTCTTCATAAAGATACAAAGTAAAATCAAAGTAAACGTCTGAAACGTGATTAGAAGCAGTGTAATCAACCTTCGCGTTGAAAGATAGGAGCAGTAACAGGCTTGAGTAACGCTGCTCTTGCGATAGAGACGTCCGACCTAAATCTACTTTTTACGATAGCTGACTGATAGGCCAAATTAAATGCGTAAATGGCTAATATTCGCGTAATACACGAACGTTTGTTGTATTCGCATTTGTAGAAAACCGAAGATCTGGTTTCTTGTGCAACTTCGATCCTATTTTATTTTTGTATCGTTATTTGCTTTCACAAGAATATTGCAATCGAAGGTTGAGACACACATTTGTGTTCCATTTATCTGCACAAGTTATTACGTCAATCTATTTTTTGATATTACTGGTGTTGCTATACCATAACTATGGTTTTATGATACGTCAATACGAGATTTTAATGTTTCGGTATATTTAGATTTCAGTATCTTTAGAAAAATCATGCGCCTAAGGGTTCAGTTGAGTTTCACGCAAGAATCGATCTCGAACGAAACACATTTTCTCTTCACTTTCGTTGACCAACGCGAGATTTCGTGTTGGATCCCGATCGAATCAAGGACAAACATTTTTCACAAGATTACAAAAGCTGGTCGCGAGCGGTCGAGACTCGACCCGGATCTAGACGCTATGAGTGGTAGTGCAAACCAGTCTTCGCGGATATGTACCGTCTAATTGACGTTCTCTGCCTACGTGTGTATTGTATCTAATTTTGTGATTAGACAACTTCCTCTCGTCTCTTTGCGAGGAATTAGGAAAAATTGATGTATCCTTCTTAGAAATGTTTAAATAAACTAAGAAGACAGACGTGGCAAACTTTAAAATGCAATGACTCACGGTCAGATTTGGTCGCGCTAGGCATTTTTACCCTTTTTTTCCTTCCAATTCGTGATTCAGTCTGAACACTGAAATTATCAATTTTTAACGTCTATATATTATGCGTATCTAGATATCAGGCTTGGCCATTATTCAAATAAATTATTTATCACAAAGTAATTATTATGATAATATATCATATGTTTAATTCAAATCATAAATCTCAGACTTATCCAATTAAATAGAGAATCTTTGAAAGTGTAAAAATCCTGAAAACTCTGCAACTAAATTAATACGAGCCCGCCGGGTTTTTATTTTTAGTAATGTGAACGACTGACGATACCTTATTACGCGATTACCGCGTGTACTCAACATATACAGATCTTCCACTTTTATTACTATTCCTATCGTTATTACGATCGATTGGTTGATCGTGTAAAGAGCGTCAAAGTAATCGTTCAAATTCCTACCTCCTTGATATTTTATCCCAATCCGATTTATTTTGATGTTTTAATTTTGCGTTAATTTGATTTAAAAAGCTTCACTTGGAAGAGACGATCGATTTCGAAATACGCTTCGAGCGTAGTTCACGATGTTCACATTTTCTTTAGATCATCATCACCTTCCTCGAGCACCCGAGGCAACGCTGACATTTTCTACCGTCGAATACATTTCCATAAACTTTTTTTACGTACCAGCCTTCGTGACTTTCATTTACTTTCGATAGGTACAGTATGTCTAATAATAATTACATAGAAACTTACACAGACTGGAAATTTCATCGTTGAACTTTATCGGAAGCGTAGAAACGCAGAAATTAATCATTCAAGCCACTACCATGTATCTACCAGTGAATAATCGATCGATATCGATTCGACGTGAGATTTATTCCAGTCAGGATCACTCCAAAATGTACGCTGCGTACTGCCGAATTATTTAAAATGTTTTAACCGTTACGGTAACGAGTCTAATATAAATCGTTTTCTTATACAGCTGTTTATAAAAATAATCCTCGTCAAAGAATTTCTATGTCATAGTTGCTACCCGCAAACATTGTCCGCACGTTTTTCTCAAATTTCGCTACGAACATTCTGGACAACCCGTTATTAACGCAGAAATGTGTCAACTCTTAGCTTGCGGTACCGCGTGTTCAGAAGCGTTACGCATACCGATCGATGGATCGATGTCATCGATATCGAGTCAATCCTGCTTAGAATATACAGTCCGGTGTAAAAGTTTTGCGATTAAACCATTTACATTACTCGTCTTACAATAACCAGCTAGGAATATCTTTAGGGAATGTTTCTACGTGCTCATTACACGAGCTCTCTTGCATAACCGAACTAATATCACCAGTGAAATTTCACGAATCACTAATTAGAAGATATTAATATCAATAGCTTCTCTTACATAATAGAAACTAGTTTGATAGCGATTAAGGAAAACAGGAATTTTCCTACGGTTTGGAGGCTCGATCGAAAGAAATGACGTCACCCAGCAAAAATAGTTGCTTAAGAGTGGCAAAAAATCGGTGTCGGAATACCTTCGCGTATATGTCGCCTCCTAGCCGGCGGAGGAGCGCCGGTTCGTCGCCTCCTGGCGTAGGTGTGAACCGGTACGATCAGCCTCGGTCTGGGTATGAGAAATCCACCTTGACTATTCCCTGTTTTATTCAATTCGCTCGATTCACTGTCAGTCGTGCTGCTGCTACTCGATCTCCTCGACTCGCAATCCTTCCTGGCCGAAGAGTCAACGCGGCTACCATCCAGAACACCCTCCAGCTGGGAGATCACCTCGGCATAAGGTTGTCTGTACTCGTCCTCCCTCGACGGAGGTTTGCTTCTTGCGTTACTTGCCCAATTGACGCCACACTCGCGCCAGCTGGCCTCGTAAAGAAGCTCCATCGCCCTTCCTCGAGTCGCGTCAGGGTCCAACAGCAACTCTGGGTCCTCCAACACCGCTCTGCCAGGGTAACTTCTCACTTTCATGGTCAGGCGAATCTCGGGATCTCCAGAATTCCCACCTCTTTCAGAGCTTCCTTCGAAATTGACGAAAAACGAAGAAACGGAGTATTCTTTTTCGTAGTTTGTCGTTCAAGCACGAGAGACTTTTACAGACAGAGTGATGAATCTTGGTCGTTGAACGAGATCAGATAGCAAGAGACACGTCGGAACGTTGCTCCGAGACGATAGTTGGAAACGTTTGATCCAGTGGGCGACCTTGGACATGATTCACCGCGCTGGACATTTTCCAACGCCTCCAGCTCGCGTTTTTCGCTTCAGGATAGGAACGTAGATTGTACGGGCTGTTAAGAATCACGAGGGTTCCTGCCGCTCGTTACGATCGGAATCGGTGTCTGCCGTTCGTTTGGAAACCCTCCGTGAATTTGACCGTGGGAACGAGAACTTCGACGTTGATCCGGCGTTCATTCAGTGGGAAGATCGATCAACGTTTCCCTCGATCGTTTCGTCGTTTCTGTTTGGCTTTGCAACAACCCTTCGAGTCAGAACTGTCGAACTCTTAAAAGATCGAACGTTTTCGAGCCGTATAAAAAACGCTGGGAAACACGTGCCTCTGAGAACTACCTAGATTGCTTTTGGAACGAATCGACGTGTCCAGCGTCCGTCGAAAAGTTCCAGCGACTCCTCGCCGGTTCATGCTTCAGGACAGCCCGCAAAC
Source organism: Bombus soroeensis (assembly GCA_014737365.1). Lineage (NCBI taxonomy): Eukaryota > Metazoa > Arthropoda > Insecta > Hymenoptera > Apidae > Bombus > Bombus soroeensis. The sequence goes on along the minus strand of JACXIL010000055.1, from coordinate 830,519 downwards.
GACAGCCGGCAGCGATGGAAAACTGCGAGTTGCGCGATTTTCGAGCGGCTAATTCCAGGTCTGTCACGAAGCAGAACAATGACGCGCTATTCTTAGTCCCGACTCGATTCCTTTCGATACAAATCGCACCTCTCGATTCTGCAATAACAGGTATACGGCTCGATTTTTTTCACCGCCTCGAATCTATCTCGCGTACTTCTTCGTTTAAATCCTATCGTTTTCAGCTTTATCACTTTTCATTCTCGTTCCTGTAGCTAAAGCTCGTTAACTCTGATCGATGGAAATCCAAGTTTCCTCGACGCTTTAGATCGAAGAATGTTGTATTCTTGAACTTCTTTGAATTCTCATCATCTCTGAATTCTGAAGAAGTCACGTAGAAGACACACGACGACCAGATCGAAAGATGGTTTGCTTGCGCAAGAGATCCGATGGACAATGAAATCACGGTTCCGTCTTCACTCGCGTTTCCACTTGGATCGATCAGTTTTATCGGCAAAGAAATTTCGATGGCTCGTTATTCGACGACGAGAAAAAGATTTGGATCTCGTAGAGGAAAGTTCGAGCAAATGTAAGAGGAGCAAGAGCGAATGATGTTTTCACAAAGAAGGATCCTGTCGCGAACGAGGATACAAGCAGGACCACTCCTTCGAGACTGACGCTCACTGACAGCGTCCGCGACTGGTGAAAAGTACGCCCGCAAAGAGCGTGCACGAGAAACTCCCTTCCCCTCCGACCGCCAATCCCCCCACCAGTTCGCTGTTAGCGAGAGAAAGGACAGTGGTTCTCAGGCGAATGCGATTGCCCTCGGCGCGACCACTCCCACGTAAGTATGTACAAGTATATCGGGTGACTCGAGAATAATGAAAGATCCTCTTATCAACTTGTACGATATAATTGAAGCAGTAAAGAGGCTAGATATCGTATATTTATCGCGTCAGCTGATGCGCTCCGAGCATCCGCGTTGAAATTCTTCTTTTTAGAGGCATGAAATTCCACGACTAATTCCATTAAGAGACAACCATATTGTGTGTGACATTGCAGATTTGTATCGAATTATATAAAAAGAGAAGAAACAGATACACCACGGAGATATACGTGAATCGGCTGGAACTTTTTTTACTTATGCTTGGAGAAATACCTGTCTCGCGGTTTCCTTTTGTCTGTTTGTCTTGTAATTGTTAGCACGCAAGTTCAACAACGAACGAATGATTAGAAACGATGCACCAATTACGTTTCCCCTGAATTGACTCGTTTATCTTTCGTAAATCGCAATGAAATAACATAGCCTAATTGCGAGAACAAGTGGGAAACACTACGAGCAAAAGTGGAGCAATCTTGGTTGGAACTGTTTCTCGCGTTTTGCGCTCGATTCCTCGGCTTCGTATTCCCCTTTCCTTTATTTTTCTCATCGTGTCATTATTTCCCATTTGTGGAGTGCTTTACATTTTGCTTTTTAACGCGGGTAGATTTCTCTAATAACCCCGATGTAATTAATTCTTTTTCTTCTTGTATCTTCCTTTTCTTTTCCAAGCAATTCTTGAAATTCTAACTTTCTTTCTTTTTGCTTCGATTCTACGCCTCGCGTTCAGGTAATTTTTAATTTGCAAATTTGCTTCAAGATGAAACGGTTCTCTATAAGCCGAGAGTAATACGCGTGACAACTAAATTTTCTAAAATAACACGTATCTTGCAAAATATGACAGACATTAATATTATGTTCGATGTTCTCTATGTTTTCTATACATATATTTAAAAGTACACGTCCCGTTATTACATTTAAATCTACTCTCCTTACTGCTATAACGATGACTCATGATTTTATTATCCTGCAATGCACGTGATTGCTAAGGTTCGGATAAAAAAATAATTTCATGCAAATTATTACCAAGTGAACAACTTGTAATATAATTTTACCGTTAAGATTTTACTTAAATTATCGTGGAAATGGTCGAGTTTCCTCCATGTCAGATACTAAAAACTATCGCTAATACATGGTTAATTCACACTTTCATTTGCTCGTTCCTCGCAATTTGCTCTAATCATTATGATTTTCCTACGACTACATTTCACTTCTATCGCTGTAATTTCATATATTTTATTCATACGCACAAAGGTAAGGTTTCTAACTTTATGTATAAACTTTAATCGATTCGGCATGTACGCTCTTTAACGAGACTATTGTATTAAGAGGAATCCTTCTAAAGCGATTAACCTACAGATTTCGTTCTCTTTACCAACGGTACGAACAAAATTTAAACCTACGCTAAACGTGTTATAAGAGAAAGTTTAACGTTAGAAAGTATATCGTATATAATTAATTGCGATTAAAATTGAATCGAAGATAGAATAAGCCTATTATGTGATTAAAAATTTTAAAAATCCGCATTCAATTTGTAGGTATACCGGTCTTGTTTTCTCTCGATTATCATCGCAAATATTACGGCGCGTACAAAAAGTACATAGCAACAACGAACAAAAAATCAAAATTGGTCATCGTTTGAAAATTTGAAATTAGCCTGACAGTACCAACCATGCTTTTCTAGTAGGTATTTTTGTCTAAATTCAATTATTAAAAGCCATCTAAAAGAATTACGAATTTGCTGTAATACAATTAAAATGGATCCTACTATTGTTATGATTACAATCATAGTAATGTCGCAGAAGTTATGTATAGTTACATAGTAAGTAAGGTAGGTAAAATTATATGCATGACGTTATGCTGGTGATAATATGCGAGTGAAACATGGATTTGGTTTACACGTTTCCGTCAGGCGGATATTCCTCGTTTCATTTCACAGATACTTTCGATTTGACACAAAATGATACGAAACAATTTTGTTTTATAAATACATTATAACCGTTGTATTTTTTAATTACTATGCTATCACGGTACACCAACTTCCGAGAGAAAGGCCAGTGATTCTCATCCTTCGTCATTAGATGAAACCATTTATTTTCTATTTTGTTTCTATCGAAACATCACGTCTTAAATAATTTAAAAACCAGCCACGAATTAGGGAGGAAATTGCCAACTAGCTTCATATAGTTTCCAGTAGATATAAATCTCTTACAATCAATTTATTATAGACCGATTTAATATATTACATTTATTTTGTAGATTAATTCGTAATAATTATTTCAAGGAATGTACGAAAGAAAATTATGAGAAGCGAGGAAGGAATTAATTGCTCCGAAATTGGTCGGCTCTTCCTCCAAAGAAAATCCTCATTTTAATTAATAAATTGACCAGAGATTCTATCGCTATAAATACACCGTTCTATGCTATATAATCATTGAATCTCTTCCTGTTGAAGAGACTCGTGTTCGTAATTATTTGCGCAATCGTTACGCGACTTGACGTTAAACGTTACACGTTTACACAGTTGGCTTAATCGTGGCTATTACACGTAAAAATTCGCGTTATTACGTTGCACGTGACCCATTGCGTTCGAATTTAATTGTAGTATCGTTGTTGGTTGCGCAAATCGTGTCTGAATGCGCTCAACCAGCACCGGAAGTAAAAGGAAATTTCGCCGAGAATGAAGCTTCTTTGTACGACTATAATAAAATACTCGTATGAAATTGCCCGATGTGAAAAAATTAAAATTCGTCAACTACGATCGTTTGTTGCCAGGCTAGCTTGGTAAGTACGAAACAGATTTTGGTACGATGTAAAATATTTGTAGAAAAGGAGAAAATTTTCAACGCGATTTCAACCGACAACGTTATATCAGCGCGCCATCAACACTAGCGAATATTCGAAATTCATACGAAAATTATTACAAGTCATTGGATCGAATTAGCGAATGTTAACGATCTATTTTTAAATATTTATATACGTGCGTATCGCGATAATTTCTCTCGTTACGTACATATGTATTTTACTTTCAGTGTAAAGTGAAATCGCGTATTGTTTGCTGACCGGAGAATTAATTTTCGAAACTTTTTAAATTTGTTTGGAAGAAAAAAGCAGAAAGAAAAGAGAAAGGTGGTTTAGAATTATTAATATAAATTCTACTTAACAATGGAGCGTAATTTTTATAATACATCGTATTTTTAATATACTTTCGTCGCAATTCCAGAGAATATATTCGCTAGTAGGAAATTTCGAAAATATTAGCATATTTTAAGCCGAGTTCGTCAGATATGGAGCGAAATTTGCTTAAATAGGAGGTTGATTCTTATCGTTGGGAAAGAATGCGGAGTATTTTCAGCAACATTTTATTTATAACTACCGCTATGGGAACCGGTTTTTCGGAAGAAAAGGCAAAGAAGCTTGAATCATTCGGTTCCTGTAAAGAACGATGAATCACGCGTTGCATGGTTTGCGGGATTAAAGCGAATTTATTGAAAGTTTCTCGCCAATCAAATGGTAACTCTATGGAACAAAGAAAGCAGATAATATTCTTATTCCGACGTACTTAGATATATTCACAATACGGTCGAGTTCATCGAACGTCGAATTAGAATTTCCTCGAAACTTGAAATCGCAAGGATCTGTACACTCGTTTACGATTACAACGGTTGCAGATGTTATCAATTTTCCACGTGGAAAACAATATGACGGGGACTGTGTAGGCAAAACGGCGAAGAAATTTTCGTGCGGCGACGCAAGAGGGCATAACGGTACACTATGCGGTCGCTGGGAACAATGATCGACCTCGACTTGCCTGACTTGGCGAATAAACTGAAATTGCACGGCGCGAGGAAGATTAACAGCCATCATGATTCCGTCATTCGCGAAGCCCCTTCGTCAGAGACGACGATTTTCCGCCTATATTCGTTAAAGCATGGCCAACTATTTATAACCGGAACGCATGGAAAAGCGTAATCGCGCACAGTTTCCTCTAACGAGTCGGTTGCGTTCGACTGGAATTACTCGCGCGAGCTGTGCGACGAAATCCCTTCAGCCCGACGTTCTTTCAATTTTATTTCAAGCGATTATTAAAATATATATCCAAATAAATCAGATCAATTTCTTACGTTTTGGAACTACGATACTTGCAAAAGAATATAATTCTGGACAAGGGAAAGGTCTGTGTGACTCACCCTCCATAACGTACACAATGGACCCAACATCTCCTTCGCGAATGATGGTTGAACCTGCCGAGAAGGTAACAGGATACATACAGTCCACGATCTCGCGGATTTGCGTCAGCTCCAAGTTCTTCATGAAGTCATTATCCAAAATGGCTGCTTTGATCAGATCACGAGACCTACGAAAGAAAAAGGAGTCAGACACCTTCTTGTCAAAGGTTTCCCTTTTAATCGTAAGAAGATTATTAAAAACGTCACATTGAACAAGGCTGATTTGGAAAAAAGAAAGAAGAAAAATGATAAGAAAAAGTTCATAAATTCCGATGAATATTCATCCGTTAGATTGGGGTACTAAATCTGATTAATCGATAAGAATAGAACTGAAAATTAAGGTAATATAAAAAGTAAAATAAAAAGCGTTATCGCCACTTTAAATAAACGCAAAAAGTGTTTGACGTATACCAGGCTATCTTCTTGCATACTTGTTCAGTAAATAACTTGTGGCCTGTAACAGGTGCACCGTGATAAACACGGTTCGGTACTTTTGATGTTGCACTCGCAAAATAAACGCGAGTATTACCATCGTAACGTCATATCCTTAATGTTAAACGTCTTACGTAGACATTTAATACGAAAATTGCTACGAAGATTTCTACGACTTCTTCCTGACTGACTTATTCTAACTCTTTTTTCTTCCATATCAATCGTGTTGCAAGAGCAAAACTTATTATCCTATGTGCGACTCGTCTAATAAATAATTGTGGATAATCGCGTAGTAGATAAAACAGTCGTGCTTGGAATTTACTCGTTATTTTGCTTAAAAGTGCGTACCAATCGCGAAGCAAAATAATTTTCCAATCTTACTTTACGACAAAATCGTGGTTTTCTAAATGTTTAAGCGCTCTAACAGAACAATGGAAAGTTTAAAGAATACAGCGTTTGGAAAGTTGCACGAGTGTTACCTACGACCGATCGAACAGAGTTGTCGATGAAAGAGGTTAGTTAAGAAACAACACAGGTAAAGTTAACGAAGCCACGTGTCGTGAATTAAAAGTATCCTGAATGTAACACCCTGTCGCGTAGTTGCGCGGTGAATGCGATTTGTATAGGTGAAACCATGATTCGAAATTGCGCAAGCAACGACCAAATTTCACTCTTAACGATACGTTGTACGGTGATCGTTGAGTCATCGATCTCTCTATATATGGCCTTCGAATCAGTAACAATGATAGATTAGTGCAAAATATTAATATGAAATTTCGAATCGAATACATTCGACTAGATAGATCAATTATCAACGCTTTAACACGAGGAACCGTGCCAGTTTCCTTTGCGATAATGTGAGATGTTTTTTCCTTCGAACGATAATATGGTTAAACAGGGAGTTAAAAATCAGTTCAAGAGGGAGTCTACCGTGTCGTTATTTGTTCTGCACTCGATACAGATAAATCTCAGACGATAACTTTTCCTTGATACACGGCAATAATTAGCTGAAAATCGCGTTAGAACGGAACAAAAAGTGACGAATTCTGTACCTTTGCGGTTTCTGAAACTTGACGATTACCCGGGCGTCTTTGGTAAGTGGTTCAGCTGAAATTGCCTGTCTTTTGGATCTCTGACCCGGCCCGATAGCACCAGAGGCCAAACTGAAATCGACGATTTGCCGGAACTTGTCGATCTCGTTTTGAAGGTAACGAATAGTGGCATCCCTTTCTTCCAATGCTTTCTCGAGTATCTCGATTACATCGTCGCGACGTCTAAGAGCTTGTGTCCTCTCGTACAGTAATCGTTTCAGATCTCGTATCGAATCCATGATCAGAAAGATTTCCGATTGTCGTTCGCTTTAAATTGAGATTCGTCTGTTCTTGAGATTTTCCTCTTGCAGTTGGTATACGCGTCATGCACCGAGGTTCCGATGATTCCCTTTATTCGTACGTGCTCTATCTTCGACGGTCCTTGTACTTCCACTTCCACTGCTGATTTCTGTTTCTCATTGGACCATTTTTAGTACATGTTGTTATTTTCAAAACGTTTCCCTTTCGTTTTCATTCAAATATTTTTTATCCGACAACGTTTCGTTTAACGACAGTTTATCATCGAATCTTTCTCCCTTTTTTTCAAACGTTCCTTCTTTACATGTTCGAGTTTTATGATTCCTGAGAATTGAAACGAACGTTTGCTCTGCCAGATTGGCAAGATTCGAGCGTTCGAAGGTATTCGATCGTTGGAGGAGTTATTCCATCTCGAGTGTATGGAAAGGTACTTTTAAACTAAATATAGATCTTTAGAAAGCAAAAGTATCGTCAAACAATCGAAACTCCGATATGTTATATCTTCGAAGATAGCTATCTGTGTAAACAACGGCGATACGAAGCGAATTTAAATCGTATACCTGCTAACAATAAGATAAGGTTGCAATATACTCTCATACTTTCTAACTCGTATCACACTTTGAAAACGATTCCTAACAATTCCATCCACCTTTTATGATTAGACAGCTGATTACGAGACGGTAGCCTTTTTTGACTACATAATCTTTTTCAAATGTTATTTCTACTATATATACTATTGCTATCAAAAGCAAATGAAAGCTAAGTAGATTGAATTTCTACCGATGAAGATGAATTAGAAATGTACGATTCACACGTAACATAAACATCTCGTTGGACTGAAAGGCAAATTACACAAGATTATTAGAAGTAAAGTGTTAGAAATCGATTGATCTACTTAGAATCCCCGTTCAAGATAACGATCTATTTTAAAACTGACATTGACTCCGACAGTTGAGAGAGTGTGGACGCGTGTTGTATATTATCTTAAAATCGAACACCGATAAGTGTAAATTTTAGATATTGTTCTAATAATTACGCTACCTCCGTTGCTTTCAACGATTCGATCAAAGATATAATAATTCTCAATTATTTCATAAATACAGCGGAACAGCTAATTGTTATTAAAACAGAACGATAGAAAATTCGTCGTTCTTTAAATCGAAAGTAGACGAAAGAGATGCAACCAACATTTTTACCCAAGCGTATATTTCTACGAAATCAGGTTTACGTTAAACAACGAGAAACTATAAGTTACTATAATAACGTGTTACGTAATCATCTTTAAAAAAGATTGTGTAACAAAAAAATTGACTGTTTTATTGGACAGCGTATTTTTTACCTTTTGCATCAATTTGTTCAAGCACGATGCTAGGTATCGCAATTATATAATGGCAATTTCAAACGTCGAGGCGTTCTTCAGTATCTCGATAGAACCGAGTTAGATATGTAGGCATAACACTTTCGAAAATAAGAATGGAATAACAATGATCGACACCTTTAGCGACTGTCTGTGTTTAGCAAGCATTCTTTCTCAATTAGAACGGTTTGTTTTGAAATCATTCGAGAAAAAACCAACTGGTCCATCTTAATTCATCATCAACGAATCGCCAATACCAACGAAGTAATTGATTTTAAGTTTTCGATCTTTAGGATTCTCTATTCGATGAGTCTATGTTTGCAGAAGTATACACGTAGGTATATTTCCATATGGCTAAAATTGTTTGTTCTTGTAAAAGATACAAGTAGAATAAGATTATCGCGGGAATAATTTTCAATAGAGATAGGGACAAAAGAATAACGTGAATGAAGATCTTTATCACCGTGAAATAGCAATGTTTCCAGTCACTTCGTATATTATATCGAAACGTTGTATCTGCTAAACAACAGAAAATATTTAAGACGCTAACAATCGATAAATATACACCGAAAGAGAATTGCAATGGTAACGAATCGTTTATAGAAATTTATATTACGTTTATTTCATAGCGGTTAGTATAAACGTGTAATATTATTAATTTTTATTATAAGTTCATCGATTGAAATTTATAACAAAGAAAATTTCATGACTCTCAACGATGTCCACGACATTAACGTTATTTTAAGGCAGCTACCTTATCTTTATCTTTATCTTTATACGAAGTATCACTATTTTCGCACAAAACCCCACGAGTCACCGTAATCACCTCTCTGATACGATTGTGACAAATCATTAACAATATTCACGAAATTTACGTAACTTTTAAACAAATTTTCTCCCGATACGATACACTTTGTCCTTCTCTTCTTTGTTCGCAAAATACTGGACACTTCTGAACGCCAGAACTTGAAATTGTACCATTCTTCCACCGAGTGCTCGATCGTTCGAAGAATTTACAAATAAATATCACTAACATCAAATTTAATAACTGTGTACATACACGGAATTATATATGTGTATTGCTACCGATTTGTTCGATCGATCGCGAATGATAGTGGCTTGGTCGTAGAACCGTCACTTGCAAGAGTCTCCGTCGAACTGACAAGAAAGGCCGTAGATTTGATCGAAAGAACTCGATGCTCCGTGAACGATGACCGTCGATTAGCGTGAGGTCGGATGTAAAAAAGGCACTGTCTTAATTATACGTTAATAATGAAACGTAGCTAATGTCTATTTAATGGTGCCCTGGGAATCGATGTGATATTCCGTGCTCGTGATTAACGATCGAATGCCAAGGCCAGAGAAATTTTTAATTCAACTCTTAACGTCAAATGCTTGCATTTCCTAAGGAACAAATTTCTGGATCGTAAGTACCCATTGTGTTACGTTGCAAAATCGCCTTTAATTTCTTTTAATGAAATGCAATAAGTTTATACGCGACTCGAATTAAGAGCAAATTAGTAGATCATTGATGTAGATTAATCGATACTAATTCGTGGTACTTTCCATTTACCATATTTGATGACGTATTTGATGAAGAAATTGACCAATGTTTTAATATAAAACACGATTATTTATTTAATTTAAGCAACGTAGAACGATGCGGTTTGTCATTGATTATTTCAAAGGTAAGTTTCATTTGTTTCACGCAAACGATTTGAGTTGTTCGTTAAAGGTAATTCGAAGAATCGACGAATAACTAGGTCAATCGTTCAAATCCGCACAAGTCCACGCTAACAACATTATTCGTTAGATTAATCAACAAGTATCTACAAATATCGTATCTTCTATAATTTTTAAATCTGCGTTACTTTACTCGAACCACCATCGCTCGTAAGGACGAGAAATAAGGATTTCGAATACTTTGTGATTTCATATATCAAATACATTACACTATCGCCACTGTTTATTAAATTAACTAAAAAGAACGACATATGAACTATGAATATAGATGCGAGGTATGTACCGAGAAGGTGCAAACAACACCTCAGACGTTGAGCGCGAAACTGATCGGAAAGGACCAAGCCGAAGAGACTACGATCGCGTAGGGCGAGAGACTAACGAGCAACTCGAGTTCGCGCACGGTCTATTTTTGAGATATAATCGCGACTCGCGCTTCCTCGAACACAGAACGCGCTAGTGTACACACGCGAAACTAGCAGTCAGCACGTCGACCTGGCTGCGACGTATTTCGAAAAAGGTCCCCTTTCACTAGCCTATTGCTCGTCTAGCATTCGTGATCAGCCTTCACGGCGATCCAATCTATTCTTTCGGGCAATTTCACCGATTTTCCCGACCGATTTCGATCGACCGATGGATCGTCACGACCGAAACTACGCTGAGGAATGCAAAGGGATCTCGTTGCAGTCGCAACGAGTCGCTACATCGTCAACCCTCTATGGCGCCATGTGACATGGAAGGAACACACCTTACACGTATATCTATGATCACGTACCAAGCGGTTAAAAAATTCATTTGACGTCGTTGCCTGTCACGTTTCAGTTATGTGCGCGATTTTCTTCACACCTCATCTTCTTTCGTTTATTTTTACACTGACAGGAGCAGCGAGAGTGGCTGAAAGGTTACTGACTCAAAAAATACCAAAGATGTAACAATTCTTACAAAAAAATATTAATACCGTTATCAAAACATTGCAAAAATTTGTTAACTATTATACGCGTACAAAGATGTTAAAGATAGCAGTTCCATCAAAACATGTTTTAAAAAGATACAAGAAACGCGAACATACATACACGTATTTAAATTGTATAACAGGGAAAAAACATAGGTTAATACACGACTTAAGAAATGGTACGTATCTACTCCATGTGGTATTATAATAGGAAAGGACAAACTATTACATTGTGTTACATCACACAGTAGGCCGTTTCAAAAACCTGTACAGGGGACAAGATCGATGACTTAATTAGAATGCCTCTCTCGTACGAGCAGTGACACAAATGATACAAGATATGCCTTTATTTTTAGAACAACACTGGCAAGGAAACGAGGGTTTTTAATGATTTTCATAAAAAGAAGATATCAGGCCATTAATACCAGCGAGCGAAGGAATCATTAGCCAATCTATCATTTTTGCGTGAATACTACAATCCTAACACATCATTTCCCGGCCGCTGCTTCGCAAGCACGAGATTTCTATTTATAGTGTATCGCGTGTGCGATAAATAAAAAAGATTATTAATAGTATCTATAGCATTATCATTAACTCTCGACTAATTGCGAGTGTCGCTGTGTTATAGATGGACGACAGTTTAGATTAGAACTAAGTTTAGGTATTTAATTTTAGGCTTGGGAAAATTTGAAATAAAGATAAATATCTTACAATTATTATCTTGATTTTATGCTAATTTATAAATATATATTATAATTATTATCATACGGACTCAATTATAATTATCATCTAGGGATTTTTCACTACAAATTTATTAAATATAAATAATTTATGAATAAATGAGTTAAGATTTTACAGAGGGGCAACGTTCTTTGGTTTTACAATTTATATAATATGCGCAATTAACATATAGCAGCGAATTGCATATTGTGATTTCGTAAGTCCATAATAGTCGAGCAATTACTCATTGTTGTTTTTCCTTACGAAACACCGTGGAAAATCATTGACAAGAAATTACTGCTTCTAGGCCATTATTGGTTCTACTACATAAACGATTAGCCAGGCGAGTATAATTACTCGTTACCATTTTTAGAAATATACATCTATATGTATCTGTTTTTTTATATTCAGGTGCAAAGTTTTATCGTTTCTCTAACGTCGCGAGATAATCTTTTTACGCTCGAGATCTTGCTACAGTAAATAGTTTGCTCGATCAAGAACCTCAAGTATCACAATAGAATATCAGTGTTCGCCGCGTAGTATCGTTTAACGACTACGGCTAACAACTATAAAATACCTGTTTGAAATACCTATGACCCATGGACCTATTTTTGACCCATGGACCCATGGACGAAATTTTTATCCTACGACATTCGTCCCAAATTACACAGCTAAAAATGATTCATAATTGCCAGTCACGACTTCTAATCACGAGTTCTGAACACGGTCGTCCATAAAGAGTAGAATTTGCGTTTCATAAACCCCGTGCTTTGCAGAAAAACGCTGGCACTGTTCCGACGAGGATGTACGTGGTCTCGAAACGAGACCTTGTCTCGTTTCTCGAAACCGTATCCACCACGCAATACGACGAGACGATCGTTTGTTTCGTTTGTTTGTTTGCACGTAGTCCACGATCCTGCGAATACACCGTCGAACCATTGCGGGACGTCCCGTTTGAATTATTTAAACGGCGTCCACCGAAACCTTCGCATTTCCGTTTCGTAATCGCAGCTCCGTAGCCGCGCAAATGGTCACCGAGGGATGTTAGCTGAAATCCGACATCATTTTGCAAGCACCTTCGATCAGCCAGGAATTCGCCCCATGTGATCTTCTTTGTGGTTTTGCATATTTTTACATTTTATTAAAGTATCAACTTCCTTTTCTTTTGAAAGCGATAGAAATTTCATTTTATCGATCGTTTCTTCTACGGATCTCGTCGTCGAAGCACCGAGAATAAAGTATCGGGGTTGGTCGATTTACTTCGTCAAACGTTGAAACGAGGAGGCGTGGTCCTTAATATAAAATGGTTAAATTAATCTCGTGCACAAGACGTATCCGTTGCGATCGGACATTGGCGTAGACCTATGGAATTTCGTTTGGAAAATATGGAAATTTCGAGGTTGAAGGTCCGAAACAGAGAAACGGACAAGATCTTTCAGCAGAAATAAGTAAAAATCTCCCAGCTGCCATTACCCATGATCAAATCGTAATTATTAATGCATCAAACGTCACGATAATGACATTAGATAGATTCGAGTAGTCGATGAAACGACGCGATAAAATATTTTCGCGCTACGATAAAATATTGGTACATGTATTAAAATTTTCCAATGGCCAATTACCAACTTACTTAGCCGCCCTAGTCCCGCCGCGACGACGAAAACGGTTAATTGACGGCCAAGGTTGGATCAAACTATTCGATGTTAAATTCGCTAAAGAAAGAATTCATCGCAGGATCCTGCTGTAAACTGGATGTTCAATCATAAAACGTATTTTAAACTTAGATATGTAATTCTGTTGTATAATTCGCTTGCTTTCATTGTTTCATTCTATCGAATAAAAGAACTTGATATACTGCCAACTTGGTCTAGTCAAATACAAAGGGACATTCGATCAATGAAACTATTGTACGAGTCAACGATCGAAAGCAAATGTTAATCTCTAAGATCGTAGGTTATTGAATATACTTAAAGGTACGTAGCTACAAAGGTATATGCTACTTTTTTATATCGAAAGAGCGAGAATAGCTCAAAGGTTGAAGCACATACTACGTATTTCACAATTATACTAAATTCATAAGATTTTAATTCTACTAAAGGTAAAAGATTTATTTTCCTTTTTATAAACGTCCCTACGGTACCGTTACCAGTCGATTCCGACGAAGATATAGAGTTATCGTAAACTGCAGGGCATTTTTTTTACGATAAGATCAACGGCGAAGAGTTCACCTACTGTAGGTCGTATTCTTGTCACAGTTGATGAAGCGGGAAACGTGTTGCACCTTCACGGACGGTTAAACCGTAATACGCCGAGAAACGCGTATTATACCAAAGCTGGTAGCAAATCGATTCGTTTTCAAACGGTTTAACCAGTGCATCAGTCCATTGCACCAACAGATACGTATATACGATAACGGTTTTAATGAAAACTTTGACTATTTTTATTGCGACGCGAAGCGATTCCACGCGATAAATGCGTGTGAATATCGAACGAACACGGCTGGAATCAGCTTACCGTCCAAGTTCGTTGCTCTCGGAAACGATATTCAGATAAAAGCGCTTCTTCCCGGCTTTCCTTCGCCTTTGTTCGCCAGACTTTGCCAACCCTTCTTTGTGCGATTCCAGCGCGCGCTTGGAATCCACGTCATTTTTCAATCAATCGCTACCAGAGGCGGACTGAAACTTAAATTTTTACCGGGACGTTACCAACACGACTAGCCCAGCGAAAATTTTCCCAAATTTCTCGATAGCCTACACTATCTCCAGGAATATTACGTTTTTAGGTCGAGTGACATTTTTTGTTAAAAACTTCGCGTTTAGTTAAACGGTTAATGAGCTGATGTTGTTACAATTTTTAACACGTTTGCTGTTCTTTCGGTTACCGAAAGATCGCGGAATTTCTTGTATTTCGAAGGAACTGCACCTGTTTTATAGCAAGTTCTTTCAGTTCTTCTTTTTGATATATTTATGTTTCTCGTTTCGTATATTTTTATTCTCCACTCTTTCTCTCTATTCTCTCATTTTCCTCTTGCATTTATTCAACAAGTAGCTTTACTAATACAGTAGTACATTCGCTAATATGTTGTAAACTTTTGTTCTCCTGTTGGCACCGGCAAATCTGATACTAAATCTATATTCAAGTCGCAGTTCACGAAGGAGCCAATTGAAGGTAATGTTAATCATTGCATGGAATTAATGGCACGAAAAGCGAAAAAAATGGTGAAATTAACGGTACAAGTCTTCATGTCGTGAAAAGTGTAACAGTATACGAACCCGTTTCCTCGTCGAGCAAGTTGGAAAGCGAAAGCGACACTTTGGATGCGTGAAATAAAATATGCACGAGTAAGTTATACGTCCTTGATCGACTACCTAGAAAAAGTGTGATCGGAAGACGGGACAGAGCCTTGACAAACGACGAACCAATGACATATGCAAATCTTACACGGTTCGAAAATTGAATAAAGCTATAAATAATAGAAAATAGAAAGAAATCCACGATATATTCGATTCAAGGTTGTTGATCAATTTCTACGACAATCCGGCAAATTTCTAACATTGAAATGACAAATCAAACTTCGAAATAAAAAGATATTAGGAAGCTAAGTTATATAGCAAATCCAATTTGCAACATATGTCGTAATACTCGCTACACGTGTAACTGTACGAAATCCTATGATATTTATGGATACATAGAAAATTTCGTAACGTGTGCCGAATCGAGGTGATACATGGCCCAAGGCATCTCCCCAGAGTTTGACCCCCCTTTTAGATATTGGCAGAAGTGACATGGGTAAATGGAACAACTTCCCTTCTCCCACCTACACGTGTACCTCTAAAACGTTACATAACTTTTGGTCTCCGGCCTGTTACCAAAGAACACAGGTAATTTCTCGTCTCATAGGTCCGTCCATTTGACCTCGATCTACTGGACCGATGTACATAAATACATACATATACAATGGGTGTAGAAAGTATTCGTACACTCCTTAAAACAGAATAACTTTATTTAAAATGGGACCAAACGACTTGAATCTCTCTTTTTTCTTTTACAAAAATCATTCTTATCGAACTTACTACTCGTTGGATGAGACTGAATCAAACAGGAAAGAAGAAAAGACACGTGTATTAATTTCGTTAATAACATCCATTAATCTTAATGCAGATTATATCGTTAATTGTTAAATTAAGCTTTCTCGTGCAACAAATTTTTACGAAACAAAGCTACTGTGACGAATATTTTAGTTGATAAATATGTGTCAAACTTTTATCACGTGTAACGTTATCTTCGAGTAAATATCGCCTGATGTATCGATAGTATAGCGATAAATTTAGTAGCAATAACATCAAGAAATTCGTCTGAATTATTATCCGCTGCCTGCGTTCGATGAAACTAACAATTTATAAGTCCCCTTGTTTTTCGAATTCTATAAAAATAACTAAATATTAATGACTTAACTTGACAAATTGTAAAATTTTGGTTTTTATAAACGATTTCGCTATTCAAATTCCTCGTCTTCCGCTTACTTTAAACGTCTTGCATATGATAATATAATATTTATGAAAACAAAATGTCCTATAAAAAAGAGATAGCGAATAAAAGTCATTTCGATATCAACGTTTTATTTTTCATATTATATGGTTCGAAATCTGAAATAAGTTAAAAAAGAAAAAGATACCAATTACGAAGAACGAGAGAGTAGAGTGGATCGGTCGATGAGAATTCACGATGTATTTCGCACGTACCGACGGAGCGCGATCGCAAACACAATTTGCAGGGAGCAACAGGTGGAGGAGCAGAAAGTGAAATATGCTCGCGAGGAGGCGCCACTGGTCAATGGCGATATCTCGAGGAGGCGCTAATTCGTTCGTTCGTGGGCTTGGTTCGAAGCTCGTCGTCCGGCCGCCTGTGCGGCTTTAACTTTTTAAAATGTCGCCGATGGCCGTGACAGGGTCTATTTTTAGCCACGACGAGATAAGCGTGGCGGGGAGAATGGTTGAGGAACGAAACCGGGAACGAGACGGAAAGAGGGAACGCTGTAGATGAAACAGAGACAAGGAGAAACACCGAGAGTGGGACAACCAGTAGCGTAACCGGATGGCATTTTAGTAGGCACTTGGAAAAACACCTGTTTAATTAACTCTCTGCCTATGCAATGATCGACGGAACTGAACTTATCGAATCTACCGTTTCTCTTTCAGCGACATGACAACATCGTTCTACATCGATTTACCAAATTGTTCTTTTTAAGGAAAATTGGCATTATTTAACGATTCTGTCTTGAAAAACAAATGAAATTTATCTCTTACACGTGTTGAAAACGTAGACAGTTGCGGGTAACATATGGAAACGTTAACCCATTAAACAGCGTGTCGAGAAAATGTTTCTGCTTCTGTTAGTTGACACTAGGGAATTCCTGATAATTTGTCCCTAGATGAAAGATTGCCGAACAATACATACGTATATCTCTAGGCGATAAAACGATTGCACGTTAAGATTATCGTGCAATTTTGATTCTTTTTGATGCAAATTGCTGAAACGTATATACGTATTAGAACTATCGACTTGTAAAACAGCTTTGATTATGCAACTGTCGTTATCAAAATCTAAAACTGCTAATCTTCTAGAGTGATTCAATTACATCACTGTGAGCAGGAACGGCGGAGGCTCGTTGGGTTGGATAAAAACGACACTGGAGTCAGGGGGAGTCGAGGGTGAGGAAAGGGGGTGAAAGAGGTTGGGGAAAAAGAGAGAAAGAGATAGATAGAATCAAAGAACTAATTATACGTGACGTCACTCGACTGGTTTCAACACAGAGTCGAGTGCAACGAGTCGACTCGACGAGACAAGTCACAGCAAGTGGGCCAGAGAAGTCTGTCTTTCTCTCTTTATCTCGCTGTTCGTTTTCTCTGCTCGTCTCTCTCTCTCTCTCTCTCTCTCTCTCTCTCTCTCTCTTTCTTTCTAAGCTGCAGTCACAGCGGAAGCTGCGTACAAGCAGAGAAGGAGTGCAAAGGAGGCTTCTTCTCGCTCCAGATGAGGTGGGAGGTGGTAAAAATAGAATTCCGAAACTTTATGGACGGTAAATCACTGGCACGTTAGGCCCGCTGCCATTCCCGACGTCTCGTTCATCCCGTTCGGCCTGTTCAGCCTGGACTGACCAACTCATTAACCGTAATATAACGACGGTGACGAATAGGAAATTCAATGTAAGCTTAATTAACCATTAGGATACGCGCGAGGTTAGGAAGTCTCGAGTTTACCCAGCATTTTATATTTTCTATTTCCTTTTTGCCGCTGTCTTCTCTCGGAGGGAGGCAGTTCGCGGAACGTTCGAATTATATGCACATATATCAATAAAGGACATCGAAAGATTAAACTTGATTTTAATTCGCCTGCTCCATAAAATTACTTTTATTAGGGGCCGACGCTGCTACGTATAGTTTGGACGTCTGCGTGGCAAGCTTCTGACAGGCGAAAAAAGATCCGTAAATGGAAACTTGCCGAAGGTTCAACCTGTTGTACGTTGGCTTTCACGAATTTATTGATTCAGAATCAATGTATATTCTCTTCTGCGGACCGTATGAATTGCGGTGGGCTGGAAATTTCCGAAGCCTTTAAAATGAGAACTCTATTTGGAGCGCTTTATTTAAAGGAGTTGTAGAAGCACTTCGTCAAGCGAAAATTCATAAATGTTTTTATACACCGAACAAATAAATTCTGATTCTTGAAATTACATTGAATAGCTTTTAAAGCTTATCTTTGAATCGACGTGAATGAATCCAATAGTCCAACGGGCAACTACGGAATATTAAAAGATAAATGCGGATTTCTGACAGCGACACATCGAAATGCGAATCATTATTTATGTTTCCTATATTTCGGCGAGTTTTATATCGCCGGTATCAAATTTCGACTGTATGAAGCACGTTTATAAAGCTCATTGACTTCAAAAGAAAGAAGATAAAAGGTAAATTTTAAAAGTATACATGAAATGAGAAATTTCCAAATAGGAATATATTTCTGTATTTACTTTGGTCACTCAACTTTTTATTAGAAATATTAGCTAGTTAGCGATGACATGTTAGAAACAAAATTTATCAATTTTTATGGTTAACGTACAAGTTTTATTGAAACGTGATTCATAAAAATCTGTTCGTAATATAATAATCTAATATTACGATACCGGTTCGTGATCTAATGAAAGTGCATTATTTATAATTTTCTTGTATCGTTTCCAAGAAATATCTTCTCGCTGCTGTTACATCACGCCTGAACGTTCATTAATTACACGATTTCCATATTAAAATAAATTGATAATTTCTTAAAGAAGCCCGAGGTATTCTGACAGACGACTAAATGTAGACATAAACAGTGATTCACTAAATTCTTTGAACTTTTTATCTATTAGTCGCTGTGCAGCATAAATTTGTTACAAATCAATTATTGATGAATGAAAGTAACATATTATACAAGTATAAATATGTTGCGATTATATTACTAGCGTTAACGAGAACTACAATAGTATTCGATGTCGACAAAATAATTTTCAGTGTACATCAAAGTTTACCATTAATTTGCAATTCATTGTTTACGATTGTGTGCTCAAAGATTATTTGGTCAAGTTTCTCCGTTTACGTAGAACTTGATTCTTTTATCTAGTGGCCCCTCACGAATCGATAATGGGATACAAAGAGATAATTCAAAGTGATCTTGTTTTCTAGATTATTTTTAACCGTTGAACAATATTGAGAAGACACGAACATCCATTATAAATCGCGTTGTTTGTTCAAACTTCTAGTAATTAGAAAGATTAATAATAATAAATTATTACCAGATTCTATTCTGTTCTATTTTGATATACGGAAAGACAGTGCTGTATGATTTACCAACGATGATCGAGTCACAAATTCTTTCCTTCCTTTTCTCTTGTTCAAATTAACGTCTAACACGAAAGATCAAAATTTACGACGTGGCATGTAAGAATGTATTCTGTAAGATAAAACATAAACTCTAAATCTAAAATTACTTTACATTACAAAAAAGAAATTGATTTTCTGACCAAGCGTTATGTAAATACTTATACAGCAAAATTGAAAGCAAAAACCTGCTAACCTCTAATCCTGATTGCTTATATTACAAAAAATTTATATATTTAAACCTATACAGATTCATTTTGATATGACACCATGTGGAAACATTTGCCAATATAATTAGATACAGTTGTCCATATGGGTTCCACTGTCATAGATGGCCCAAGACTTTTGCACAGAATCGCAAACGATTTTATGAATCGTCGAGAAAATCCAACGAAAGTGAACCAACCACTGGGCCCACTAGTGCGATGTCGTCACTGGCCATGACGAACGTAGCTATTTTCAGGCCCACTTACATATCCAGAAGACGTCTCCACAGGACGGGGAGAAGAGGATAATAGAGCCACGTGACTCATACCAACTGGTACCACGTTCCAATAAATAATCTCGAGCAAGCTGTACATACACGATCGTCGACGACGCGATAGTCCAATTATCGCGGCTTAATCTCGCGCGTCAGAGGGCCCCGATTATTTGCAAGCATCGATGGCGACTTCCATATAAATTCTGTTCAGTCCCAACGCGAGAATCATGTTCCGGATGAATAGACCGACGCGAAGGAAGCCACACGGCGGCATACAAATCTTTTTGCACCTTGTATGGCCATCCACTAGCAACGTGACGATATTCGATCCTTCGTAAATATTCTTCGACTTCGGATCGCAGATGATTAGTTAGGTTCGGTTTGATATGCTAATCGTGCGATGATTTATAGCTACGCAGTTCCACGGGAATGTAATTAATAATGTATAGGGTGATTCCGGGGAAGGTGGACTTGTATACAGTCGGTATTAAGACTCATAAGGAACTCTTTAAGGATAACGTTAAGTTTTAAAAACGGCTCAAACTGAAACTACCATACGCTTGCCAACCGTAAGGTATTGCTTTTCCACAACGTGTAATTAATAATTACATCGCGTTGTATCCAGTTACGTCGTATGATGTCGAGCGAAACGATAAACATTATCAGCTATCTATAGCTGATATAAAAAAAGTGATTGTAGTTTACTGTAATTTTAATTATTGTTTAATTGTAATAAACTTACTATCATCATTGCATATCTCGTATATTTCTGGCACGCTTTTTGTATATTTCTATGGTTATTGTGTTATATTTTCATACTTTACATATGCTACTTGCATATTTCAACATATTTTATGATTATCATAATAAGATGCTTTAACTTTACAGATGTCTGCGGAAATGAAGAAATAAAAATGTTGCAGTGTAGTTCGTTTAAGATGGACCAGATTTCGAAAAACGTTACACTGTTTCATCAAACTGATTCGTTAAATCGGCTCTGAAAGCCTTTTATTCGTGTGTATGCTATTTGTTTTGCGATCGTTAATTATTTCCATAGAACGATATGTTGCCGTAGCGTACACAACTTATTCATACGCGTTGCAAATATCAAGTGTTGCTCCGCGAATATGTAGCGGTACGTGGTCCTTTCTCGGTTGTATTATTAGAACAAGCATGACGATGCGTGTTCCAAAGGTGCTCGTAAAACACTTGCCGCGAAAACTATTTTCTTCGTGTTACTGAAAAGGAACTTACAATTTAATGCAACTATAACTGCGCCGATATCAGGATGAGATATACGATATTTCGTTTCTCTGAAGCGCCTATTCGACAAGATAGTAAAAGGAAGCCACGTAACATATGTATGTGAACATATAACAGTCGATATAGTCGTAAATTTTTCAATAAGAACCATAAAATTTTGATATTTCTACGACAAAATATCGTTTTTCGCGGCGAAGGTATAGATGGATACAAAAATCCAAAGATTGGCTCGCAATATTGATTTGTTTATCGCAAAATATATGTGAAGGTTTATGTCGATTTAATGAGAGCAGCTTATAATCGTTTTTCTCTGAAAGCCCGTCCGATTTTAATGGAATCGAAGAAACGGTGAGATATCAAAGCAAATGGTAGCGAAGGAAAATAAATGAATCGAAGCTGTTGTAACTCGAGCAGCATGGTAATAACGATAAAATAATACGAAACGTTTAAATATCAGAGTACTTCACGGGTATCGAGGGAATTGTTTGTTTAAAAAGACGTTTTTTAATGTTTCACCCAGAAATTTATCTTTTCCCTACATATTTCTTTCCACACTGTCAACACTAATACCGGCCTTTACTTTATTTTACACGTTTTTAATTCTATTCCTAATCTTATTTCCTGCCTTATTGTTGCGAAAGTCGCATTACTATGTAGAGATATTTATAAAATATTCCGATTATACAACGTTTACGCGTTCAAAAGTATTTTCAGAATTGTGAGTCGTAGACAAGTCTTCACTAGGTGTAGCTACATCAGGTATGGAATACAATACAAAATATAACCGACACGATACGAACGAAATTTTCAAAAAATGATTTTTAACGATTTTTTAGATAAATTAAAATTGCGGTATTTTTCTAACCACTTACGCGCAAAGCTTTCCTACTTAAAGCAACGCAAAATATTCGTTGGAATATTTAAAAAAGTAAAGTGAAAAGATTAACTCAATCAAGTTGATGGTCTTTTTCAATCGCGAAATATTTTACAGTTAAAAGCTAAAACTCATGTTCGCTAGTATGTATCGGACAGTGAAAATGAATGGTAGGTATTTTAATCGCTTAAAACCAAGAAACCAAGTTACTAGGGAATTTTCACGTAAGTATGTACAAGTATTTGTTTATGGCCCTCCGTAAAAGGTACAGTTGATGATCAGGCGCACTGAATGAGGCCATTAAAGATCCGCTTGTGTTATAGAGGAACGAGTTTTGAACGTGCTGAAGAAATAGAAGAAAGGCACGGAGAATGGAGAAGCAGCTAGGTGTGACCGGTCTATAAGATTCTCGAGAGCGCCATGGGACGTTGCGTCGTAGCAGGTGCCCCAATCACCTTTTCTCCGTATCTCTTCTCCTAGAAATTTTATATACGAGACGTCCTGCTTTTGACAAATCATCCTGTGTTGTAAGTTATCACGCTCAGATCGTAACGATGAAATTAGATTCGATGTATATGAAACCGAGAAAGCATATTTCGAAGAATATTCGAAGCGAAAATTCAAGTGCATATTAATCAACTTTCTATACGAACGTATGTTCTAGATGTTCTATCAGGCCTGGTTTTAAAGCAGATATCGATAATAAATTGTTTTAAAGAGTCGGTTGCAACGCAATAAACATTTCCACCGTGAAGAGAAAAGAAGAAGACTCATCCATCTCGTAAAAGGATAGATCGACGACCATTCTTTCGCGTCCATGTTATTTCGCGGAGAAAGAACTTTGTAAATATACCAGTCTTTCAATTACCTATTTCCTTTTTCGTTTATCGTCGAACGAATTCGAAGGTGTATCGCGCTTCTCTCTAGTTTACTATCTAATCAGTCCACAGAAATTCTGAGAAACAAAGGCTCGTGGACGTAATCGTATCGGTATTTGAATAATAATAACCGGCGATGGTACGGCTAATAACACGTAATTACTTCCTCTTTGTTAATCAATTGTAAACACGCACCTTTCTATCGTGCGTTTTCCCTTTACACGCACATAGCTGTGAATCACGAAATTTTATCGCTCTTCCGCCTAATTAAATTCCCGCTCCTTTTTATTAAGCTTGTAAGCTTTTTGTTAATTACAGATAAGCGAGGAATCAAACGTTCTTGATAAAACGTTGAAATATTTCTTCCCAGAGATACCGTTTACATCATAAAGTTTCAACTTTACCCACAAGCGTTGGTATATTAAGCAATCGAAATTTGAAAATCACACAGGTTTGTCATGTTTCTGCTTGTAAGAAAAGAAGCGCAAAAGTTGGATAGTTAACCGATAAATATCATAGTCGAGCGTCATTTAATCGTCAATTATCGTAGATCGTCGACTACCAGTGATCTAACAATTATTTCTGCGTATTTTCTGCTATTTTTGTGATCTCTTATCGCGCTATCGAACTTCCGTAGACCTCACGATACAACAAAGAATATCTGTTTTCTTCGATAAATGCTTCGCTACCATTCGTTTAATTGCTCGATATAAATAATATTAAAG
This sequence comes from Bombus soroeensis, assembly GCA_014737365.1. Lineage (NCBI taxonomy): Eukaryota > Metazoa > Arthropoda > Insecta > Hymenoptera > Apidae > Bombus > Bombus soroeensis. The sequence continues at coordinate 806,747 of JACXIL010000055.1, read as the reverse complement.
ATTACAGATCATTCGAGGAATTTCGAATTAAGATTGTACGACGTAGAAACAGCGTTGTAACGATGGTACGCGGAATGATTTCCCGTCTAAAAGAAGATCAAGACGTAGAACAGAATTTTTCTACTCGACACTTGTCTTTTTAGGAAAACCTGATCTCGGAACGAACCCCGCTTACGCAAATAGATGCCAAACGGTCATTAGATAACCCTTGCAATGAGAACTATTATTTTATTCTTATTTTCTTTCCTTTCTCTGCAACGTCATCAAATCTCAGATCGCTTGCATAGGTTACTTTGAAAAATCTATCTCCTATTAACCGTTACAAAATTACTATCTCATGCATTATATTAGAGTATCTCCTATCGTCTTTCATAAATCCAGATTCTTCAACGTCAACATCCAACACCGCACGAAACGCAATTTCGTTCGATATATTACTCGCACCATTTGGAAACTAATCTGTACTTCCTATATCAGCTGCAAAGCACCTAGCACCTACTTCACCCTTCGCAATCCTTAAGGAAGATAAATTGCCGAAGGAATTTTTAAGGATGATCCAGCGGCAAGTGCGAAAGAGCGAAAGAAGAGGAAAGACGAGGACAAAGAGACGAAGAGAGGGAAGAGGCGTGAATGGAGCGCCTGGTGGAAGCTTCAAAGGGCGCTCGTGCGCGTCAAGTGCAGCCCCGGCCTGTGCTCCCGGTGCAACGACCTTGAGAATTCGGCCTCGGGTGCGAACGTTTCGAAGGCGGTTTCCTGCGGGTATGCACACGCTCCTATTGCAGGGCACACGCGCGATTTTATGAAAACGGTCGTTAGCTCGCCAACGGCGCGTAACCATGACGTCAGTCCGACATGAACGCAGTCTGCACTCGACGAACCTGAAACGTATTATTTTTCACGGCACTTCCCACACCAACGATCACGCTAGTCTGCGATCCGTTCTCGCCAACCAACTTCCAATCCAATATGTATCGTTTTATCGGAGCTCCCTCGAAATCGTTTTAGTTATCGTTCCTTTCCGAGAACTTATTTCCATACGTAAACGAAATATTCCATTTTTGCCTTTTATACCGTTGATCGATAACTTTGCCAGCAACGTTATTACGTTTGGCTTCAAAAAGAGAAAAATAATAAATATCTAGGAATATTCGTGAGAGAATGCGACGATACAATTCGATCGATTAACATCGGTATTAACGCGGTATCGCGTCTTCGACTGACAATGAGTAACGTGCCATGAAAGAACGCGCGGTGGTCGATCGGTAATTTGTAATCAGAAGGCGATTAATTCCGCCTTCGGGCCGCGCGCGAACAGCATTCTAAGACGATCGCGTTGGTCCATTAAAAATCGCGGCCTAACGCGAATTAAAGCAACAGAAACGGTCATATCGGGTACGTTGGCATCGCAGCGGCAAAAATTCGAGAGAATGAGAGGGTAAGGAAGAAAAAGACACAGTTCGCATAACGAAGCAGTCAAAGGCTAAAATTAGCGGCTGCTCCTGACCTGGGTTTCGATCGCGTATAACTCACAGTGTCAAAATGCGAGTCAAATCTCGAACGCGTGCTTACGGAATGCTTTCCGTGGCGCCATTCTAACGGCCGACCGCGTTTCTTCGCGACGAACCGGTCGTGCCTCGAGCCCTAATGCAGATCGTGATCTTCGTCGATCGATTACCTCCTTCCCGTCGCTCGTTTCTCGTTCGTTCCTCTTTCGCACAAACAACAAGAAATATTTTAATAAACCAACGGCATAGCTTCGTTATTAATAATTACCGCTTCTCAATCTGACGTTCAGCGATGGAATTCGGTTCGAAACGCCAAGCGAACTGAAACTTTTACCTTTATCATATAGAAATCGAGTGAACGCAACGGATGAAATATCGAACCATTTGTGTTTTTTCCACGAAGAGAACGAGTTGTATTAATACATTTTTCAAAGTCCTTAATTATCACAGTGTCCTGCTTCGCAAGATTGTCTGAGCGTTTACAAATGTAATAATTGGTGGGAAACATCGTCCGGAAAGAAAGGCAGGATGTGGCACGGTTTTGTATTTTAATTCAATTACCTTCCGAGTAGTTGATCTTGATATTTAACGATACATAATAATATTTGATACATGAACGTGTTATCGTTCATGTCGACAGAACTTTAATGGACGATCTTACGAGCACCTTTCAAAATCTCTAAAAATGATGATAATTCTATAGAGGAGATAAATAAATAATTACGTGAACGGGTTAAATGATTAAATTTAAGTGGCTACTACGATAAATAGCGGAACGAAGGAAACAAGTCCATTTCTTTTGGTCGTTGTATTTTTCTCGACTATTTTTCTCGCAAAGTCTTGTAAAAGTCAAATCCACGATCCATCGGTCAACGATTTCCTATCAGCACGTGGTCGATTTTATCGCTGCAGCGTTTCAGTAAAAAAGAATCACTGGACACAATAGCGCTTAGAAATACAGGAGGGAACGATCCGTCTGGTAATACGCACGAGGAGTTTTAGCGCACGAGGCCGAGAGTGAGAATGAAAAAGGAAAATACGCCGCGGTGAACTCAGAGGTGCAACGAAACGTATCGCGTTTGCGAAGCTAATGCTACACGCCTACCACGGGCGCCAGCCTTAGAAAGTGGTATGCAGCGTCTGATGAGAGTGCAAGTCTAACGCCAGCTTTAGCTATCAACGAGCGCGTTGTTTGTCGGTTCTTTGACGAAGAATCGAGAACGAAACGAGCTGGTTTGTCCGTAGAACACAAGAATATCCGGTCGCAAAAATTTTATTTTACATTTTCTACTTACTTTTTCACGTAAACGATAGTATCACATTTTTAAGGACCACCCTGTATAAAAGTCTATAAATTTTATCATATATATAATTAGAAGAATGTTAATACACAACAAAGGAAGGATGTAGCGAGCGCATGAAATTAATTATCGTAAACGAAGTGAGACGTGATTCATTATCTATCAAGGAATAATAGTTAATTAATTGTCAGAGAAATACAGTTTGCTTTAGTCTTTGATCAATTCCAAAATTACAATACGTAATTTTTCAATTATTTCTCTTAATTGTACGCTATTTCTATTTCGATCGTCGCACAGATCTAAAGATCGATTTATTTCGACGGATAGAATCTATTTCGCTTAAAATGTCCCTTTAATCTAAAACCGTCCGATGTTTACGCAAAAGAGAAGCAGATTTTCGATATACCGAACTAATATGCCGAACTAATATGCCGAACGAAAGCAAACAGTTATTTTTACTTCGATCGTTCCACTCCCACGCGATTATATTTGATCGTTCGCCATTCCTACACTGCAATTTCCAAAAACGGTGCTTCAAGATAAACAAATTGGTGTCCCTTCGCGTTAAATGGTTTATGGAGATTAGATCGTAAAACGCGTGACGCAGAATTCGAATTTCCTTATTATTTTATACTATGAATGCCTTAAAAACTCTATATTGGCAAACTGTTGTTTAAAAAACCCATCTTAGAAGAATCTAGGATCGAGCCTGGATCAATTTTGTTTTGAATCTGAGTGAGACTTATTTATTCTTAGCCAACGTTTGAGCGTAATCAAGCGGATTAGGTTCGAATTAAATTCAAATTGCGTTGAATTTATTCTCCGCTATTGAGTTGAATAGCACCTATTGATTTAACGTTGCTTTTATTCGCGATTGAATAGCACTCGATTCGACATTACGGGGATATATGCAGGTACAGTGGAAGACGTTCGTGTTTAGCGAGACTAATGTTAACGCCTACCATCAAGCGCCCGCCTTAGAACTTGGAATGTAAATCCGCGAGGGTCTCGCCTAAGCGCCGGCTTCGATACACGCGGCATCGATATCTGCACGCCCACGCGGCTCTGCAATCACAGCACGTCCTGCTTATGCCATCAAAATTGCTGGACAAAACGGTGTATTAACATTCACCGACCGAACCATCAAGGAAACGTCTATTTTTGTCACGATTCTCATTCTACGCGTGCACGTGTTTATTGTTTGATTTCGCTTCGCTTTCATGCAGAATATTTCGATTCGCGCGCGGTTTATGGTTCTGTAAGAAGATTATTGAAGAGAATGAAGTTGCGATACGTGAAATTATTGGACCGCTACGATCCAACAACAGCCGTGACTTTGCGTTAAATAATGTGTCGGGTACGCAGAAATTTTATATGTTAGAAATATAACACACGTAATACGTAGATAAGCGTAAGATACGCGACGGCAAAGATGATCCTTGTAAATTTATATCTTTTATAATGTTATTAAAATAAAAAAGAGAAGAAGCTGATGTCTATTTAATATTACGCGGCACTTCGTAAACAAGTTTTTCTTTCATATAAGATCTACCCGCTGTCTTCCCGTTTTACTCGTTGTTTCGTCATTTTAATGAAGTTTCAACGAAGCTTGACACACGGTATAAAATGTCAGGAGTAAGTACTTGTCGGGTACGCAAACTTGAGCTTATGTCGAAACGCCCACCACAGGCGGCGATAGGATGATTGCCTCGTTTTATAAGAATCGATGGGAATTCAGCACGGTGAAAGTGCGTTTTCAGAAATATGGTGAAATCCCGGCTTTTTGTTGCCGACGACTTGCAGTTTCGATTACAGCGTACGTGCACTTCGAATATTTCACGAGACTCGGCTATCCGGCATAGTAAATTTGTCTTGTTACGCATCGATTTCACGTGGAATATTTCAACGAATACTTCGAATGCTATCCACTTTTTTGTATACGGATTGGTTCTAGAAACTGGGCCACCTGTACTTCTGTGGAATCATCCAGCTCATTTATCGATGAAAATGATCATTTATCGATTAAAAATTGTCCAACTATTAGAAATTTATACATACGGGAATGTTATCCTTGCGAAAATATGAATAAAATATGTCAAAGAATTTATGCTTTCTGTAATGAAAGGCGATAATTACGTAGAACAAGAGATTTTAAGTATTTCAAAAATGTCATATTTTCAGACGATTGGCGACAATTATACACTAATACGAAATTATGTAATAAACGAAAAGAAATAAAAGTACATCCAATCATATCGTTAGACTCGTATTTATAATTTATCTAATTACAACTGTGAAGAAGCGAAACGTATGTAAGTACTCCGTATTTATTCAAAATCGACGAGTTACACCATCGTACGTTCCAAAGCAGGTACATTCGATACGTGAAACTGTACGTAAACTGCACGATTTCTATGATTTTATGGAAATACATATATAATTATAAACCTATCGATATTCGAGTATTTCTCAGAATTAATATTCATATTGAGATTTTATTAGAGCAGTTGCTTCGCTGTTACATGTTTTTCAATTATAAAATGCCAATAACGCGACTCGAATACGACTAAAAGTTTTACTTTTATTTCTACATTTAATCGTCAGGAAATTACTGCTCCAACTAATTCCAAACAGACGATTATGTATCAATAATTTGTTAAATATGCGCGCCAAAGGAAAAACGAGCGTGTATTCTGTTTCTATTAGGATAACATCCTTAATAGTGTATTTCAAAACACGTCACTTCCACGAGAGCTTATGAAAACAGCTGTAAAAGCGACCCTTAATATATACTTGCGCATATCTCAATTATATGCATATATACACATAAATTGTTATGTTTTATGAAATACATGGAAAGAGCAAAACAATAGCCAAATATAATGTTAAAGATTAACTAAACGAGGATTGCTACTCTTCCCTGTACTTTATTTATTTCAATAAGGCATAGAAAATGTTTCAAGTTAGAAATAGATTTCTCGCAGCATGTTTCGACGCGACCAATGATCAATGATCTTGATCCGTATGCGAGATCGCTTTATACCGAGGAATAATAATTATCGTGAACTTCAATTTTTTCTTGAAAATATGACGAGACAAGTGTAGATTACACATGCGATTATCAGTATCGGTTTTATGATTCTTTGTAGCTTGCTCCTCTTGCTCTAACATGTTTCTACGTGTTTATAATTTTATTATCATATTTATTTTTGAATCATCTGATATCATCCGTTGCCAAAATAAATTCCACTGATAACGGATTCCAATGCTATTTTTAACCATATAGAAATAATTTACTCTTTATACGAATGATAAATTTTCTGTCATCCGGACGAACACGTGTTTAACAAGAATTTTTATCAAGAGTACATAAAACAGTCGTAAAAAGGTCATAGGAACCCGTTTACTTTAAAAACATTCGCACCGTTATTCGCGAATTAAGCAATCGACGAACCAAATTTCCCTTTTTAATCCCAAGATCAATATAGAATCGAACCACCCAGAGAAAAAGTATTAAACCGAATCAGTAGGCATACGTTGCAAAAGAAGTACCTCTATTTTTATCGTCGTATACATATTTGCGAGCACGTTTTTTCGATCGAGTTCTTACCCAACGTATACTACGTCGCTCTATTATTCAGGTAGAGCAACGTTTAGAATGTTAAATATCAAAGGGATTTGCATATCGAACATAGAATAATCTGCCTTCAATTCGACTTGAAAATAGATCTACGTCTGTTATTCGCTCGTTATGTCGTCCACATTCGTTGTTTTCACTTAATTTTAAATAACTGTGCAAATAAATTGATTTACGAATAAATCGTCATATTAGGATAGATTCTTATTCTCGTTATTACTTTCATATTATTCGGATAAAGTTTTTAGACACATTTCGCGCGATTTGTACCGACTATAAGATGTAATATCTAATAAAATCACGTAACCGGAGGAAAAGGTTAGTCGATCTGACGTGTTTTGTTTCGTTTTTGTTTAAAACAAAAAACTTAGTTTCAGTGAACTCGCGTACGGTGACCTTCGAATGATTCAAGGTCGCGGAATTACGATTAAAAAGAATCGCTTTCAAATAGCATGTAATTACCGGAAGTGTAAGCTTCCAACGTATCCAGTAAATAAAATGCAAAGACAACCTGATTTACGTATACGCAAATGAATCTTGCCTTTTTGCCAAAGTAAAAAACGGATGAAGCTTAACCTTGAACTAACATTGAACGAAAGAAAAGCTTTGCTCTCCTGATCTTGTTGATTAAGTGAAAAAAAGAAAAAAAAAAAAAATAACGAAAAAACATTTCTTGTTGCGTCTACACTTCTTAATACTGTCGTCCGCTAAGTCCTGTCTTTCAGTGATTGCTTTGTCGGCACATAATTATTCAAATGATTCTACATACACAGAAAAAAGTGAAGTTTAATGGAAAATAATTGTATACTAATAGCGGTTAGTGATAAATAGCTCTATAATTGCGGATGAGAACATGAATTTAGAGGTAAAGTCATTTTTCTTATCATTTCGATACTGTAATCTTCATATCGTTATAAAAGGACGCCGATTATGGACGAGCAAACCTAAAAGAATGATATAAAATGTCAGAGAATTTGAGAATATACCAACATTTAAGTAGGAATATATTTTAGGAGGATAAAAGTTCTAGAGGATTCGTTTGCTCTCCCATAACGAAAATCGATAGTTATGATAATAATAATTGACCCGAGTATTTTAATTGAAGAACGATTGAATTGTAAAATAAATATTCTCAATGATAACCGTAATAACGAATATACAAGTAATATTTAACAATAAAAATCGACGTACATATTCCAAATAATATTGTATATATATATATCTACATAATTTTAGAACGATTTTGCTTCGATTTATGATTTTGTGGCGTAATCGTGTTAAAAGAGAAGTTTATTTTGCCGGAATAAAAGATTCACAGCACTAATAAAGGATCATATCCATGGTAATAGGAATCAACGTAAGTACTCCAATTAACTCGTTGAATAGGCTTTAAATAGGTATTGCTCTATTTTAAATGCTCTAAACGTAGTGATATCAGAAGACAGATTCATCGTTTTACAATAAATGTGTCAATTGTAAAAGCAACTATTACCTATATTATTTCAATACTGTGTCGATAGTTTAGTGAAATCCAAAACATTATATTTATCACATATACGTTTATCAGTTAAAGATCAGTCACTAATTCAATTTCTATTGGTTATCGGTCCTTTAAAATATATTTTGTTCATAGCTTGACGTTACATGCAATTTTCCAAAATGACGATATATAGCATGGAACTACTGAAATGTATGCGAATAAAAAGAATGGTCTAAAAAAGTAAGTTATCGCTCCGAAGTCCAAAAGGCACCATTGTGTGTTGAAAAATTTCAAGAATTCGTTACCACCTTGTTTTCTGTCATGTTTGCGTGAAAGCAGCCGCCGATGAAGATAATATGAATTAAAAAAATCCCGTACACGAAGCGCTGTGAAAAACGTCGCTACCAACATATAGAAACGGACAACCAAACACACGTTAATGCAAACATCGAAACTAATCGCGAACCACATCGAAGGACAAGAGGAGGAGAAAACATAACCTGTTACAATTATTGAGCATCATTGATTCATAGATAACTACGTTTGGAGAATCCGAAAATAAGAATGATATCAGTGTTCGATAAGATGAAAGTACGTAAAACGTAAAAACTATGAATGTAAATAAAAAAGTTTATCTATATTGATTTTTCATATTCCAAACTACGTTTTCTTTATATAATTTTAATGGAACATACAAGTAAAACGTGGTAAAACATAGCGCGACAAATTCGGTTGAAATCGATGTAAAACGTCGCGAAACACGACGATGTCTGCTGCATAGGAAGCGATGGAAAAGCATTGGTTCGTAGTCACATGGTGGCCAGCCAGTGCAAAACGCGTGTACGCGTGTTCTCGTCATAATAAACACGCCTGCGAGTACAGTAGCGCTGGTCGACGTTAGTAAAAATACGTAAAATTCAACCGACTGTCGCCGAACACATCCGAACGTAAATTATTCGCCGACACGTCACAGTCGCCCCAAACAAATAGCAAAAACCATATACTTGAGTAGCAACGCGCGTGTCAGAGAAAGTACGTAAAATGTTTTTGAAAACATCTCGTCTATCAATGACGATCGCGTGAATAATATTTCCATGTTTCTTCGCACTACATCGAAAATCAGTTAAATCACAGCATCAAATCGAACGCGAGCGCGAGTGTGATCGAGTAAAAACGCACGCACATAGACACACGCATGCGCGGCATTAAGTGGCTAACCTACTGCAACTTATACTACTGTGTCCTATAGAGAGGTAGTCGAAACGAAGGTTATTTCCGTCGCGACGAAAAGGAATGTAACGGCGATCGAAGAAATCATGCCGGTTAACGAGTTTAATCGGTAGAGTAAGAAACGATCGTATGACACCAACCTGTCGCTCTTGTCGACAACCGTCAGCGTAGCGAGCTCCTGGAGCGGTGGTTCCGCGGATATTCCCTGCGCCCTCTGCTTTCTAGGTCTCGGTTTGGTCGGTGTCAAGGGTGACTTGAAGGGAAGCACGCTGAGAAACTTGTCGAGGTGACTCCGTAACTCTTGTATCTCGGCATCACGACGACAGAGAAGCGCCTCGAGCTCCGTGATCTTCTCGTCCTTGACACGCAGCAATTCCTGCAGCTCGCGAAGGGTACCCATAGCTGTGATCGTGGTCGCTCCGGTGACGTTCGAAATGGCCCTCTGGCCGGCCGCGGCGACCACGGCCACGGCGCCGTGCGTCGGCAGCTGGGATGCGTCCTCCTCGTCGGCGAGCCGCTGCTGCGTCGACGAGAAGCACAGGGAGTCGAAGCACACGCGCATAGACACGCAGGCGTCGCCGATCGGCACTCTGCACTTGGTACCCTCGTCCATTCAACCCGAACGAAACTACCGCGAGAAGAGAACAGGGCCTCGACGAGGAGCACGACCCGGACGGTGCGTCGTCGGCTCGCTCTACTCCACAATTCCGCGCTCTCCAATGCCGAAGGACCAACCTCCTCTCCACCGTCTCCCGTCGCGAACTACCACGATTACTGCTGTCTCGCTCTTTTGTTCTTCTGCATCGTTCTTTCCCTCTCCCTCGCTACTCATCCCCACTCTACTATTACAACCGATAGCTTTCCTCGTTGCTCCATAACCTCTTTTTCACTGTATCCCACTCTATCGATCGTGCTCTCCCTCTATAATGTCGTCTCTTCCTAACGTTGCTTGTCACCGTTTCTCTTTTCCTCACTCTCAGCCGATTCCCTCCTTCTCGATCTATCGTCTGCGTTCTTCGAAGCGTCTATCTTCCTCGCGCGTTCTCTCCTTAACGCCGTTACTGCTCTTTATCCCTCGTATTTGTTATCTTCGTTAAGTCTTTCAACGTTTTCTCTTTCCTCTCGTACTTTCTCGTTTCAACGTTTGGTATTTCTCGCTTGGATGGTATTGATGATCGTTTCTCTATTCTACGGTATGCGTTATTCTATTCCATTCTCCTTTGAAATGCAGCGAGATGCGGGGGATATAGAACCGAGTCGGTTCACTCGTGTCTCGACTCGACTCGACTGCCATCGTTTGTATCTATCCTTTTTTCGCATAACATTGCACATAGCTTCATCCCTGCCTTGCGCTTCAACACGATTCTTGACGACAGTTCAAATTTACTCTTGGATTGCGCCACGTGACTGGCGCGCCATCTGTACTACTCTTCTCCGTCAAAAATGCTCCGCCGACACGAGCGACTTGTTTATCGGCTGCTCATACCAGATCATTAAAAAAAAACAATAGGCAAATCAAATTCCTTTCTCTATTCGCTTCTTTATGTAGTTAGTGTTTTCTTTAAATCTATACAGTGTTTTTACTGCTTCTATCGTAAAACTTATACATACCTATGTAATTAACATCTTATTTTTTCTTTTATTTTCTAATAACATTGTTCAAGAATATTCTTTCCTTAGGTTCCAGTTGTGAAATTGTTCGTGATATCGGTACAAAATGTTTTAACGTACTTTTGCACCATAATTTCCTCGACATTATTGTACGTATCATTGTACATTGAAACAATGGTGCCTTTTTATTTACTTTGGATAAGAGTGACTGCATTTTTACGACACACATCTTGCACATCACGCCACGCAGTGGCAGCATGGAATAATTTTCATAAGCCGTGATTTTATCTATGTCGGTAATTCAGTGCAGCCATCGTCAAGGCTAATAGCGGATTTCGAGTTTGATAACGAAGCACATATGTATATAAACGAAGTCTTAAACGATATATCAAATTCCTTAACATTTCCATTTTATTATTTTCGTTTTTATTTTACTTTATGCTTCGACCGTATATCGTGAACATAATTCATTGTAAAACAAATAAGGATAAATCGAGGAGATGTTATAATATGGCTAGGCAAACGACAAAGGGGACGAAATATATATTCTTAGCAATAACAATATCAATAATACGAATCTTTTAAGACTGCGTTGCTTTTCACGATTATTCCGCTTTATGGCAAACAGCAAGTTTTGTCGTTACGTTCGAAAGGCATGAATTATATTATATATATCAGCCAGTGGCAACTTTTGTAAGTAGAATACGAAGAAACGAGAAACAACCGTGTAATTGCAGTGATATACACATACTCAAAATAGATTCATAAAGCACACAGCAGTTGATCCCGTAGTTTATGTGCGTCAGATTTCTAGAGATGACGCCACGTGGTCCGCTGACCTTATTGCATTACATTATAGTAGTTATTTCGATTGAAACGATTAAAATGACAGCGATCCTACATTAAGGCCTCACCAGTATAATGTTTAAATAGCAAGAATGTATACTTCGTAAATCAGTTGATCAAGCGAATGTACAACGAGCGCTGTTTTATTGAGTAGCGCTAGAAGCTCGTAAAATAGATCGAACTTGAGAGTTCCTGTTTCTGTTTCATTCATCGAATGGAATTGACAACCAATGAAATTTAATCTATCCGCTTCTCACAAAATTCCTATGATGACAAGTTCTACTTGAAAAATCAACTCTTAGAAAAACGACGTCGCTTATGAGACATCCTCCCTCTCGTATTGCCAAATCTTCTAACGGATGATCAGATTTATAGTTTGTTCGGCTGTATAAGAGTGTAATAATTATTCGCATCTAATTACGCGAATCCAGACAATGAACCCATTACATGAATCTTATTACGTTTTGATAAAGTTCATACATTGTTACGATATACGTAAATCCGTCAAACCGTCTGGATACTTATGAGCGATGATACATATGCATACAAAAGGGAGAAAGGGAGAGACGATTAAATGCGTGAAAATAAATTGAGAGAGCGGCCTCGGGCAGCCGATCGGGCATTGTCTCTGGCGTCTCGATGACTAGTTACCGAGTTATCCCGAATCGAACGCCTGGAGGGAGAGTCCGGCCCGGTAATAGCCAGACTGCTGCTCGGGGAACCGTAATGTCATAATAGAATAGCGATGTTAGTAATAGCATCGCGTTGCACCGGCGTAGGTAACCGGCCGATTGACTGGTTCGCGTAGAGAGAGGCCCAATTTGCATCGCATTGCGTGTATTCGTTACGCCTTGGTCCGCGTGTTCTGCGTCTACGTGCTGTGCGCTCGGTTGTACACGACGGCAGCAACGGTGGCGTCGCCTCGCCGCGCGCATCGGCCATCCCGACGGCTAAACCGCCGCCGTTCCAGCAATCAGCGCCCTGGGAGATCCGTGGAAACCGCGGAAACCCCTAACTCGATTATCGTTTCTGGCATCGTTATCGTTATTAGTCGCCCCATCGGCAGACTAACGGGGAAACGAACTTCTTGCGGTTCGATCCTGTTTCTTCTTTTCACGTTAATTGTTTTTCTTTTCTGCCTTTTTCTTTTTTTTCTTGTTTTTTTCCAGACAAGGCGATTTGTTCTTTGGCGATGACTCTTATCGGTATCCAGTCGGAGAATCGAGTTTTATAGATATTTGTATAGGAATTTCTTTTATAATTAGATGTTCGTGTATTTATCGCAACGCCTGTTCTTTTTACATCTTGACAAGCCTCAATCTGATTATATGCTTCGTGAATGATTTTGCGCTCGATCGAAAGCCTAACTTCGTTCAATTTATTTGAAAATACGCTTTCGAGAAGTCTATAAATTCTCTAACATTATTTCCGTTTTCTTAACAAATTCTGTTACGAATCGTCTTGCTTTGTAATAATCACCGGTGTTATTTTCGTGATTACGGTCACTTCGTTCGATTGCCCAGATATCGAGATACCGGCGAGATAGTATAAAAATGCAGAAGCAACATCTTTACCAACCACCCCCTTGGAGGAACGAAGCTTTGATCTCCCTCTTGCCTCCATTGCTGCATTTCATCCCCCCGCGACACTCTTCTGGTTGCCTGGATCCGTCCGCGCCCCTCAAAATATCAACTAAACGATAACCGTATTTATTATTCATTCGGTCGGCTCGTTCGCTGCTCCTCTCGCGGCTCCAATTTTGCAGAGTAGTTTTTCAAAGAATTTCGCGAGCGTGCCGGCGCATCGCGAGCAGGATACACGATGGTAAGATGAAATCGAGGGAGGATGAGATATTTCGCGTACGCGAGGCACGTGATAAGAACCAGACCAGGTGAATTTGTGTAAGTTTCGCCTAGTTTTGGAATTAAATACGACTCGAATGTGATGAAATTTCTAGCTTCCTCCTTCTATTCTACGCAATATATTTCGTATCAGTGAATCGTTGTAAATCGATTAATTATTAATAATTTAATCGATTATTCATATCAACACTCTACAAGTAAATCGTTGCTGACCAACGGTCACTGACAAAGATCGTAATGTCAAAGTATAAGTCTACGTGTATATTTATATTTACAATGTATAGCTAATAAATGTATACAGGATTTCAAAACTTAAATAAAAGAGAACCCGAAAAGAAGTTTCGCTTTCGAACTTCATCGATAAGAGAATTATTACTTTTTATTGAAAATTTTTCTAAATATTTGGTTTAATTAACGATCGCATAACGTAAAAAAGGCGTTAATAAGTATACCGGTACTTTTACAAATCTTTTGAGACTGCAAAGAATTAGCCCGGTTTACCCGTGCACAAAGTTTTGGTGAAAATAATCTGCGACAAGCTTAATCATATATGATACAACTAATATATTATAAATTAACATAAAACATTTCCTATTAAAATGACATGAATTTAGAGGAGACAGATTACATTCGAAAACGTATTGTTTGCACAGAACATAAAATCCAATGTAAAATTTAACGCTTCTAATGTAACATTAATCAACGATTGACTTGCAAATATCGTGCGAGGATCGAATAGAAAATACTTGTAAATTGTAATTGCACGAAGTGCTATTAGAAGGTACAGCTAAGTTTCTGTTTGGATGATTTTATATATGACGAAATACATAGTTCTGAAATTAGTAACTTTTCACGGCGAAAAAGATAGGCGATAGACGATAGACGAAACAGAAAACTTCCTTGTTTCTGTTAACTTTTCGTAAAGAGTTTAATCAAATGATTCCACTGTATTCATTGTACAGTCGTTAACGATACAATAGAGTGTACCGAAATTACTTAGTTTCATAGTAGAAAAGCTCTCTGCCTCTCTTAAGGCCTATCGCCGTCATACTGGAAATAATTCAATCGTCGTTAGAGAATGGCGCAGTTTCATTTTCGGAATGAAGCTATCGCATATTATGTTTAATCTTGGCTCGCCTCGTCTTCGCGAACCACCGGAACGTCTTGGAAAGCTCAACTAGGATAACTAAGATTAGTGTCGAGCTCGTTGTGCGACAATTCATTTCACGAAGATATTCGCAAATTGTTTCCTCTCTCTGTTAGCGTTACCTCGATATTTATTATTTTATTATCGTTTCGACTCTTTCTTTCTCGATGAATTTAAGGGCTCCTAGCCTCGTTACGTTATTATTTAAAATATATTATATAAAATTGTATGAAAAAATATTAGTATACTTTGGAAAATACGTCATCCTGGTTCACGCGCGATTTTTCTCAAGATTTCACTCTTCTCAGCTTTATTTTAAAGGTAATGCTCCCTCTCATGTCACAAGTTTATCTCAACTTTACGACCCGTAGACGTCAATCCGCGTCAGAAAAAGGCAGTTTACGTTCTTTGTATATTTTTGTTTTTAATTTCTTTATCGCTTCTTACGATATCGATTCTTCTACATCGTATCCTGCTCAAGTTCCTTTGTGTTTATCTGCAACTGAAACAGCAAAAAATCAAGCGTTATTATAACGGGAGTATTAATTTCAATTAAAAGTCACTTAAAAAAAGTATAGAATCTGCGAATGATAGATTAAACTGCCCGAATTGTCGATTTGCATTGCCGTACAACGACAGATAACAATCGGAGTACTCTAAAATACATAAGACGACCTAAAAACTTTTAGATCATCTACGATCCAAAGATAGCAATCGAGAGTTAGAATCTACTAAAATGGAACACGTGTTCCAGTATCACTCATACAAACAATTTCTCTGCACATTCTACGTTCCTCAAGACGTCAATCTGCGTCAAGAATATCATGCCAGCGTTCTTCGTGCTCTTTCTTTAATTCTACCCCTCTTCTTCCATCATTTCCTGTGCCCTTTGAACGCCAGGACGGCGTCGTTGATCCTCTTCCCGTCTTGCGTTCCCTCTGTGTCCAAGTCCCGGAGGATGAAGGGATCAGAGGAGAAAGAGATATGGATTGACACTCGAATTCCTTCGGTAAAGGATCCACCCTTCGCTCGGTCATTTTTCTTATCCGCCGTGCATCCGAGTCGCGATCTAACAAACTAGATTCATCAAATTCGACACCGATCGTCCATTCACGGCGGTCGTTTGATTTCCCTTCGCGGATCTTTCAATCCCACGAAAGGCCAGAGAAAGAGACTCAAAATTCCGAATCCTTACAGTGATAGGTACTGCATTGTTAATCTTTCGGAATATTTTCTAACACCGACGTTTATTAGGTTGCCACGTAAGTTTCGTATATTTGATAAAATGTCTTCGATACAGAGGATATGAACTGCAGCATCTACTACTAGATCCATTTTCAAGCAGTGATACGCGAAAAAAGAAAAAATTAATCGATTTAAAGTTTCAGCCGAATGGCGAAATTAATGCGAAAGAAAATATTTTCATCCCCCATTCGAAAAAGAAGGGGTCGCAGGAATGTGTGAAATATCGAATTCTCCTCCGAGCTGCCAAGTTCCTCGGATGTTTGATACAGTGACACGAGAAACACCGCGCTAAATCATCTGTCGCCCCCCGAATTTACCCCTGCAGCGGCAGAAGCCTTAAGTCTCGACCTGTCTATCCGCCGTCACTCAAGAGCGTTACGAGCCGACCCTGTGTGGCTTTTCACCCTTAAAACATCGCGTTTACGCCTAATCGCATTTCACCAAGGCAATTTATTAAAAAGACACCGTCTACGTCGACAATCTGACTTTAATGGCAATTTTCGTCGTTGAGTTTGAAACGACACCGCGCGACATTTGCGCGTCGTGGATTTTACTACGTGTTAAAGGATAATTCCTCGGACAGGTATGGGCGATTTTGCTAGCCGGAATAATTTTTTAATCGAAAGAGAATTTATTTTACGTTGCGACAAATTTCAATGTTCCGCCTTGTGATTTTTTTAACAGCTACCTACTACACCTGCATTCAAAACTATACAGACGCTCGATCACACCAAGGATCCTCGCTACGTTTTATTCTCAAATCCTTCTCTCAAATATTCGTTTCGTTATCGCGAAGTCCCGCTAAAGAGGTAAAACACGAGGGTCACCTGAAAAAACCGACCACCTTACCAAGAGAAAGAAAGAAAGAGAAGAGGAGAACGGAGCAAATTGTCGCGATCTCGGTGTTGCGAATAAACCGCGAAACAAAGAGATTCCGCGTAGAAGTGGATGGTAAAAAGGTTGACCCAATAGAAGGGATTATCGAGCGCGGGTGAAAAATAAAAGTACCGAGCAACAACGCAGCCGATCTGGGAGTCGATCCGGCGTGTTGCGGCAAAGAACGCCAACCCCCTCGTGCGTCTTTCTCAACGTACAACACCGAGAAGCTTCCAACATCGCCATCGCCACGACCACCATCGGTACTAGGTACAGCGTCGGTACTACCACCACCGCCGCCTTTTGCCCTTCTTCGCTCTCTTTCACCCCGCCAACCCCTTCGCCATCCACTGTTCCATCCAGCAGCGAAGGCTGGCTGACGTTCCCGCAGGAGGAACATGGCTCCCAGGCACGATCCATCCTTCCAACCTACCCCTCTCGACTCTCTCCGCTCCTCCCGCGGCCCGTTTTCTCCGACACCCCCATCCCCACCGGCTGGTTGGCCCCTCGTTGCATTTTAAATCAAAGCCCCGGAGGTAACGCAATCACCAGGCATCACGACGCTTCCACAATTTTCTACTTTAAGCTACTTTATGTATTAGTACTCCCCCCTCCCTTCCCCTCGTGGCTGTCCGTCTCGCTTCCTCCGCAGTGGGATCCGCAGCACCCCCAACTCCACCCCCGCGGCCCCCAAACCCCGTCCATTTCTCGTCTCTTACTGGCAAGCCAAGGCGAGCAGCCACCGCTGCTACATTAGCCCTCTACCGAACCATCCTCGTCCTCCTTCCAACCGCCACCTCCTTCTCCGACGGCCTCGCGTTCCAGACTCAGTCTTTTACACTCCGACAGATCCTCTAGCACCCCCGCGGAACACCCCTCTCGGCTCCTAGCTGCGGCGTAACGAGGTTATTTTATTAAACAAGCTCCGCAACCCGCTCGCCGACGCTGTTGGAATTCTAGCTGGACAGAAAGACGAGAACTTAGGAGGAGTTACGGAGTCGAGGTTGAAACGGTGGTTGAATCTCGCGCAGCTACGAATTACACCTGCGTTTTCCAGTGTTTTTTGAGGGCTCGGCTTGTTATGCATTAATTGGTTTAGCTTTCGTCTTCGTTGGATACAGAATAGTCGATGAAAACGTAAATAGAGAGTAGTAGAACGTTGTTTCGCGATATTTTCTTGCGAGTAATTTTTTACCGTTCTATCGTTTTAAAAGCCAGCAAAGCGTAACGATTCGCAAATCTACTCCCTGTCCCCTGTCGCGGAAAGAAAATCATGCCTGTAAACGGTGGGGAAAAATTGGGAATATATAACCGGATATTTCCAATGGAGTCAGTATCATAGAGGGCGGACTAGCTATACGCGTTATAGGTACTCTATACGTGGTATGTAGTTCGCAAGCGTAGACCGGTGTAATCTAGTCATCAGGAAACTTGATTATTCTCCTAACTCAGTCTCTTGCTCTTCCTGTCTCTGTTTCCCTTTCCTCGAATTTAGTACTTCTGTGTTCTCTGATTGCTTCCCCGTCCGTTTTCGCTGTTGTCTTCCCTAATCATTTACTTTCGTTCTCTGCCTGTATGTAGCTATTTAGTAGTCAATCGTGATTCCATATAATAGAATTATACGTATGACCTTATTTCTCTCATTTAAGTATATTTTAAAATTTTAGTCGTATTTTCTTGTCTTATTTCCATCGAATTTTAATTTCCGCGGACAAATATATTTACGTCGTTTCAATTCTATCTACTTTATCCGTTCAACCTTTCTTTATCTTTGCCTATATATCAAATTATCTTCACATTTTCTCGTTCGCTTTCTTCGATTAACTCTTCTTTATTTCCACAGCTCTCGTCCTTTTCCGTTCCGCTCTGCGTCTTACGTTCTGATCGGCATCGCTTCACGGTATTTTCCTATCGCGTTGATTTACGTACACGCGCTCCCCGGGCACCAAAAATCAGGGCTATCCCCGAAGGGTTGAAAGAATCAAATGGAGAGAGAATATATGGACACGGATAAGTGCGTATTTGATTCGAAAACGTCATCGGCGAAGGCTCTACGTTTTTGCTTGGCGAATATACGAGTATCTTGAATTCCCGGCAAAGCGCAATTCGATAGGGGATGAAATTGGAACCGATCAAGCCTCGGGAAAATTGCGGAAAAATCGAGACGCCGGATTCCTTGTATCAGATTTTATCCACTTCTTTTTCTCCTTTCTCTTTTGTTACTTCTATCGGCCTTGAGACCCGACTCGGTCCAAGGTTGATTTCAATTTTTGTTCATCGAAAGAGATACAACGTTACTTTCGATTTGAACAAAGCTGACGTTTCTTTCCGTGGTATTAGATTGGCTCGTACGATACGCCGTCCTTCCAAATAAGACTTTGAAAGTTTTTTGAAGTCTTTAGGTAAAAAAATGTCTTCGTAAAGAAAAATAGCAAAGACTCTTACGACCGATGGTACGATATTCGTATGCGTTTAAACTGTCGAAAAATAAGTACGTAAAATAAAGATAGAAAGGGACAAGAACGACGTAACTCGTACGTATAACGGATTATTCGACTTAGTTACCGAAAATTATAATACGTATCTTAAGAGCCTCTCGGCGAAACTCAAACACAAGAAAGCGTTCAAGTAGGTGCAGAGTGAACCGCGAAGAGGCAAACGTCGTTCACGTCCGTATACGTATATACAAGCAGGAGTTCTTGTGCTTAGTTGCGAGTTGGCCAAATGTCCGGCATGCAAGAGCCAGGAACGTCGTCCAAGATACGGCCTGAAGGAGGATGAACAGCACGACGCGTTCGTCCTTCCTCGGAGAGGGAGATTGTTCCCGAGCCACGACAGACAAGGATAAACGAAGAGCGACTCGAAGAGGAGAGAGAGAGAAAGAGAGAGAGAGAGAGAGAGAGAGAGGGTGTGGGTCGAGGTGGAGCGCGGCTGATACAAACGAGAGAATCACTATGGACGAGGGGTAAACACGATTTACACCATGACGACTATTGCCTCTCCTCTCGTCCAAAGTGCCTACGCGTAGATGCGAGGGTGAGTTACAACACACGGGGAGACACTCGGGTTGCCCACGGTAGGGATGTTTGTCGTACGCGTTATTTGGCCAATAAAACCACGTGGTGATTCCGCCACCCCCGCGTAAAGCGGTTGCAACGACGCGATCAACTCGGATGGTCGAACAGAGAAGAGAAATCGTAGACCACGCCTCGCGAGTCGCTCGACGCCTGCGTGGTTCCGCCTATCGAACACGCTTTTGCTGCCTGGCCGTCGAAGCGACACCGTATCGCGACACACAATCCAGCTCTGGGACCCTCTTCGACGCCTCGAATCGCGGCTCCTCCGGTTTTTCGGCCAACACGATCACGGCCCGCGGATCATACTCGTTCAAACATCACGCAGCGATCGGATCGGTGCAAGCTCCGCTCGTAACATCACAGATGCTGTCGAGAAGGACCCGAGGACTCGATGAGTTAACAGTGTCGAGGACGAGATTCTCTTGGAAAACGTCTTTTTATTCGAAGATTCCGTGTTAGAACTCGAGAGAGAAAGAGAGAGAAAGAGAGTGAAAAGAGAGAGAGAGAGAGAGGACGAGGTGTTTGAGGACTAGGTGAATACCGTTGTAAGATCGTTGGTGTGCGATTGTATCAGGACGAGAGTTATCGAGCAAGATTTGTTAGATGATCCATGTCACCTCGCGTCAGCTGGATGATCGAGAATTCTCGTAGAAGTTTCATTGGAGCTTGATGGAAGGAGGAGTTTAAAGATGGAAGACTTCTCGTAGAAGAACGACTAATTGCTGTGAATAAGGAGGGCTCGTGAAGAAAGTTTGAGGACATTGTTCGAGTAAGTGACGCGTAACGGATACTTGTTTCTTGCGCGTCGATCAGCTGGTTCGACGAAACTTTCGTATACCTCAATTCTCATCGGAAATTCACCTCTGCGATCTTCGGAAACTGTCGGGCATGTGCATCTGCCTCGAGGGCAAATCTAAGGATCGAACGGGTCGACCGAACTTTCAACGACTCGCCACCAAAATTCACGAAAGCCTACAGATACCAATGGAAACAGGCAAGCTCCGCCACGTCGATCTCGAACAGTGCGTTTATTAACCGAACAACGATATAATTCAACAAGTGTTTGCCAAATCAAAGTGCCAAAGTAAGAACAGAAACCTCAAAGACTCGTTGTCAGTCTGATGTTTCCAAAGTGTCGTCGACGAATATTATCCGCTCGTCCAAGTATATATTATCGAAAGTAATAAATAATATACGACGAGAAACTGGTGTCAGTGTTAAACGAGGGCACGAGTAAATCATCGTTGTGTCAGTGATCGGGAAGACTGTAGGGGAACGGTTGGCGGGAAGAGAACGTTTGGGGTAGATCGTGGATCTCGCGAGCGCGTCGCACGGTAAAGGGGTTCGGAAGGTCGACGGTGATCCGCGAGGGTGCGGAGGTAATCGGGAAAGTGTTGTTCAGCCACGAGTCCAGGATTCTCACCCCCGGAGGCGGTACCATTTCACCCGGGGGCGCGGGGCCGCCCGCGAGCCCTTCTTCGGGACACTATCATCCACCTACGCATAGTCCACCCCTGGTCAAGGTGAGCGATTGATATTCCAACTGTTCCCAACGATCTTCCTTTTTAACCCTTAATCCCAGACTGTACGACTGAGAGGAATCTAAATTTTTATTTTCTTACTGCAATTTGACGAAGAATTTTAGCATCTTTGGCGCTCGAATTGTAAAAGACGAAAATTTTCTAAAATTTCGTTTTTTATATAATTCGGTACAATTGGGAAAAAGATATCAGCAGAAAAAGTAGCAAAAGCCTTAGTTCGTCGGACAACAATGATCATAATATAACGTGTACGTATTAACAGAAATTTAAAATATAGTCGTGAATTTATTTATAAAATTTATTTACAAGTTCCACCTCGAATCGCGCTCCATTCTGGTTTTAGTACAGGACATTTTTATCGACGACAAATTTATTCAAAGGTTTATAAACAAAGTTTTAATGAACGACTTTTCAGTTGTATACAGCCGCCCAACAATTTTCGCGAATAAATTAATCCAGCAAGGGATTTCCTTAAGTGTAACTGGTTCGTACCAAGCTAATTTACCAGTTTGAACCCGCTATAATAGCATTTGGCTATATTTTCAATTATGTTTGATAGGGTGCTTGAGAAAATTGGATAATATTCGAAAGAATCAAGTGTTTCAATCGTTTCGGTACAATTGTAATGGCAGGAATTGTTAATATCGTATAATGCCTATGCACTTTAATGTGCTTATAAATTACAATCTCTGATAGACAAATACAGTATCATTTCCCATAATTTCTTTGTCGTTACTCGTCTGATTTTGCATTTGATATCTCCTCCAATTTCCGTAAATAAAATAAATATATCTGAATGGTATATTTCAAGTGATACTTGGCAGGCGATGTTCGTGTAGAGTACTTACTTATTTACGAACTACGGTAGAAAGTAAACTAACTATAGTTGCGGATCATGGCATCCGACGGATCAGAATCACCGAGTTTGACATCGAATAATTTTATCTCGTTTAAAGTAAATGATATTTTATAGCTATTAGCTGTTATTAATAGTGTTACGAAACATATTGTAGAAAAATCGATATCGTTGTTTAATTTTGTATCGGGCGGAATGCTGTTTCGAAGATGATACCTTACAATTCACGAATCTTTTTCAGCATTATAAAATATTTCTTGAATTTTTTCGAATTTTTACACTTTGCTGGCGTTTGTCGTTTGTCATATATCAAATCATTGATATTACTGACGCAACGCATCAAAAATATTTACCTCGAATATTTGCAAATGACGCAAGATCACAAGCGGTACTTTGAATCTTTGAATATTGATTCAATGCTTTAAACGCATTTCGGCCAAACTATAGTAAATTGTGAATCGTTTAACAATTATTTATACAGTACCTTTTCGATTCGATATTATTCGACTAAATTTAATCGGTCGAGGAATTTTTACCTCCGTGCGTTATTTTCTCGAATTTTCAAATTTATTACACGTATTTCCCCTGATTACTATTTCTTCTTTTTTCAATTTTGAATCACTTGTTTCCAAGCCGTAGCACCATCAAAAATAACACTCCACAAACAGCCGAATCAAATACAACTCAATTTTGCAGGCGTATCGGTCCTCGAGTGAACGCGTCGGAGTATTTAAATTCACCACCACCACAAATATATGCACATTCGACTATTCATTTGGCTCGTTCTTCGATGCATCGCCTCTTTATCGTCTCGATATCCGCTCGCGATTTTCCATCATTTCGTATTTTATCATTTAATACCTAATGCAGTACGATTGTTCGACGATCGCGTCGAATTATTCTAATACGATCCATTGGCCGACCTTTAGTTTCTGTTTCGATCGTTTCGCCGTGCGATTCCAGTAGTTCCGTGGCAGAAAGCATCGTCGATATCTGCGACGCGACGCGACGCGACGCCATACGGTGGCCGTGGAAGGCGACTGTTTTTTATGGCCACGTAATAACAGGATAGCCGTTGAGGGGATTTTCGCCGAGAGAAGAAGCTGAACGAACCGCTGGAAAGAGGTTGACGATGATGGGTATAAGGGCGGCTGTCCGTGCTCGTTCTCGTCAACCGGCACCGTGAATCCCTCCGGGGACTCGAGCTGTCTACAGCCGAAGCTTCCGCTGGAGAGCCGAGTAGGAATTTAACGCGATATGATTTTTCCCGAATGATTCTGTTCTTCGAGCATTTCTTACACCGCGACGATTTCGACAACGAACGTCATTCCGCCATGTTATTTGACTTGTAGCTACGATGCCGATGAAGCGCACTCGAACGCCTCAAGTACTAATAACAGAATAAACTCGCACCGTCGATGCCTTAAAGACTCGATTCGATCGAACGGTTAAAACGAAGGATCGCAAAGGCGTCGATGCAAAAAGGTAACTTATGAAATCTTATAATACAACGTATTAAGGCTATTGTCAACAAGACATTACGATAAGGTCGGGTTAAACGATTCGATGTAATTGATGGATTTAATTGACACGCAGGCTCAAGCTGGCAATCGGTATAAATATAAATTGTGGTTCTATTCGTTAAATAGAATATTCGAGAAAGCCAAGCACGGCGTTGGAATCGATGGAATCGAACAAACGATTGCACCGTTGTCGAACGGATTGAAATCCGTAGCGTCGTGAATTAGAATTGATCGATAATGATCTTGAAAATTGTTAAATTATCCTAGTGCCGAGATTTATTCCGAGGGAGAAGTAACTTGTTCGAGTTTTGTCTCGTCGTAACGAAAGAGTATAATATCATCGATATAAACGATACGTGTTAAAGAGATCGTAGAGCAAGCGGCTGCGACAACCGAGAACGAAACACGATGGAAAAGCTTCGAGAAGACGTTTGAAAGCGCGAAGGGCCGTTGCGGCCCTGCTCGCACGCGCGCCCAACACTTTTGCTCTGATTAAGCTTAATTCATTCTCGCGACGAGAGAAGCAGCCGAGAGAAAGAGAGCAAACGAGAGAAAAGACGTTCCAGTAAAACGGGCCAACGCCGTACGAACCGGCGGCTCGCGCTGTCTGCCGTCCAATCCTGCCAACTTAACCTCATTAATAAATTAATTAGATATTATTGTGTTGGCAGCCAGGGCGGCAGCTGCGGGCCACCTCTCCTGCTCCGCTTCCTCCTCGTCTCTCCACGTCTTGGGCCCGCAGATGATGCCTCGGAACGCCGCTATATCTATACGTACAAGTAGGGGGTCAAGACCTGTGACGTCATGTCTTTGCCTGTGACGATCACGCGTGTTCGGTCCAACCTACCCGCACGTTTTTCCATCTTCCGAGCGATGCAACATACAGTAGCATCTCGATTATAATTATCCGTACCTCGGTTAGATCGAATTATCCGAATAAAGTCCGAGTCATGAACGAGTGAAGAATAAATTACAGCACGTATTCTGTGTAACCCTGCGATTCTCGTACGTGACGTATATACACGAGATGTTACCTCTTATTCGTTTTATAGATTAAACAAACGTAGTTTAGAGTATAGTTCGGATACAGTTTACAGGCTCTGATAGATGGATAGAATCTCGTTCGATCTTTTATCATCGAATTAAGCTCTTTCGTCGTTCAGCGAGATTGTCGGTTTGTCCGATTTAAACAATCCTGCGTTAGCAACGTAACGGAAATAGGAAAGAAAGAACGCAAAAGTGAGAAATTCCAGAACGGCTCGTTGGAGAACCGGATGAAAATTCGTAACGCGATTGAGGAGAAAAGGTCGATCGCGAGATATCGGGTAACGGGGAATCCTAGCGAAGGAGCTGACGCGGCGATGCTCATTACGGGGTAGAATGGTTACTACTGGTAATGACAAAAAGCACATGCAGCATTATCATTGCGGAGTGTATGGCATTAAGCTGTAGGGGGCCAGGATTAGGATGTCGGCCATTACCGCGCGTCACTGACCGTTTATTCTACGCCGTGCACGGTGTGGTGACTTCCTCTAGACGCGTATGTATGCCTACATAACCGGAGGATGAGGACACTCGCGAGGTCGTGAAATCTCGTCGAGTGCGATTCACCTTTCTATTTGATAACCTTGCTTTTCTCGACATACACGTGTACTCTATCTTCTCTTTTTTCTGCTTCTACCGATAATGACAAAATAATTAGTGGAACGTTGCCGTGTTCTTCCAAATGAACAACGAACGACGGTTTTACCGATATATTCTTCTACTGTATCGTTCATTGTACATTGTACATTGCATATTGTTTTCGAGAATCGTTTAAATTTACTTCGTTGAATCAACCGCGGTGACTAAGCGTCATAAAATGTCAATAAAATTCTTCAACGATCTTTATTGGCAACTGTGGGCTTCTTTTAGCGTCGTTTTGAACACATGTTTATTTAAAAATGTTTCCAGGGTAACTCATTTTCAATTTCGCCTTTTACTTCTCTTTTTTAACGTAACGATATCATACGTTCACATCTGCGGGCGAACGAAGATCGCATTAACTCGACTAGTCGCAAACAAAACGATAGATCTAAATTCGCGCTAACTCACACCTATCAAGCAGGACAGATGTTCAGATAAATTAATTATTCCCATCAATTTTCATTCGCGGAATGTTTGCTCCGAAGTCGGCGACGAAAATGCTCACTACGCGACGTTAACACGATATAAAAACAAAATCAATTCGATTACTTTATCTTTTACGCGAACGATTAAAATCACCGAGCAAAAATTAGCCAGAAATTGGATATTCGTGAAAGCTGTATACTTAAGGAATCGATGTAAAATTCGATCAGACGTTGCAGTTAAAATTTTAACGAAACGTTTAATGGAAGAGGACGGAGCAAGCGAAAAAGAAAAAAGACACGATGGATCAAATTGCAATTATCGATCAACCGATGGGAAAGCACCGCGGAAGCCTCTTCTGTGAAGGCGACGTCGATTAAAAGTAACGCGGTTAAATAGCAATCTGCCGGCAAATTATGTAAGCAACGCTTGAAACTAACGCGATCACAGTCGATTTGAACGCAACGAACGATTAACTTCGTATCCGGACGATTAATACGAACTCGAGTTAATTAATAGCGTTGAGTAGCAGTGTCGTGTTGCCACTCGTCGAAAGACGTATGTATCGGAAATTAGAGTGAAAGAAGATTTTATCGCGCTTCGAAGAACGTTTAGCTCGATTTTGCGGTCGTTTCATCGATTTTACGTTTAACCGAATCTATGAAAACGACGAGCTACGAATTTAATAGAACGACTGGCTAATCTTAGGTCGCGCGATCTACTTTTCCAAAATTCGTGGAATTTGCATAAACTGGCATCTACAACCACATACGTACGTATATTACCTAACGTTCGAATACAAACTATCGAACGAGCCACTTTTTTTTCAACTGACATTCATCGAATTTCGATTTCCATTTTATCCAGCGCGAATGACTTAATTTAATGGAATAAATCAAAGAAAAGATGAAAAAAAAAAATAAACCGCCAGAGGAATCGATGTTTAATTATTTTCGGGCGAAAAGTACACAGCTCGTCGGGATTTAAATCGAATTTAAATAAATCGACGGCGCTGCTGTTGACAGAAGCACTCGCGGAGAGCGCAACGAGCTCCCTGATTTAATTACAAATTGATCGATTTGTTTGTGCGAGCACTTTCCGACGCAGTCGTTTCGAAAAATCCCGAGCATTCGTCGAAAAAAATGGATGTTTTACAGGAGAGACGAGGGGTGGAGGTGGGGAAAAAAGGAAAAACAAGAGAATCACGAGAGAAAGAGAAGCGAAAGGAGAAAGAAAAGAAATAGACCGATACAACATGGTGGACAATTGAACGACGGTGCTTAGA
The DNA here is from genome assembly GCA_014737365.1 of Bombus soroeensis. Taxonomy (NCBI): domain Eukaryota; kingdom Metazoa; phylum Arthropoda; class Insecta; order Hymenoptera; family Apidae; genus Bombus; species Bombus soroeensis. Next base: position 779,616 of record JACXIL010000055.1, on the reverse strand, counting down.
GAGGCTGGTGCGTTTAATGCGCTTGAAGCAAAGCAGATAGCTCGCTCTAAATTGCGCTTAAGTAACTTAAATTTAATTTAATTTCGCATTGGTTCATTGGTGTCTCCGTTCGCGATATTTAATTCAATACGGGCGTAACATTGTATTACGGGTACTTGCGCAATGTTCTCGATGAATGGAAGAAAATTGGATAAAAATATAGCAGTCGAGGATTGTTGATGGATGTAAGTGGCAACGATTAGAAAACTTTATTGGCAACGTTTAAGTATTTATTCAATGCTCTGCGTCTCTTGACTTCAAAAGAAATTGATAGCGTTGATATATAGAGCATCGAAAAAATCGAATCTCAGACTCGAAAGATCGTATCACTCGCAAAGAGGAATATTCTTAATCGATATAATCTGATTATTTGCGATGCTCTTCTTACGATCATTCTCTTCTTTTTCAGTATCGTTGATAATTAATCGACGACAGGACAAAATTGAATAACTATAGGACGGTATCGGTTCATGAAACTTGGAAGAAACGACGTATACGCTGACTCGATACTTTACAATCGATCGTCAAACGAGGAAGTCGTCGAATATAAAATTTATATATGTACGCTATATCGATCAATGTATCACGCATAATTCTCGTGGAGTTCGTGGCCCCGGGATCGTTCGGTTCGAGGAGAAGCGTCCGCTGGAAGACTTTCGACTAGCGTCGGTCTCGAACGAAATTGACTCTTAATCGCAGTGGCGCCACGCGGTCATGAATAATTGCCGGCATCAGCAACGAATTCGAGGACGGATAATGCAGCAATCCTCGAATCGGGTCGTATCACTTATTCAGTAGCTCGTGGCCGTCACACGGTGGCCGAAACTGTGGATTTGCAAATCGTATTAACCCGCGAGCGCGAGAAAAAAAGAACTCACTCCCTTTCTGGACCCCGCGTCGCAAAGGGATTAAAACGCCGCGATTTTTGTTCGCACGTTTTCAAGGTGGCCCTGTGCCATGATTTTTCCACACGATCGCTGATTTAACCTTTAATCGCTATCGCGTATCGTTGGATCGACGCAATTCGCAAGAGTTTCAGTATTAACTCGATTTTGGGCTACTTGTTTTCTATCTGTATTTTATCTGTTGCGTGTTGCGCGTTGGAGGGCACCAATCCTCGCGTATGCGCTCTTCTCATAAAATAATTGTTACCAACTTTGAAAAATAAACGCTCTCCAGTAAAGAGGATTAATCGCACTACGTGTAATCGTATTCTAATCTCCTCGTTTACTTATGTATATGCATCGTTCAACGGTATTGATTATTGATCTCTATTAATTCGCGGTAGTACGTTACTCCATAGCGTACAGATCTACGCAACGATTGCATTGTACGCTTTTCGCTATGTCTATTATTAACAGATGCATTACACCGTTTGTCCATTCATTTTAAATGATATTTATAAGTCTTCTACATCTCTCCTCGTCGAATATATATTTGATAGAACATAATGGAAAGAACTAAGAATTTATGTATTTACGAAGATGGAAGGGAAGAAGACTCTGCTGTAATATTTGACTTCGAGGAATCTTCCACACGTTTGTCACAAACCAAGAATAGCATCCACCTATTAGCCACACGAACATATCTAAAAACCAAGTCCTTCTTCAACTTACTCCCGCAAACGCGTTCAAATCTAACATCGGCGCATCCAAACGATGAAAGCTCTTCTTCTTGTCGAAACAGCGTAACGGAAGGAGATGAGAGAGAGAGAGAGAGAGAGAGAAGGAGAGGAAAAGAGAGAGTCGATTAAGGGAGGCAAGCGCGTCGCGTTTACACGGTGAAATGCACACACGTGGCGGAGGGGGTGCGTAGGAGGGCGCAGACACGCCCCTGGCTCGAAAAGGTGCACCGGGGTGTGTGTAGGGAATTCGAGGGGAAAAAGGGGATCCTCCGTGGAAACCAAGGGAAGAGGCGCAGTGAAAAAGGTGGATCGAGACCGTTCCTCCTTATATCGGTACCCCTGGAGGGTCTCCGCTCCCGCGCGTCCTGCAGCCCCCACTTTTCGCCTGGAGGCTGCTGTTTTACGCTTTTCGACTTTTTCAAGATTTATCCCTGCCGCTTCCTCGCTAAATCGCTTTCCGGGCGAAATTTACGGCCGGGCAATAATACAGCAGAGCGAGTGTGCAAGCGGGGCGCAAGGGGGATGCACGGGTCCCGGCGGAGGTGGGCCAGAGAGGAAGCGGAGGATAGTAACAGTAAGGGAGCGTACATGCATTCCCGGCACGTTTGCCGGCTTCTTCTCTACCTGACTGACTGCTTCCACCTCTTACTCCAGCACTTTCTTTACGACTATCCTCCACCTTTCACCCTCCGTGCACCGAGAAAACTCCAACAGGGCCATTTCGGGCCTGCGCGCGCTTTATATCTTTTCTTCGGCGCCTACTCGCTGAAAATCGTTGTTTCCCAAGATTTTATAGAATCATAGAACGTGTTAATGGGTCCGCGATGGGGTTCGTTTAAGGGTGAGCGAAGGTGGTAGTAACGAGCAACTTTTGCTTTTGGAAGTAGGGTGATTGCGCGATTGTTAGCGACGTTGACGAATAAACGATGAATGCAAGATGAGTTCGATCTTACATAACTATTGAGCTTCGTAACGCCGGTGTGACAGAGTCATAAACGAAGGTTCGAGAGCTGAGGAAGCGTTTTAAGATCGAAGGTTCTTGATTCGTGAAAAAAGTTTTTCTTTTATCGATCGTTGGTAATGGAAGCACTTTGTTTTCGCTTTATCGATCTATTAAAATCAAAAAACCTGAAAATTTCATTACAAATTGGAGCGTAAGAACGACCAAAGTAAAGAATAGAAATTGGAATCATAGAAAGAAATTGGATAGAATATAACATTTTTAGAAGTTGTGTTGATGAACCATGCCCAGTCAAGGTTCGACGGGTATAGCGAGGGTGGGCAAACGTGGTGGTGGAAATTCGGCTTATTCCCCTCTGTAACTCATTATGTTACGTTTACAAGCTATCCCCACCACGTAGCTTCCGTTGAGTGAGTTCACTCAGCTTCATCGAGCTTGCACGGTCTCTTCGAAATAGGTCACCGCCAATCTCTGCCGATTCCACTGACCGACGGAGGACACGAAAGAAAAAAAAAATGTAGAAAATTCAGAAGCATCTTTTCCTTTAGAAGAATCGATCGACAACAAGACGCTTTAAAAGATTCGATTGTCAGAAATTTATTTCTCTTTTCTATAGAATATTCTATATCTTAATCTATATCTTTATGAAATTTCTTTGCCAAATTGTTGACCTTGTTGAGATTCGTAAAAGTATCGGTCATCCACGATCACGGGGAAGTTTCTTATATATTATTCACTGAGGTATCCGACGAACAAGGGTGTAAAAGCATACCAGGCCGATAAACTATATAAATGATGTTCTAACGTGGAAACACGACAAGCAAGCGAACCGCTGGTCACTCGTCAGCACGTGACCAGCGAATTTGGAGCTGGGATTTCCCGACGAAATGATTTATCGGATTCGATCGAGACACCGAAGCAGAGGGACGATAGAGAAAAAATGAGATTTAAAGCACGACAAGAGGAGAATGAGAATTCGTTAAAACTCAGCGAGAAATTAGCAATTACGCGTATTTACGCTTGTTAGATTATAATCAAAAATTATAACGAAAATAATTTACGAAAGAGTAAATGTTCGCTCATCGAGTTTCATCGAACTGCTATTCACGACGATTCTCTGACATTTCATTCCTTCGCTGGTAGAATTGTTTCAAACCTACGTTCTACCATCTAAATTGATTTTCAGTCGCTAGATCCCGAGCGGTTTTGTACGCTTGAAAAATCGGTCGCTCCATGTTCAATAACCTAATGAAAAATTAGGTAACCTACGATAGAAGAATTTCCAGCGGTCCACTGGACCGATAAGGATACCAAGCTTATTGGTTACCGTTACTCGAAAAGATTGGCAAGCGTTGGTCTAGGGGGCGCGACATATTGGACGAAATTGGCGCATATCAAACGGAGGGAAGCAATTGGAATATAGTAGGATCCAGATCCCGTTCCAGCTCGTGCTTGGTTTCGTTGGAAATGGTGCCCTCGGGGCGAAACCGGGAAGCGAAACCCTCGACTGCGCATCCCCTATCTCTGTTCCCTCGCACCCTCCGGCCTCACCACCGCCACCACTCCATCCTGCCACTTCCAACAAACCCCTCTGTTCCCCCGCTGCCTTCCGCCCTTTCCGCCCCCGCCGCGATATTATATCGCCGGGAAGAGCCTATCTACTCGCAAACGCGAGAAGCCCAAGTTCTCTCTCGTCTTGGAACGAAGTTCAAATTAGATACAGCTACGAGCACAATGGAGCACTGCTGGGTAAATACGATAGCGTAATTTCGTATTCTCTTTGCCGTAATCGGCTGAGACGTACGATTTGCGGCCGAGCTAACTATTGTTTGTCGATTGGAAGAACGTTTTCGACGAGCAAACGATTCGCCAATGATCTTTCATGGAAGAAGATTTTTCGTAAACCTAAGGAGACGAGACGATCCGCGGTAATTTCGCCGCGGGCTCGAGGGTCGCTTTTCTTCAAAAGTTACGAACAGGCTTTGACGTTATTTAAATAAAATTATATCTTTGTATCGTTCGCGATTTATCAGAAAGTCCGAAACGAGGACCTAGCGAGCTGCTTTCTCTGACGTTTTTCGATCAACGTATCTTCCAGAATCCTATCGAGGCCAAAAACCAAAATCGCCGAATCTCCTATACGGTTCGCGATTCGCCGATCATCCCTCACGATCCCAAGAGCGTGTAACTCCTCTCGGCCTTAAAACAAAGACGACCGGTTGCTCGAGGCAGTAGCCGGCTCGTAGCTGTCTCTACTCCGCGACTATGTAACCGGAGAATCAATACGATCCTCCTGCTCGTTCGGTGCGCCAATTGAGCTCGTTGAATCTGTGCCCCGAGCCACGCGGTTACGTATGCCCGATTCCGCGCACAGACGTGCGCTGGCATACGCACGCCGCACACACGCACACGCACGCACATACACAGATTCAAACAGAAGCGTGAACGGAGCATAGGTACAAGGTGTACACAGAGATACACGCAAGCACACTAACACCGTTTACGAGGATTTTCACGCAGGCACACACGTATAGAAACATTCGACGATCCACTTGCGATCGATGAACGCGGCGGAGACGCACGGAGAGACGTACGCGTACCGCAGCCACCAAACAAACTCATCCGTGTAATTGACAAATTGACAGATTAATTCAATCACGGCCAATGCTTCTTCGTCCCGGCCTCTCGTTCTCGTTCAGGTTCCCCGTTTAATGTATATCGCTACATCGATGAAGAGCCATCACGGACGCTTCTTGTTGGGCCCGTTCCTCTCTATCCTCCGTGTTGCTGTCGTAACGCGTGTGTTTGTCATCGTTGGAACGTTACGTTGCGGATGGAATCGCTGTCACAAAGCGAGCGAACAAAGCGATAGCGGTTACATTTTAATCCCTTAAAACGAACATTTTTCCTCGAGTTACCAATGGGACATCCGTTAAATATCATTCTTCGTTCGTCGTATATCCTAATTTACCTTTTGTTATCGATCTCACTGGACGTTTACGTTTGTATAATACGAGCAATGCGAAAGCGTGGCAGGAAACGCGACGAAGGCGACAACGTTCGATTGAATTTTGTCGCCGAGAGGCCAATCGTCTAACGCTTGGACATTTATTACGAAACAATCAAGATGTTTGCTCGTTCCCTCGAGATCACTGGCCGCGACAATGGCGATGCGTTACAAGGGGAGGCGGTCGTTTAAGGGCTATAAATGCATGCCGAATGGAACGGTATCCGGAAGCGGAATCTCTCCACGACCCATCGTCCGGAACGAAATCGCGTGGGACGTTTCTTCCTGCTGAAAAGATGCTGTATACGGGCTATTAATTGAGAGGGGGACGATGAATGGTTCCTGAATGATAAATAGATCGTGAAAAAGCGCCCAGGAACCAGAAATCACGCCATTACGAACCGCGTGCTCTCTTGAATCAAATTCCTTTGCTTTGACAATTTACGACGAGAAAATGATATCGCTTCTGTCAATCTTTCAACGACGACGATGCTTATTTCCGACCAAGAAAGGACCAAAAAAAATCTTTCCACTTACGTACATCGTTTGACACTTCGACTCTATTATTCCGTACGGAAATCTCTAACGGTATCGAGTGGAAAATGCAAAAGAAAACAAAAAGCAGGAGAAAGAATCGAGCCCTGGAATCCAAGGGAGAATAAAACCAGAGAGTAATAAACACTTGATTCAACACTGCTCATCTTCCTCTTGTCTCTTCACACCGGCAGCCAACTCCATTTGACTCTTGCCTCTACTCGATTCCACCGCATTGCACACGCCCTTCCCGATGTGTACACTCCAGCGAACATCCATACTGCTTCCTCCGTACCCTCTGTTCTCGTTCTCACCCCTTTGTCCCCTCGCTGTGACCCTTCGTCGTCCTTGCTCCACTCGACTTATCCCTCTTTCTCGCTCCTTCGTCGCTGCTTATTTTTTTCCATTTCGCACTTCCTGTCGTTCCTGCATTTTTTCGCGTTCGCCCCTTTTTACTTTTTTCGTCGTGACCGTGGTGGCAATCACCCCGCACGAAAAAGGGTGAGGATGGTCGAGGCTCGATCATAGTCGGCCGTTCCGCTTTTCCCTTTCGATTCGAGCAGGCCACCCGGTGGTTTTCGGTTTATTTCCCGCTTATCCATTTATATTTGATTTATCCTGGCTGTCGCGCACCGCTCCGGGAGGGTTGACGCCTCGATTATCGCGTCGATCGTCGCGCGAAGCGATGCTTCCATCGTTGATCCTCGCTCAACGATGCGTTCTCAGCACTCGCGCTTACCGCGCTGATAAACATTATACGGAATTAGAAAAATCCTCTAAAATATTGAGAAAGAATCGCCGATTATTAAATGCAAACGCCAGAAGCGTCGTTGATCAAACGAATATTTGTTAAATCCGACCACTAAATTCGATCCAATCACCCAGGATCGCGAAAACCTGAAAATATTGTAGAATCGAGAGGAAAACCATAAAAGACCGACTATCTTGATTTAAAGCTGTTAAAGCTGTTCCACTAAAGGGGGGGGGAAGGGAGCGAAGGAGAAGTTTTTGTTAAAGCAACATCCGAGGCAAAAAACTGATACGATGAACTAAAGTAACTGAATACTTAACCGCATAATTCGATCAGCCGGAAAGATCGAGCGACCGGTTTAATAATGATGCCCGTTCTCCGGCAGTAATTTCGGGTAGTTTGGTCGTGAGCTTACGATCCGGGGGATGGTTGAGCGTGCGCGAGTAAAGAGGTTAGGGCACGGGGGAGCAATACCATATGCAAAATTAACCTCCATTAAATGCGTTAACTCGGCGACGAGCATGCTCCGATGCGCTTAACCAAAGTACATTACACCGTACTCGATGCGGTCTATAGACAGGGCCGTGCGATTCTCTACAGGGTGTTAACGAAGAAAACGATCGAAAAAGTGTTTCCGAATGTGAATCTCCGACGAGAGACGTATAATCGTTTAATTGCATCGTTTGACTCTGCGAAGATACAAGGGCCTTCGAGCTCCACAAACCTGATATCGTTAATAATATTTGAAGAATCTGGACATTACGAGTTAGTCGGTGATAAGTTTGACGATAAAAGAAATACAATCAGGGTAAATTTTATGGATTACCAGTCATATGATATCACGTAATACGGAGGATGCAGTTCGAGTATCGTAGATCGAGAAATAAATCAAAAGGAGAGACACCCTATTTAAAGGCATCTTTATTCGTCCTCTGAAAGCCTGATTTCATTGAAGGCATCAAAGGTACCATAATCTAAAGTACACTTACGTACGAGGGTTTCGGTGGAAAAGCAATAGAGATATATGTTGTTCGAAAAAACCAGATAAGTACAGAAAACGATATAACGTTCGAATTCGTCTAGAGGATTTTTTAAATGAATTTTTATATCCTTTTTACTTCCTCTAATTCACTTTCTACTCTAGGATTTCCAGAAACTACCGACCACGGATACGTTGACATTGCCGGACGAATAAGAGCACAGATGTGGCCTGTGATCAAATTTGAGACAAACTAGTCCGCAGATGTGTCAAGGCATTTGTCATCGTCGAAACGCACGCACAATCCTCTACGCTGTATGAAAGAGTCTCGCTGTCTCGCTGCACGTTTATTAACACCCTGTATATGTCGTGGCGTCTAATTGGCCGTCGCGATCGTCGGGGCAAAATGGCCTTACGCCGCGCATATTTACCCACAGTTCGTTTCGTCCTCGATTTCTTTTCAACGAGACGACAATGCGCGCTCTTAACCCGTTAACCGTCTATGCCGTAATATTATTGAAGAAGCCGATCTACAATTGTATTGTGCGCGACACGATATTACGTTCTGGGGCACGCTCTTCCCTTTTGACCCGTGCCAATCGAAACACTGCCTCTCCGGCGTGCCTCTGGTCCGATCCTCCAGCCGGCTTTGCTCCAATATTGGACAGATTTTGAGAGCGAATTGCGATACGGGTAATTTTCTATCGCCGTTTATGATTAGCTTATTGCTTCAACCGTCGAGTAAAAGAATAACTTCGGACGTGATCGATACTGTCAAAAGTCACGGAACAGATATGATAATTATCTCGCAATATTTTACAACGAATTACAACTTCTGAAAGTTATACAGCAAAAGCTGACACTCCGATAAAGAGAAATCGGAGAATTTATTAAATTTATTGGACAAAATAGCGCAGACGAAACGACATCCTACTCGAAAAAGGCGAAAAAGACATTAATAATACGGTGTCGAAAGAAATAAAAAGAGCGGTCACTTTGCAACGCAGCAAACGCAATTAACGAAAGCACGCAAAAGTTTGTTTCCTTTGCCCTTCGCATTCCTCTCACTTTAGAACCTAAGGGCCTTCGTCGTATGGTAGTAGATGCTTATTAAATTGTGTCATCCAGGAATAAGGGCTAACACGGTGCATCCAATTTGTGCCGCTTAATTAATTCTCTCCAATTTATTCCAGCCGGCCAATAAAGAAACCAGGACCCCGTCGGTCAACGAGCGCCGATGCGAGCGCAATATTGTCCCTAATGAAATCTTCGTTAATCGCGTCTCCGTCAAGTTTTCCAATGTACGACGACACGACGATGTCGTTCCAATTGCTCGCTCCACGAATTTTACGCAGTTAGACTCGATAAAAGACTCAGGCTTGATTTTTAGCCGTTCGTGACAGTTTCTCTTTATAGGTAGGTGTATAGCTCGACACAGAGTCGAGTTCGATACTCGAAACAGATATCGAAAAAGGTCCTACGAATAGATGATTCCACGTGAAGGAATGACACAAAAATTACTGGAAATTGGGGAGAATTGTGGAATAGTAAATTTCAATACTAATAATATAATATAAATATAAATATTAACGCGATATAAATATTAACGCGGATTTCAATTAATATTATTTACCGTTAATATCAACATTGGCACTAATATCAATTCCGTTAAATTCGATTATATCAATTAGACAATTTTAGTCCCCTCGGTCATGGGCATATATTAATTTATGGCTTTCTGCGTTTAACATTCGCTGGAACGGTGAAACGTAGTTGGCATATATAAACGGGACAAAGATTTAAACCTGATCGAAATCTAAGTCGAAACGTTGCTATAGAATTAACAATTAGACAAACAGAGTCGATTAACTCGCTTTATTCGTAAAACTTACTTTTCACGCAAACTCACCCCTATATTACTATCAACAATCCGGATAAACTTACCTAACATCGTTTCACCTCGCTGAATTAGCAAAAGGAATTAATCAGAGGATCTACCAATTGTCGAATAAACGCCAGTATCGAGTCTCAGCGAGGGACAAGAAAGCGTGGAATCCGTTGCACGTTTACCGGATTCAACCCCCTAGTGTCGTAGTCGACTCGGGGAGGATGCTATCGTGCGGAAGCGAGAAATTAGCGAGAGAATAGCGGGAGAATAGCGACAGGGTAGCGACGGGGCGAGGCATGACAGCAAGCTAATTACAGTATTATCGCTTTTAATTGCGATTCGTGCTATTTGCGCAATGGCGTGGCGGTGTAGCGCGCGATTGTCGTCGCGTGCCGAATTATTGGATGTTGACGTCAGCCGACGCGGCACCGCTTTGCTCGTAATTGCCGACACCAATTATGCAATTAGCGCCGCTCTCTAATGAGCGCAGTGTTACACACGCGGAATCTAAACAGCCGGGATATTTGACAACCGTGCAACGTATCGCGCTTTTACGCGAATCTTCGCTTCGGCTCAGATCGTTGCGAACGATTTCTGGATTACGAGAAATTCGCCTATTTACGCGCGGATTTACGCCTCGTAGCAACAGCTGCCTTTACTTTTTCCAAACTTTATAATCTGCGATCTTTCAAAAAATTATCAAATCGTAGAATTTTATTCGTGATACGAAAGGGAAGAAAAAACGGAACTCGCGATCGTTACTGGCTAGTCTATCTCTCTGTTTGCCCAAAAATCTAATTATCTGCAGTATTGAAATCGAATTACGAGCTGTGTGTTCCAATACTCATAAATGATGCGCTATACTTGCAAGGATGTTAAACTGCAGTAACTCGATAACACTGGCCCCGCGCAATTAGAACTGTCGGTAACAAGATATTCCTACGTGTACCCAAATAATTGAATACCAGCATTACTGGATGTCCATAATCCGGGTTACCGAACCATTGGATGTGTACATTACTCACACACCGTTACGGGACTAACATCGCTGTAATTTTCGTAAACTTCGTAATGGACTATCCGGCACTCTCCGGTGCGTCGACATCAGCATCGATATCGATAGATCGGTTGCTACGCTCTCACGAACCAATTTCCATGCCTACGTTAAGCACGGAAAAATAGGACGAGTTGTATGTTTGTACGAACGAAGTTTGTTCCAATACGTTTGTCGTTTATTTAGAAAAAAAAAACAAATATGCTCATCAACCACCCGGAAGAAATAACTACGGTAATTCGATCGTATATCGTTCTCCTCTCCTGAAGATCGAGATAAACAAACGAACATTTCGCATCGTAAAAAAACAACATTATTTCGGAAAACACTGGAAGAAGAAGTTGGATCGTATCTGTGTTAATGTCGTTTTAATCTCTTCGCGAAGATATATAAGCGCTTGTAAAAAGAGAAAAAAGGAAAGAAAGAAAAAAATAGAAAATTTGGTCAAATACTTGAAAGTACCATGGTGTAACGCGATTTCCTGTAACGTATCCCCCGCGTTGTACAAATTTTCTCACCCGTCGAACCCGATTACAAGCGAATCATAGAAACCACGTCGACGCGAATCGAATTGCCAGCTACGTACCATCGAACCCCGCTAACTGGCTACGAAAACTTGTAACGTAACGAGCGTGTAACAAATCCGACGCGTGTGCCAATGTGTAAACACACTCCACTCGAAGCCACAATCCCTTATGCTCTTAGAATAGGGTGCAGTCGGATGATCGCACAATAAAACACTGGCATAATGTTTCGCCCCCGCTGGTTGAACACCGCAAATACACCCCTGGACCGCACGCAGGTTTATTTTCGAGGGAGCAAGTCTGGCGTGTACGTACATGGAAAGGGCTAAGGACCTGCTGCAGCAGCCAGAGCTCGAGGGACACCCCGGGGCACCCATCGCGGATTAGCCTCGCTACATTTCGTCCCTTCTGTCGATGCGTATGTTCCGTCATTACGCGTCTAACTCGACCAACCTAGGCTACCAAGGGTTGTTACCGAGTATTCAGAGGGGTTGATTCGATTCTTTCTACCTGCGACTAATCGGCTGATCCATTTAAGGGTGTCACTGGCTCGCGACGTTTGATGTTGGAGCGCGTGGACCGACAAGGGTGAAAAAGGGTGTCTCGGTTGATTTTTGGTTTGCTTGGGGTTATATAGAAAGAAAGTGGACTAGCGGGTTCGTTCTTTCGGGGGTGAATATAGTTTGTTTTTTATCCGAAATAACGAACACCGAATATCGGAAAGTCTTTGAAACTTGTTGCGTTCTTTAACGATACAAGAATAATTTGACAAATAAAGTGAAACTTTGAATTCGTGAAAATTGGTAAAATTTTGATAAACACTCGCAAGTTTTCGATAAATTACAAAAAGAAACGATTTTAAACGGACCGTTAGGCGTTAAAGTGACCAATATACGTAGGTAAAAATTCTAAGGGTCCGGTACAGGCTAAACGTTACCGTACGAGGTTTGGACTTTTCATCGACTTCCGGGAAAAGCGAAGACGCTGCATCGAAATGGTTTTACCGGCAGCATCGAAATCACCCCCGAAATTCCATTTGCGATCCCTCGGAAAGGAGGCTGCGTGCATACGTAAAGCGAAACCCGAGCCAGTAATCCGTCGTCGTGGAAGGTCGGGCAGCCGAAACGAAAATTGGCTAAATTTCGTTAAGTTTGGCAGCAATTACTTTTGATACCCGACACGCGGCCGTAATTGCGTTGGGCCAAGCTGAAGCGAGCGCGCGCGACAGAGAGGGGTAATAATTCGCTAATATCAATTTCAAATTTCAATTAGTATCATCTCGACGTCTGCTCCCAGATCCAACCACCCGGCTGCCCCACCACCCGCTATTCGTTGCCGTTCTCTCGCTCCTTCTCTCTGTCTCTCCGCCTCGGTTTTCTCCTGGACCCCAGAAGAGCACGGCATGATCTAAAATTCAATTTGTCCCTTGTAGCGGAGCCGCAAAGGGCGAAGGAGCAACAAAGGTAGAGAGAAACTAGTAAAAGAGAGAGAGAGAGAGAGAGAGGAACGGCGGGAACGATCGAGGGGGAAGGTTCGCGAGGCGGTGGGTTGGTGGCGGCCGGTGGTTGGAAGCAAGCAACGTAGAATCGCGTGTATATAGAGGAGAAGGTGGCGGAAGAGCATAGAGTTAGGGAATACACGGAGTTTAAAGCTTGCTGTTCGCGTGCACGCCGTTATGTAAGCAGAGCTACGGCCCTGTAGGCATGCGCATGCGCGACACGCCGACCCATTATAAATTGATAACCCCGCCGTTTATTAAGTTCCACCGACCGATGGCTGCTTAGGCAAAGAGCCCTGCACGCTCCTCGCCTATACGTGCATTATTTATTTACGGGAGTTTACAATCCCTCTAATGGGGATCGGCGTAATCGGCCGCCTATATGCCTCCAACCTTCTCCCCTCTAGATTCCACTATGGCCCTCTTGGCCCCCGTGCCCGACGCCAACCCCTTGTCGGCTTCTCTCTCTTAATCGCGTTTCAGCCCGCTTTCGAAAATCCCAGTATCGCTCGGGGAAATCGCAAGTAGCCAGGTTACCGAGGTGCTCGTTACGAGGACGTTGCACGTGATAGCATGTATGTAACCAAGCGAGAAACGTCAAGGGGCTTCCGGTTGAAACGTACGATCGGTCTCGCGAGAGACTACGTAGTCACGATCTTACGAAAAGATCGTTGTCCCAGCTTGGTTAAAAGATTTATTATTCGCGAGGTAAGCATGGATAGGCAAGCTTGGATCGTAGGTAGCCCACAATTGCCGGTACTTGATTAATTAAAGCTGGTACTTCATCGGTATCGATACCGCTTCGAAGTGAAAATGCGATTGATTTTTACGTTGGTGGCCATTTCGTTACTCAAACTTAAACCAAGGAGAACTTTGACGATATGGTCGTTATCTCCGAACAACTGCTTTGGCGATATCGTCATTATCATTCTACGTGCACATACGTAATTAGATCCAATTTAATGGTTAATTATTTCGTGCGTGTAAGTGGATAGAGTCCGGTTATACGTTTTCTCTTCAACGTTATGAACGGTAATTATCTTAGCATATAATAAGGGTACATGTAATTGAATAGTTAAAATCTACAATCGCATTAACATTTTAACGAGCAAGCTCAACTCAGTTTGCCATTGTAATTGTTTGCGCAGAAATATCTTATATAAATTAAACGTAGCTTGTACTTTGATAAATTATAAGCGAATTATTTCAAACTAATTAATGAAAAATTATCTCGACGAGCATCGCGTATTCCTTTCTTGCTAAAACCGAGTTTAAATCGTGTTTACTCCTTTGGATAAACTGCTTTTACGATATACCGCAGCAACAATCGACTACGCGATTGTACGAAAAAGGATTAAAAATTTGAAAAATAGTAATTAACTTGCAAACGAGGATACTTCGTTTTAACGTTATACTCAAAACTCTGTCAAAACACGAACTAAACGTCTGTTTATTAGCACTTAGATTCTGCTCTATCATAGAAACCGATTAGCCTGTCTTCCAACTGAGCCTCCTACTAAACAATTGTTACCGGCAACCAGCAATTACATAATTGCTCCCCTCCCTCCCCGATAAATCTTCCAGAAATACCAGTGACTGTATTGTCTAACAACCTCTAATTCACTTTCCTGGAAAAATGATGCACGACTTACGTAAATAACCCCTCTTTCTCTCTAATTGCAGATTGGATCAGTTCACACTCACCAGCCGAACAATAACCACCACCACACGCATCATCAGCAACAGCAGCAGCAGCAGCAACAACAACAACAACAACAGCAGCAGCAACAGCAACAGCAGTCGAGTCAACCGCAGGTGCCAGGGGCAGGAGGAGGTGGAGGGCCGGGGGGTGGGACGGTGGCCAGGCCAGGCGGCATGTTCTGCTACCACTGCCCCCCGGGTCTTCCAACGCCACGGTTACCACCCACCCTCGAGTACCCATTCGCTGCTACTCACCCTTGTAAGTAGATATTCCATTTGTCTCTTGCGTTTTGTCCACGGATTTTCGGATAGCAGATCAAATTTAAAGAAGTTTTTCCTTTCGATGACTTTTTAAACGTTTGGTCGCGATGGAAAAATTTCTTTTTCAAACTACGCGTTTCATCGAAAATTGACAGGGTAGTAAAGGAAAGAAAATTTTTTACAATATCATTTGATTTTGCATTTTTATAAAAGCGAGGACACCCGATTCCAATGGAAGGAGGCGATTAGATAAAGAGAATTATAGTCTAATACAGGGTATAAAAATAATAAATTGTATTCCCTAAAATATCGCGAAACATAATAATTAAGTTGGCAAATACTATCGATATACCTCGTGCCTTCCGGCGACTCGATTCCCCAGAGTACTGTTTTGTTCCGATTTACCCCCGTAAGAAAAATTTGATTCCGCCCATAATCTTACATTTCTTCATCTATTTTCCCCCTTGCTATTCTTCCTCGATTTCACTCTAGCCGTTGCGAGGGTGGATTTTAAAGCGAGCTATGCCATGGAGAAACGTCGATTCAATTTCTCAAATCACCCTCGACATAACAAGAATTATAAACGACGATGGAACCGTCCATCAAAGGTTTAAGCATTAGTGAGAAATTTGATGTAAATCCTTAATGATTATTTATTATGCGATGCGAACGAAGAAATCCTGGTAATTCTGTTCTAAGCATTTTTTAGTTCTGGACCTAATTTTGAAGGTTCGTTCGAAGAAACGGTATTCCATGAGCACCAATCTAGCGTCTGTCAAACGTATAAAAATGTTCCCGATAGCGACGTTAAAAGGGTTAAAGAAAAGGCGATGATCGCGATGTAATTAAAGAAAATCGTGCAGCAAGGTGTATGGACGCTAGAAAGGAAAAGGGAGAGGAAGAGAGAAAAGGGAGATTGATTGTACCGGCACTTGCTCTGGCGGAACACATCGATGAAGTTACATTACCGACTAGACCGAGTTACGCAAAGTGGACGCTACAAACTGGACGGCCGCTAAACTTAATTTGCACTTCGGAGCAACTTCCGGCTAAACCGCGTCCCGACGGCAGTGTCGAGTCGCTCTTCGGAACTTCGACGCCAGTTTGCCTATTCACCGATCGCTTTCCAAGTCGAATCTCGTTTCTGTCGCGTACGTTAACTCCCGTTTGTAGATATATATCTTTTTGGTGAAATGTCACGGGGTCGAAACACTGGATTTCTTTCGCACTTTACGCGTTGGAAAAACGCGATCGAATTTTGACGGTAAGCGCCATTCTCCGCGATTTTACGCGATGAATTTTATATGATGTTTTAAAATTGAATCCCGTACTATCAAATTTGATCGCACTTTCCTTTGTGCGAGCTAAATTTTGTATTCCTATTTTTACAATTCTGCGGATTCGATCGTGTTATTTATGAAAATTATCGTTCCATAGCGCGATGAATTTCATACTTTCAGCGATACTCTGAACGAAAATAAAATTGCTACGATGTTCATTTTATTTGATATTTTCTCCTAATTTAACAAATTTAATTCGTTAAACAATCGAAAGAGCAACGAGAAAAGTCCGTTCTTTATTTTTCCTTCTTTTTTTTTTTTTTCATCTGTCCGAACATGGTTGATCGAGGCACGATGTGTATGCTCACTTTATTGCATATTATAAACCTCAATGAGATACATGTGGTAGGTAGATAATCGAATGGGGACCGTAGGTGAAGAGGGGAGAAAGATACGGTATCCTCAGGGACGTGTATAAGTGCCCTTCCATCTAGGCCCGAAATATAGTTTAAATAAAATATTGATTTCCCTGGCGCAAAGTGAAATTATGTTTTTAATGCGCATTTATCATTCCCTTTATCGCAGGCGCTCCCCGTAGCTCCACTTAAAATTAAGTGAAATTCGTACACGCGTTTACCGTTGATTAGAACGCGACGAAAAACACGAAGAATTTCTTAAAGCGTTGTCGAAACCTTATTCTTTTGCGAAAAGAAAATCATTTTGATGATTGCGAAAATTGTAGAAATTTTATTTCCAGGTAGGACGAATTTAATCCAAGCCGAAATGTTATCATCTTTTCTTAGAATTTTCTTAGTGGAAAATTTGCGTTACGTGGTTTGTTTAAGTAATTCGTTACTCACGTAATTATAGTTTTTACTCTAAAAATACGACTCGATTTATGATCTCTCCACTTGCTAGCTGAATGATCGAATTGAAAAACATTCCGAATATCCCTTTCAGCTTTTCCATTTGAAAATGTCCACTAATACACCACGCTGCTGCTAAAAATCACTATCGTCTGTGCATCTTGTACAACCTAAAACACGTAATTTCGACAACACGTGTGTGTCTAAACCTAAACGATGCCTGCTGGATGGTAGGAGGGGCGCAGGGGTAGAGTGTCCTCAGGGACGTCCGTGCACCCTTCCAACTCCCCTGGTCGCTGCCCCCCCTCATCACCCCCCGTTGGGATAAACAGATTAGGTAACTACGTGATAAGTCGGTAAGTGGGTTCACTCGGCGCAGGGTCCGAACCCACCGACATTCGCTCTAACATCTAACTAGCTCGTTACCGTCATTAGTAACGGTCGGGGTGTCATTAGATTTCGTTCTGTATCTAGTTTTTCCACCAAACCTTCCAACCCATCTATTCCGCTCGTTCTGCAACGAATTTCAGATAGAGGTAAACGTGATAATCGTTTTCATCATTTTTCTTCGCTTTTCTTCATTCCGTTCTATCTTATTTTTCGATTAGAATAGAGTATGATGAAAAACGGAGGATATAAACCAAATCCTTATATAACGGTAATTTCAATTTAATCCCATTCTCTTAATTAGAAGAACGACTCTTCGAACGAATCACACGCCAGAAACACAGAACCAGCGAAACGACAAAAACATGATCCCGACACTTAGAGTTCGGTACCTGTCCCATCGGTACTGAAAGGGTTAAACCAGACACGCATTTCGAGCGGAAGCAAATCAAGGACGGTCCTGAGTGAAGAGGACAAAGTGTTTTAAAGGCGCACGTAGCGTGTCGGCGGGACACGTGCGAGCTTTCCGCGTCTGCTTCCTGGCAAGAAGAAATTAATCCCTCTATTGTTTTTCCCTCGGCGGCCAGACAAAACTATGACCCTTCTCGTGGCGACGTGTGTCGCTGGAAAAGGAAACGTGTACAAAAGTCAGCGGGACCTTCCTTGCGCGCACGGTTGTCGGGTACGTTAATAAATTGGATCAAGCCAGGAGTCTCGATGAGTTGTGCGAGTTGTCTGGATCCAGACTTCGTCCCCGCTCACAAGGTCTAATCTAAGATCTTGAGTGGATTTCAGTTTCGGCCACCGATAAATTTATTTAGCCAACCGACGAGCTTCGATTCTTGCTTTCTTACCTCTCTTCTATTCACGGTTTCTCTCGAATCGTCTCAACACCGACGCTCGCTTACGAAACGTCCCTTCTCCGATCTTTGAATTTCACGCTGGCCCATATCGTTCGTTGAGTGTTGTCCCATCGTCGATTATTAACTACGTTAAAACCAAGATGTTTGCGCGTAAATAATACACGACGAAATTGACGCTATCGTTTAATAAACGAGTCGCGACGATTAGGGGGAACGTATTTGATGGAAGCAGGAAGGGGTTGGGGGTTGGACAATTTCCCGCGACGAGAAGGCTGTTATTAAACGCGAGGACAGGACATCGATCGCGGGAAATTCAATTGCAAAGTCATACATACTGCACGCGAAAATCCTCGTGAACGAACACATTAATTTTGCAGGGGCGGCAGACTATTGCCAATGACACGGTATGAGTTTGCTCAACGGTATAATTGTTCCATGGTAGTTATGAAAGTTGGTTTCCGGTATGGATGACTTGTTGCAAACAGAACAGACGTGCCGACGCAATCGAATTCCTGAATTCTCGCGTTCCCTACGAGCCGGGCCCGGTTTTAAATTTAACCATGCGAAAAACGCTCACGGAAGTGAACGTCACCGAACGCCTCGAGGAAATCCAATTAGGAATGTTCGGCGTCAATTAGCGTGAAATCTATGTGAAATTTTAGAATGAAGTGTACTCATAGCTATGTGTTAAAGCTTGCTTGAAGCGCGGAATTATCGAATCGTCGTAGTGGTGAAAGCGTATGTCAGATCGTTGTTAGGAAACTTTACTACAAATCTTGCTGTCTATTTTTTTCTTTATTTATCCGGTACACTATGCTTTGTATTCTGTTAGTATGTATTTAGAACGTATCACCATGGGGAAGGAAAAATGTATCACTTGGCATGAGATACAATTCCGACGATAAGTAGAAGATGACGTATTAACGTGTCCTCGAAACATAAGAAAGAACAGAAGAAAACAACAGATAAGAAACCAGCAAAGAAAAACAACAAACATGCTCCTATCCCGCGAAAACATCCCAAGCCATTCCAAAATATCCCTGATGGACCCGATAAAACGACCCACCATATCTGAACCATATATGGTAAAAGCAAAACCATAATCACGGTGAAAATCGAAAATTGAACGCGATCTTGCAGGTGGATGCACATGCGTGCATCGTTAGGGCGAACGACAGTCGATACTCGCGAGGGTAGGTTGGTCGTGTTCGGCAGCCGAGCGAGCCGCATGAATTTTTATGAGCTTAGGAAATTAATTTGTGTTTTTCGCTAAGCTCCGGCTTAGCGCCGCGGTAATTAATTGCGCTGATTGCCCTGCATCATTGATAAGCGGTTCTCTGGCTTTCGTAACGTTTACCCCCATTGGGCCATCTCTCTTTCTCCCTGTAGCTTCGCTGTGCCCATTTCTCTGTTCCATTTGTCAGGTCGTACGCGCAGCGTTGAACGCCATCGTTTCCCTTCATCCCCCTTCGTCCTTTTGTCTGCGCGTGCTTTGGCCAGCCCCGTTTTTCCGATTTCCAACGAACGAGCTGTGTGTTCCTCGTAATTGGCCCGCGAACGAACCATCGCGCGTTAAATCATGCACCAGGCGATAGGGTGCTTTTGAATTTTTGTCAAACCTGCGGTATACGCCAGATCGGATGGAACGTTGGATCGAGGGTGAGGGCTTTTTTTATGGAGGGTTTGTTAAAATGTTTTACGACTGTTTTATGTAACGCTCGTGGAACTTCCCTACATATATATATATATATATACACGTTATATATGTCGGAGATTAAAAAACATCCGGGGCCTTTCCCTTGGAATTTTTGGAAAAATCCCAAATACTTTAGTCTAGACTTTTTATTATAGCTGTACTTAAATAATAAAACTTAGAGGTAGTTATTTATGATTTAGTCCGATTATGTTTGCCCGAGATTTATGACAGTAGGCTTGGGCTCGAAGTGACACACCTGGTCGCTAAACGTAGCTACGGTCACGGGATGGACGTTCTTATCTAACAGAGGTATAACATAGTTATATAACTCTCCTTAAAAATATAGTTGACCCAAGGGGTACAGAGAGATATACATAGTAAAGTACATGAGTTCAGTTACACTTTGACTTTGGAGGAGCAAGCGCTATCCTGTTGATCGTGTATTCGTTATTGAATCTAAGATCATTGCCATTAACATCTCGAGTATCCAATCGTCACGGTTAATTGTCAAATTCTGTAATAGTCAGATAATCACCTTGTGAAATATATTATTATATTCATTTAGTGACTAACTAATCGTTATTATAATATAACTAATTGTTATTATAATATAAGTCTTTAGTGAGAACTTATCATTGTATAGTGTAATTGTTTATTGCTAGTGAACTTTATTCTGTAATAATCATATTTGTACCATTAACTATCATCTATATTGCATACTAAAAAATGGCTAATCCAAATGAAGGTTTGTTAAACGCCCCTAACCCCAACGTTAACTCGACATATATATTCGTAAAAAGAAGGTTAAAGAGAAGAAAGTGTAATCGCGATATTTTGATCGTATATTACAGACACTAGTTACTCCGCGTATCATCCAGCCTTGCACGGAGTCGGCGAGGATTCTTTCGTGAGACGAAAGCAAAGGAGGAACAGAACCACATTCACTCTTCAACAACTAGAGGAACTGGAGTCAGCGTTTGCGCAGACACATTATCCGGATGTCTTCACGAGAGAGGATCTGGCGATGAAGATTAACCTCACCGAGGCCAGGGTTCAGGTTAGTACGATGAAACGAATGAATACGAAGCGAAAGTTGTGACTCTTGTGACAAACAGATTTGGACAAGTTTAGTGGATGCGTTAAAGAAGAAACAGATACGGTGTGTAAGTAGTGTAGCGAACGAATAATTTTCAGTTAGAAAAATAGAAAAAAATACGATGAAAAGGAGAATCTGAAAAATTTAATATTCAAATTGGAAAATTTTGGAAACTAACCCTGTATACCAAATAAATTGAAATGTTCGTATCTCGTTTTGTTAAAAGCATTTGCTATATATTTCGGGCACGCGAGTCTCTAATGATTTTGAGTGGCACGTTTTTTTCGCTTTTAGTCCAAGAAATCAATTTCAAACGGTGTCAAATGGATAAATGGAACAGCGACGAGCGAAATAAAATAAGGCGAAAATGTCGCTCGATGAACGGATTTGTAATCGATTGACCTTTAATTTATCAAAATATACAATCATATGCTAATGCGAATGCACTTTAATAAATGCGTTCAATTTCACCCGTTTCATACGACAAATTTAATGTTCCTATAATAATTTTGAATATATTTGCCGATTTCTGAGAAAAGAGAAAGTGCATAAAGCGTAATTGGATAAAGTAAATACACAAGCAATTTACGCCAGCAAATAATATGAAACGATACTACGTCAAATTTGGAATCGCGAACAAGGATTATATCTTGGCAAAAGTATAGAAAGATGTGAGAAACCGAAAATCTACCACAAATCTGTTCACGGTAAACCACGATATATTTCACGCATTCCCTGTCGGAGATTCTAAAGCAGACGGTCAAGCGAGACACAATGTGATCGATTGTTTCGATGCGCGACGGTGGATCACACAGCGTAAGAGAAAGGACGCAAGATGTAGGGTAGTTTTAGGGTACACCCATCTCCCATGGGAGGTGCTGACACCCTCGACCTGACGTAATCTTCTGACAGAGTAAGCCGGTAATCTCCGGGATTACTTTGTACTCTTGGCTACGTCCTCCTGCCCATATTTACTCGCACCGGCGTAATTCGCGCTACAGAGAATCCCGGCAGTAATAGCGATTCCCTGCTGAAATCCTGTTGGAACATCTGCAGGATATCCGATCGGTGATGTCAGATTTTTAATTCGTCCCTCTTTTTACGTATTAACATGCTCACAATTCTGTCTTTCCCTTCGTAGCCACTGAAAAGTTTATAATGTTTCAATTCGTGAATGAAGCAAATCGCGCAACCAATATCGTTCAATATACTATCCAATTTGATATTAAAATTTTCTATCTCCTACTCGACTGTATTCGGAAATGCATTCGATTTAATTTTTACTAGACCGATAAGACTTTGTACGAGATACATGGTTAATCGATGCAATTATACTCTTGGAATGGTGGTTTTTAATATAAACAGGATTTGGGGGGAGCAAAACATCGAGCGATAAAGATTAAACGAAGTAACGAGAAGCAAAGACGATGAGATTTTAACGTCGAATGTAATCTGATGAAGAATTAATAAATAAGAGCAGCAGAATCGCAACTCACCGGATGAATACCGTACGAAGAAGAAATAATCCCAAGAGACTGCGCATTTTCATATCTCGTTCCGATATTGCGTTCTGAATAGTAATTAACAAGGTTTACGAACGAATCTATATCAAAATGATCAAAATGATACAACCAAAGAAAGGTCCAGATTTTCAGCTTGCGTTGAACACGATTGAACGACAAACACTTTTCTTCGTAATTAAGACGATTTATTGAAATAGAAAAGTTCCTCGATAATGGTGCCCCTGGATCCGACATATCGAATCACTTTCGATCACTCCAAAGATCAACGATAACCACAAATGCAAATCTACAACGATCCTACGTCGTTCAGGGAAAATGAGTGACTAATAAGAAAGCTAGGAAAAGAGGAAAGAATGGTGAGACAGAGAGAGAGAGAGAGAGAGAGAGAGAGAGACAGCAGAGAGTCTAGTAAAAGAATCCTTCAGCGTGGTATGTCCAGCAGAGGGGCACGGTATTATCCCGCTGCATTGTTCGGATTATAAGACGAGAAGGCCATGGTACGCAGTGGTGTACACAATGGCAGGAAGGTAGGGACAGGACGGCTATGACGCAATTACGGCGCAGACTCATTGTTTCATTAGGGAAGACAAAGGGAATCTGAAATAATGGACAAATAGGCGCGTTTATGCAACGCCGGTCCTCTTCTCCTACTCCAATTAGAACCCCGTGCGGGGTAGAACGAGCGCGGGGGTGGCTGAACCATCGTCAGTGGATCGTCCGAGGTAGTTACCAACCTCTGACGTTTGTTCGTCGCCCCGTGTATCGTGCGCAACAATTATGCTACACGCACACCGCTGCTCCAGGGAAAGAAAACCGAGCATGCGCTACGAACGAGAGGCCACCACTGTCAACGTTACATAGTCGCGTGCTCTTTGGCCCGGTTGAATTTCAAAGCGTGCAACGCGAATTACGGCGCTACGAGACGCGAGCCGACACACCTAACTATGCGCGACTGTGTACGCCGCTCGTCCACGATGAATTTTACACTCGTGGAAAATGGCAAAAACGATGATCGTCTTATAGCTATATAATTCGATCCGTATGCAATGGAGGTTAGATAATCGAGTCGTCCGGTTAAATTGAACGTTTCCTTGGAGAACAGTGGGACGATACCGTAGAAAAATTCAGATATAGAAAATTCCAATAGAACGTCAAAAAAGTATCCGGAAAGATTTATTTATCATTATTATTTCATAAAAGTGATAACGCTACAAGATTACGCATTTCAACAGTTTTAAAACACCGTTATCCTGTTTGAGAAAAAGGAAGGGGCCAAATGCAAAGAATAATTAAAAGCAGATTTGCAAAGCAAGTGGCAAAAAGATTAAGCGCATTTGACTTTGGTCAGAGCGGAACAATGCTACTGCTGACGTGTTTGGATTAAAAGCAATAAAAAAGGGGGAGGGGGTACGATTAAAAAATAAAGAAGAACAAAGGGATAACGGGAGAAGGAACGTATGAAATACACGGGGGTGAAGAACAGCGATGCCTTTTACCATTGGATTACATACCGTGCTAATGCGCTTATAAATTTGCAAGCAAAAATGTACCTTTCGTTTTTTTAATGAAAACATAATAGAAAAGTAAGAGGCTTTGGCACGTGAGTTTCGCATACATTCACCAAGATCGTGTGTAATTGATTTGCGAAACAGACGATTATTTCATTCAATTTTTTCGAAATTAAATGACAATTTAAACGTAACCTTTTTATATACATTAGGAAGAACAGTAACCAGTTTACTTTAGCTTTGTAAGATATCATCGAAACGATCAACCACCGGTAAAGCATGTTTCGTCGATCCATCGATCTATCACACTTTTCTGTAAGAAGCGTTGAAAGATTAAATGCGTTTATTTCATGGAGGGAAACGAGTCGACGCCATTACCGACGTCTTTCGGATTAAATCCGTATTGAAAAAAAGAGGACATGCGCGAAGCGAGAGAAGAGGGAAAGAAAACGGGAACGATCCGGTAGAAAGACAAAGAAGGAGAGATTGGCAGTCCCGACGGAACCGCGGCTTTGTTCCCAGCTATTACTCGCCCCCGCAACCCTGAGGATATTATTATATCTTTCCCCGTCAGCCGGTATCCACCGTCCTCGTTTCCCGTGTACGAATTCGAAGGCAACGCGAAGCTGGCTCATCGTATTTATTTTATTAAACCATTTTCCAAGCTTCCTCTCGCCGTGAAACTTTCGCTCCAGGACAAAAGATAATCATTCCCCGGTACTCGACCGATCTCTAATAACGCGTTTTGTCTTTTAGAAGCAAGTCGGAGGAAGAATTACGTTTGCGCCAATATAATTGACTTCCCGGAACTTTATTTTATTATCGATTCCAATCCGTTAATGAGTTCTCGTTACTTTTACGCCGTGATTCTTCGAAACTTTCTCCGATCCGCTTAACTCTCGTGGAAGATTTTCCTGCGAAATAACGGATGGGTTTTTTCAGTAATTTGCGATGATATTTCATCGAGCCTGGAATGTCTAAGAATGCGAACCGACTAATCAAACGATATAGATTAATATACGACCGTTCTCTGATCCTAAAAATCTTCCAAAAGTGACGTTTCGATCATCGTAACTGTAATGTCTGTTTCGCAATGTGTAAAGCCTATTAACAGCGTGCTCGGTACCTTAAACTTGCACGTTGTCGCAACCGTAAGAGCTTCAGAAAGTTCAAAGTAGGAACTCGTTCTGGAAGAAGTTGGCGTTAGGGTGCAATCGGAAAGCAACGACACACGGAGTGAACGAGAGCACGAGGCAGCGGAGGACCGCCGGGTATAATAAAGTCTATTTCAGTTGGTATTATGTCAAGTTAGGCTCGTTAGCGGAACTCGAGCTTTTTAAAAAACACTCGGCCGCTGTGGTTGCTGTCGGCTCGTTGAACATGCACGCGGGCAAGAGGCCCAACACCCCCTCTGGTCCAGCCGCGAATGCCATCCCCCTACATGCAATTATCCTTCCATATCCGCACACCAGGTGTAGCCCTATAAAGCAGCTTAAGTGCCGCCTTCAGCGCCGTTCCTCATCGTACTCTCGTTTGCTTTTTATCTTTCTTTCTTTATTTTTCTTTTACACTGTGTCGTACACTTTTTACTCTATTTACACCTTCGTCGTAATCAATTGCCGAGGAGTAGATTAGCCGAAGCGTCCTGTTCTTCTTTTCTTTTTTTTTTCTTTTTTGGATCGATCGTTCAATCTCGTTGTCGAACATTTGTGGGTTAAAGTCATTACGAAAAGTTCCCGGATTCTCGACGGAGAATCTGCGATAGTATCCGTTAAAACACCTTCGCTCGTTTGTTTAATCATCGTCTGATCAAAAAATATTGGAAATTATTCCAGGTATGGTTTCAAAATCGTAGAGCAAAGTGGAGGAAAAGCGAACGTTTGAAGGAGGAACAGAGAAAAAGGGAAGGTAACGGGGGAGGTGGTGCATTGGAAACGACAGGCCTGGCACCGCCAACGTCTTCGTCGGCAGGTCCAAGTCCCACAGGACACGACCCTGAAGGTACGATCGTGAATAAAAATACGGCAACTTCAAACGTATTACTATTAATATCGATGTAATAAATTTCACGTTGAAATACCATTCGTTCTATCATTTATTATTACTATTTAGTTCCACTGTTCTATTCGAATCTACATAATCCAATCGTAATCTTCTTTCGGAGAGAGATAATTTTAGTAATTGCAGAAATGAAAAATTCGAGATCTGTCGTTTCGACGAGTTTCTTCTAACGTTTAAGAAGCAAAACTAGCATCGTTCAGAATTGGTATTTTCTGGTTAAAAAGGAACAACAAGCAGCAGCGCCCCTGACGCGGAGGACGCCGGCCCAGATGGAGCTGGCGGATCGAGGAGCCCCAGCACGACTTCCGCGTCGGTCAGTCCGCGGCCTCAGCAGAGTCAGCCGTCCTTGGGTGGCGTCTCGACGCCACCGCCAACCCCCATAAGGGCGCCGCCGCCACCACCTAGCACCATGGGGGGTCTCGGCCCACCCGGCGAGAGGTGAGCTTTTAGCTTCGTTTGTATTTACGTCTTTAGGAAATATCTTCTTTCTTCATCCGCCCCCGCATATCCCCGCCCCGTTTTCCCCTCGTCTGAAACTCAGTCGTGGTTCCACGCTGCAAGCACCGCTGAACACGTCGGCCGGATGCTTGATACGCGCCATTAAACCACTCCTCGTCGCTTCCTACCCGACCCCCTTTCAGCCCCCCAACCCTCATGCTGCGCCACGTTTTCGTCCCAGTATGCTCGCTGCCATTCGTATAATCGCGATAATTGTCGCCTCGTTAAATCGCTACGGGACCCCGAGACGAGCGCGCAAACGCGTACAACCGAACGAGTTGCATACGCGCGATTTAGGAGCTGACCGTTCCCTGCAGCGCTGTTTTACGATTCTTCGACATGATAGGTGATTTGGTTGAGGTTAAAACATAGTATACAAAGATCACACAGGGTTGTCGACTGGGAATTAGGTTGAGATTTATAGAGAATATGAAAGATCGGCAGCGACGAGCGCGAGTAAAGGAATTGGGTTTAATACCGTTACGTTCTTTAGGTGCGCTGTTTGAGAAAAATAAGAGCAATTGGAAATAAGGAAAATTTTTAAGAAAGTAGATAATGGGCAGAAATGGGTCGTTCTGTCGAGAATAGAGGGATTCCAAAGAAATTCCCGTAGAAGAATGAAATTTAAACCTACTTCTTACCCGATACATATTCAACGAAAAAAATTCACGTACACCAAGCTGGAATATGAAAATGGATTTTCAACTGTGTTCCACCATTCTACTGACAAAAGAGATGTTATATTTATGAATTATGTAACAACGAAGCAAACGAAAAACCCCACGGGTTTAAAATATTCTTCTACGCCGTTCTAAAAATAACAATGTCATAAACATAGGCATTTCGTGATATGTTGCGTGTTTCATAGCGTGCATTAACGTAAATATTTCTTTGTATTATCATCGTTGAATTAATGATTCTTTGATCGAATTAATATTGCAACGACACTATTTCGAGAAAATCATGTTATTGGAAAGCAGAGGATAAGCCATTATAGATAGCAATGGCATTAATGTCAGTATCAATAATAGCGTTTGTGATTAATATTACTAATATATTAAATGTTTGCCGTTAATATCAATATTCATATAATAAATAAAATTTCCGAATTAAGAATACTTTTGATACAATAGTATACTAGATTGAGAAATTCAAGCGACAATGTTTCGAAAGCGAGAAATCCATTTTCAGGTTCTTCGACAAAGAATTACTACTTCTTACGCAAGACAGATATGCAAAAATCAGCATTTACACGGTCGTTCTAAAACGGGAAAGCCAAGAAAATAAATCCAAGAAACCATAACCAATTCCTGCGGATCTTGCATGCACACAGCCACGTATATACGTGTATATAGGGCTGAAAGCTTGAGCGAAAGAAACACGATTCGCCGATTTCTTCCCGACGACGGTAAGTATTCGACGGTGGCTCTTTATAATCCCAGACAAAGCTCCCCTCTCGCATCGACGGGAATGGTAAGAACAATACCCGAAACGTAGACACACGGAATACACTGGTAGCGGGATGACTCGAGTCAAGATGGTGGAACAGACCGTGGATGGAAACAGCAAGGGGATTCAGAGGGGGAGGGTTGAAACGGTAGGAAGATACTCCTTCGCCGTCTCCGCAGTTGTAATTTATTTAAAACCGCTCGCCGTAAATATATCCTCATCATTTATTCAGCGGCTCGGCAGCTTCTCGACTGCAGGGGTGTACGCTTTACTGCGTTCTTCCTTACCTACCAACCAGCCCAAGAACACCGAGAGACTGTTCCATGTGCAGTCGATTCTCGCGAAATAGGGGCGGATCCGGCACGGAAGGGTGACTCGTTCGAAGGAGGCTATCTCTCTCTCCTCCTTCTTTTGGCCCGCGTCTCTCTTGTTTTACAATAACGCTTTTAGGAACGTGGGATTTAAATTACTCGCGGAGAACAAAATCTTGAGTGAAATTGGTTCCCACTCCGACACCTGTATCAATCCTGGTCTATTCGATACACTCTGATATCCGCGTTGATATTTGGTGGAAAGTTATCGTAAAGAAAGATTCTGAATGTTAACGTCGAAGATGACAGTTGTAACGAGTTTGATGATCGTCAAGCTATCGATCTAGTTGATTCGCTGCTCGAATTGTTCGTCTCTTGGACGTAGTATCTTTATTTGTAACCAGTTAATACCCAGAGTTCAAACCGCGACAAACAGCCATCAGTTATTGTCTGTTTCTCCCGTAAGAGGATCTTGCGCTTAGAATACGCACGCAGAGTAATCGTAGAAGCAGCGCGAGTATACACAGACCATGTAGATATCTCGATTAGACGGGTAGAAACCAAGAAACAAAGTGCGTGTACGCAAGGAAGGCAAGCGAGCGAGCGTAAGTAACGTAAGTGCACGCTAGGCTACGCTGCTAATTGCCGCCAATTATCGCGCTTACCGCGGTTCAAGCTTTCCTCTCTGCGCCTCTACGGTCGCTTTCGCCTCCTTCGCCACCCTCCGTTACTACCCCGTTGCGGTTTCCTACTCCTATCATCTTCCACCAACCAAAATCCACTACTAGCCCTAGCGCACAGACTTTCAATTTAGCTTCAATTTTTGAACGATGATCCGTGTGTGTATCATCGTTTATCCTTTATTCTGTCCTTTGCCTGTCCACTTTTCAAGTAGAATAGACAGGTACGACTTCTGACGCTTACAGAAAACCTTACCGCCTACCTTAACGCTTTCATGGGCGCAATTCAAATTTTTGTGGAAAATCAGAAATTTCGATATTTTTGCTATGAGTGCTATGGATCATACCGATCATATTTTATCTAGTTAACTTTTAATAAAATTTCATCTTTTAACCCGAAAAGGTAATAGAAATAAATTAAATTCAATGTAATTTAATGCTTTTTGGCATATATCTAGATTTTTATATTATTTTCCATTATTTATTATTCATTAGCCTCAAATGCTTTTTTCTTCGTTATTTATCTTCGCAAAATTATTTATCCTCCTTCCACAACCCTCTACCTCGACTTTAACTCTCCTTAACTTTCCCTTTTTTTCTACGGATTCCGCCGTCTATTTGTACGCGTTTACCCATCATCGTATCTCTCTGTTTACCATTTTCGCTTCGTCTCCGTTCGCCTAATTAAACATCTCTCTCGTTCCGCCTTGAAGATTCATCGTATCCGTGTTTCCGTCACTCTTGCGTTCCGTCTCGAGCTTCACCTCAGGCACGTTACATTAATTAAACAATATTTGCGATTAATATTTGAGATAATCATCAGCGCCTCGAAGCAGCCTCCGCCGGCTGTTGGAGGATGCGGAATATCGCGCGTGCTAATCGGGTTAGCGCTTTCGTGAGCCCTTCTGCTTTCCTCTTTCACCCTTGCTTCTCTCACCCCTCCCACTAACTTGCACAACTTTGAAGTCGTATCTCGTTTTTCTAATCATTCTCTGTTGCAATCTCCACTCGCTCGACAAAATTTTATACATCAAAAAGTTCCATTTTTCGATAACGATATTCCCGATAAAAATGTTGCCTCGATCGCTCGATCCAAATTCCTTTTCCACGCTACGAACACTCTGTATCAATAGCAAGAACTCCCCATTCTCCGTTTTGTCCTAAACAATCGTCACTCGTTCGTCAAAGTTTCCTTATTCCCTTGATAAACCGATAACGATTAATCAACATTGTCCTGTAATTAAAATTCTAGCGGCCCAGGGTTGGCGGCAGGTTTCAGGCCAGTCGAACCACCCACGTCTCTGTTCTTCTCTCCGCACTTGGCAGCGCAATTTTCTCCGCCACTCTTCGGTAACAAGGTGGTCAGTAGCGCGCCAACATCGCTGACCTCGACGACTCCGTCGCTCTGGACCTCGAGTGATCATCGACCTGGAAGCTTGCAGGACATGTTGTCCTGGTCCCCGGCCGGATGGCCAGGTTCCCTGTGTGGCTGCTGCAAGCCTGGAACCGGGGATCTTCACAGGAACAGCAGCCTGGCCGAGTTAAGAAGAAAAGCTCAGGAGCACTCGACCGCTTCCGCGCTTCTCGGTGGGTTGGCCGGTTTTCCTGGAGGTTTGCCGTTGCCGTTGCCCCTGCCGTTGCTGCCGCCGTTGTTGGGGCTGTCCAGGAGGCCTGAACACCATCATCATCATCTACCGAGCATGGTGCACCAGATACAGCCGACCACAAAAGAGGATCCCTAGGATCGCGTGCAGCGCTCGCCTGACGGGCTCGTCATCCCTTGACACTGGGCATGGCATGTATTTGTTTCAAGACGTTGGTTCATGTTTCTCCTATTCTCTTACGGTTTCGCTTCGGTTTCTTTTACAAATGACGATATTAGGGGAACGGTTAGCGAATTTTTCAAGAAAGGCCTCGAGGTTTGAATTCTGATGATTTCTTGCGCGGGATTTTGCAGATCTATTTGTTTAATGGGAAATTTATTCGTTTCGATCTAAACGTCGTTCCTTTAGAAAGTTACTTGGTGTTCAATCAAAAGATGAAAACAAACTGATAATCAAACGACTTTAAAGAACTGAATGATCTGTTTGAAGCGAAATTTGCCGAAACTAGATTAAACGAAAGTACAATGAAAGCCGAAGCTTTCGAAACTTCTTTTACCTCGTTTCTCGTTTAGTTATAGAAAAGATTAAAAGATATAATTCTAATGTAACTAATTAAAATTTACGTCCACGATAACGAAAAATCAAACTAGGATACACGCGGCTAGATGACACAGTCATTAGACGATTTATATATCCTTTCAAATATAATTTTTCGTCTCTTGTCTCGCGTGAACGCAGTTTTGCCTTAACGAAAGAAGCATGATTAACGAAAGTCTAAGATCGCGTGACAAATTTTACTTTTATCGAAATCGAAGAACGCCCGTGATAACTTTTACGGCCATCTGTAGATAATTCACAAATTGCAGTGGACTGTCGCCAATAAATAGGCTATGAACGATAAATTGATCACCAACGTTGTACGACTAAGTACTCGTTTTTCTGGTTCAAATATGAGAACGGATCGTCGATCGCAAAGGACCAACATGTGCCTGATGCGCTCTATACTTAATTGTCTGACAGGCGAAATCAAATGTTTCGATCTGCGCAGGAACGTTCGAATATCCGTTATCGATCATTTTTTAACTAATTTGATTTGTAAACGTTATGGATATCCGTATTACTGTGATGGCAAATTTTGTAGTTGCAAAGTAAGTAGAAAACATAGATATTTAATATCATTATAGACGTAACATTTCGGTGGAATTTGTAATCGGCGAATTAGAATTCACGATTTCATGAAACGAGGTATCATTGTTTACTATCGTTTAGATATCTATTGTTTAGATATCGTTGTTTAAATTCAATTGAAAAGTTTTAATTATCGATCAATCCGGCGATTTTATTTTACGTTTAATATTTTTTTAAGAATTTTCTACCTTCTTTTCCGTTCCTAATATTTATTTAAAAAAGTGTGTTTCTCTGGATTCTAAGAGGAGGAAACACGAATTAATTTGTATTCCGTGATAGGATAATTTCTATTATCACCCTTAAATCGAATCTATGACAATTTTCTTGAATTATATGATTACTCTATCGCATTATTCAAATAATACGGATATCCGTATTATCCGAGTAACACGGATATCCGCTTTACTCGCGCGACACAAGCACGCGCCTCAGATAATGTTTCTATCACTTAACAAGAAACGAAAAGAGAAAAAAAGAAAGCCGAGAAGAAACTAGCTCCGCCTCGTTCCTCGATATATTCGAAGATATTCGAATGCACAGATGCGAGGATGTCCATCACCTTATATAACGAAGTGTCCGGAACACTTTGAATCTGTTCGTTAGAGAGAATTAATTTTTCAGGTGAAGCAAACTGTGAAAGTTTCAGCCGTTTTCCCAATCCTTTTATTATCCAAGAAGAAAGATTTATGAAATCTTTAATCTTTGCTCTAATTACGGAATTCTTTGCATTATAAAAAGGGATAACGATATTGGATCAAGTAATAGATTGAATAACGAAGTGTTCGAAGAATGAAAAACAATTTCAATCTGTTTTTGTAATAAAATAAAATGGATAAAAATTATAAGTTGACCGTTTTCGTCACTTTGATAATTCGAATGTTAAAAGGAAAGTCGAAAATTTCCGGTTATTCCTGATCAAATTAAGGGTGACGAGCATCCTCTAAAATCACGTTATGATTTTAAAAGATGGACACGTTAACCACGAGTCGAAGGCTATTCGTACATGCCTTAAAATAATTTCCATCGACGTAATGATATAATTTTAGGAAAGTCAAGGGAGTGAAATCGCTGTACGAGTGCTATCCATCATAGAGATACGAGCCAATGGTGTGTATATATGCACGGGAAATAACGATAGAAGAGACGACAGTCCCCTAAACAGTCACGTGCTATGTTCATTTTAATCGTCTCTACGATTCGTGCTCGTGATTAGTTAAGAATCGTTTCGATTGCGTTACAGTACGATCAACGTTCGTTCTTTTGGATTACGAAGGCGTGGTATAACGACATAACGACGAAAGACACGTAGATACTAGTAGAGACCTGTATATTAAATCCCGGTGAATTGTCAGTGCTAATCAAGGATAATCTAATAAACAATATGTTACAAACTAGCAACTATCATGTAGCTTGAACTGAATTATAGTGAATTATTCGAATAAACATGTTCTCTCGTGATAAAACGTGTGTTTAATAAAGACAAAATAAATGAATAAATAAATTATCCTGTCCCGTGGCAATCTGTTTTCCAGAATCTTCTAAATTTCTCCCAACTTTACTTTAACAGAGAGTATTCTGTTCGTATTACTTATACCTTTTGCCGTTCCTATTTCCTTTTATTTTCTTTCTCATAGGAATATACGAAAATTCGCTGTATTAAGAATAAGAAAAATATGAAAATTTATGGATATTAGTCTTCGAAAGAAACAGTTATTGCGTTTCGATGGAAAATTCCATTTATAAATGACGATCAATGAAGATTCTTAGAAGCTTTATAATCCGTTCGATCGAACGAACTAAAATTTTCACGATCTAGTCGACGTGGTACGCTGCGAAGGATCAGGTGTTCACTTAAGGGATCCCAGAATCAACTCGGTACTGAGTGATCAAAGGCTATAGTGAACCTATCAGAGAGATTTACTGGAGTACTAACATCTAATAGCAATTGAGCGTTGAATTACACGCGGTGTACAAAGGAAGGGATTGATCGACAACATGCATCTGCCGATGTATTCGTAATCAGTTTGAAACAGGGTAAGTTAGACGTTCAACTTGATCCTCAACATACAGACGAGTTTCTTACTCGAATAAAATTACCTACGATATGGACTTTCGCTCTCGACAATGAAATATATTACAAAGAGACGATGTTTTAAGTACTTGGAATAGAAATTTAATAAAATCGAAGATTTCATAGCTACGTATTTGATTATAATCGCAGTGTAAAAGAAATTTGGAAACGTCGTATTTAGAAAATATGCATCCCCGTCCTCGATAAAAATTCTCCGCTCCGTAGGCAACGAGATAACGAAATAAACGTACCGATGATCGATTGTGATCGAATTAATCGATCCGCTCGAGAACCGCTAAACAACGAAACCGTAGAAAAATGAAGGCAACACGAATAATTCCATTAGCGGGGTAAACTGATCCCTGGAAGAGGAGCCCTGCCGCAAACAACGGCATTCCGATGCGCTATATCGGGTCTTAGATCGAACAATTTCCCAGCTCGAAACCACGTTGTACCGCCGATTCTCTGAACGGGGGTTTTTTTAAACAAAGCACGCCTCTAAAAACCGAGACGAAGTGCCATGACGCGAGACACAGTAGGGAGGGGGAGGTGGAAGGATAAAAGAGGAGGACCGGTTCGAGAGAAATACCGCCGGAGAGGATGAGGAAGGGGTTGTTGGCAATCAATGCTCCTCATAAGAAAAGCTCACCCTCTCTTATGGGATCAACCCTCCCCTAGCGAGGTCCGCACCGAAAGAAAGGAGAAGAGGGGCAGAAAACGAGGACGGAGACCTCCTACGTGGCATAGAAAAAGAGGAACCGAACGGAATCTATTTCAGGTAAAACGAGAGAAACTAATGCGATAGAGGGAGAGAGAGAAAAGAGACAGACAGCCAGACAGAGAGAAGAAACGAAGGAACAAGGCGAAAGAGGGGAAGGTCTGTCCAGAACGGAAAGAGACACGCAAAGAGGAATTGCCGCGAGAGGAACGAAGATGGTTACTGTTCGCGGGACGAGGACAGAGAGGATAGCCAGAGGGAGAGGGACAAAACGATACGAGGGGGTTGTTCCTGGCTCGACCAACCAGAGACAAGACGCCATTGATCGGCACGTGGCTCGGGGGTTGGTTCAACGGATTCCGGCAGGGTGGAGGATAGTAACTTCTGCTTCTGCTCGTAACCGTGGCGTGGTGGTGGCAGCGACTCGCAAGAAAGTGGAGGTGGAGAAGAGGTCGTTGCCGATGGTGGGAGTACAGACGTATTCTGCACACTCCGTTACACTTACTGGTAAACCGTATTAATCAACGACATCATGGTTTATCCCCCATTCCTCCCCACTCTTTGGCATCCATCTACCTCAAGCTACTCTATCCTCCGGCTCCGCGGGCTCCATCGCGATCTATGTAGGAAAACGTGTGCACCGACGTTGCCTTACTCCAGCACCCGCTCCGCCGGATACGGATGCGGTGGATGAACGGGGTGGGTGACTGAAGGGCGCGGAGCTGGAAGACTGATAGCGGACCGAGCCAGAGAACAGGCGTAAAGACGCGTATGCGAGGGAAATACCGAACGAGCGGCTAAGAAAAGCGAAGGAAAAGAGGCTGCACGGGGAAAAAGAGTGAATTGATTGTAAGGAACGGGGCGCGCTCGGGGGTGAAAAAGGAGGGGAATGAAAAGAAGCACGAGAAAACGGGAAACGATACGGTGGAACGAGCTTGAAACAAGCTTTAACGGAAAACGTGGATGCAGGGAAAGTTTAAAAAGTTTAACAGGGGTAACGAATACGTTCGACGATGAATTTCTGAAATTACGTAAAAAGTGAGTAACGAAGACGAAGGTTGTCACGATAGAGAGAGTTTGATTTTACACGATTTACGAATACTATGTAATATAGGAAAGAAAAATCAAAGGTATCAAAAATGTTTCTCGATGTACTCGGTGTATAGAAGATATATATGTATTTTGATACGGAGAATGGAAGGGTGGAACGGAAAAATAAATGGGATAGCAAGGACGAAAGTTGACGAACGTAAAATAAGTATGGCAACAAAAAGCAAAGTATCGAAAATAAGAGAATCGGAGAAAAAGAGTAAGAGATAGTTTCCGCGTGAATTGCAGGAAGAAAGAGACGGAAAAAGAGAGCAGAAGCGAGGCGCCAGGTCACTTTGGGGAAAGAGATCGACGCTTAACAATGTCTCTCGATACCCATTACGTGGCTAGCTGGGATTCAACGAGCCACTACTACCACCCCTATCAGCGTATATAGTCGAAGGAAGATCCGATTGATCCTCTACCTCTAGCCCCTCCTATCGTAACTTTAAACGCGGCTCACACAATCAATTTTCTAAATACATAATTCTCCTGTTTCTCTTATTTCGGATCGAACGATAATACTATATACGACAAATCGATATTACCGTCTACGTTGAGCTCGTTGGATCTCAACCAGATCTTCAACCAGTTATGTTTTACAATTTTCCTGGAATCCTCCGTATTTGTTTAAAATCAAATATGATTTTACGCTGAGAGCTTCGGGAATGGAGAACTTCCGAGAATTTGAATATGAAAAAATTACAATGAACAGAAGAGAGACGCTTACTCGATTGTTGAATTTTTATATGAGAGAAAAAAACACACGCTAAGTACACGAGTCATTTCTGTACGAAATTACTTCGGTGTCTGCTTTCGATAGCTCTGCGAATTCGTTTCTTCCTCTTGTATAAAATTATGATTCAAAATGTATATCTTCTAAAAATTTTGAAAACCCAACCACCGTGATTCAAACGCATATCTACGTTATACGATTCGCAACGAAACAACCATCCTCTATCCTCGACATCAAAATCCGATTAAAATAGCGTGTCTTCTAATTCAACTTGCGTCCCGTAAAATCCCGTACGAGGGAATCTCCCAATCGCGATAACGAGTTCCTGTGGAAGCGTTTCGCGGTACTCAATTTCTTCCCGTTACAGTCTTTATCCCTCGCAATCTTGTCACGTCTGAGTTCGGCGTTTCGACGGCAATTATTCCAGCCACGACGTTTATATTAATCACGATCCAGAGAGGGGCGTTACACGATCAACTTGCGAATCAGGACGTGGTAACTGATTTTATAGAGCACCGGAAGGATCCTGGCAGAATCGCGGAGGTCGAACTGGCGTGGTGGCCTGATGTCGGTAGACAGTGATTAATACGGTCAACGTCGTCTGGTATCTTCTTCCCTAACTGGAAGAGGAGCTAGGCTCGTCTGCGTAGGAAGGGGATGTGCTCGCGAAACAACGTTTTCAACCGAGCTGCCGGTGCTCTCGAGAGCGTACTCCGTGGTAAAAGGTTTTACGAAATTCATTGTCAGACAATTTGCATGTCAAAGCCGTTCGAGAGTACGCTCTACGACCTACCAGCCGGCGGGGGAGAAGCGTCTGTCTCTGCTCCTCCTTGCTGCACCACGTCGGCTAACCGATCCTCTATGGCCTACAGATCATGGAATTACGAAAAAATGAGGCCACTTTGTGGCCAACGCACCGATCCAACCTACGCGATTGTTTATCGAGGGGATTATCGTCGGGCCTTGAAAGGAATGCTCCACGATGCTCGCGTTTCGAGCGGTTAATCGAGCTTGATGGGATGCTATGTTCAGTTTGCGTTGAACGAAACCAAGTACCTCTCGATTGCAAACGTACGATGACACTTGCAAATTCTAAAAGAACGTTCGTTAGAGGTTTTCAATTAGTAGTAATTTAATAACATCGAAAACGAGACAATTGAATTTTGAACTAGAAACCCGATTAAGTTCTTGACGGCACTTCTCTCTCGCTTGAGAACGATGGAATTTTGTATATTTCCTACTATTAGATATTGCGTAATACATATTAAAAGGATAAATTTTATGCCTAGACAAGAGCAACGAAAAATAAACGATCGTTACAGAAATTCCGCGTTAAAAAAAGAAAGAAGAGCGAATAGGTAGCGCTTTATGCCGCTTCGTTAATTTAAATAAAAAATTGCTTGCAAGCATTATTCTCTCTCGTATTTACCGTGTTTCCATTTTCGACGAGAAAATCGTTTTTCCGGAAAATCGAACGGCAATTTCTTGCTGAATTATGAATTGCGATTTTGTATAAAAGCGGTATTACAACGGCAGAGAGGAGGGCGTTGTAATCGAATCACTTTATACAGGGAAATGAGGATACTTTACGGGGGGTTCGCGCTCGTTGAAATAAAACAATCGCTTCTGTACCCCAAGAAAATGCAACCTTCGTTTTAGAGGCTGAGTTTTACGCGAGCTGACGATTACTATCCCCGTTGCAATTTCTTGGGTTCTTCAAATAGAATCTATCAATTTACAATTACCGAAGCTTAATGTTTCGAGAATTTCCAATGTTTCATTACCCAGCCTTGTGTTGTCCACCTAACAATTTCTTAACACAATTTTTCTACACTTGCGTAGAAAAAGGTAAATCAACAACTATTGCGTACATTACCGATATCGATCAATTATATAATATCTACATGCACACGATATTTCTTCGTTTTCGTTGATATACGATAGCGTATCGCTAACGTAGAAGAAAATTCTTTAAAATTCAAGCGGCGCAAAGTGTATCGAGAATAAAAGGGCTGCGCGTATAATTTTGGGACAGGGTATCGTATATATTTTACCGAAGCGAAGGGTGAAAGTTGCGCCGGACAAAGGGCGAGGGCGTAGAAGGCGAACGAAGAAACGACCGCCTGGATCTCCGGTGTAACGCCTTATAAAGAGTAAGACCATGGCACGAGGGCGGGAGGAGAATTTATCGTGGTTGTCTGGCGGAGCTAAGGGGATCAGCGGCCGCAATGATTTTCAATTTTCAAATCCACTTCCCGTCTGTTCTCCTTCGTTCTTCTTCCTATCGGGATATCGAATCGGCGTATTTCGTATACAGACGGTTCCTAAGTTTTCGCGAAGACGTACAAGACACGGGCGGATACACGTTGCACTTTGAATCTATTTCAACTACGTTTGTGTTCGCTTTCGTGTACGAATATGTATACATAAATAAACATTTACCTGTACAAGAAGAAACCGGTAATTTTCATTTCTTTTTTCCTCGATTTAAAATCCTTTCTTAAAGATTTCAAAATAAAGCTACAATTACAAGATATTCCAAATATTCGTTTTTATTATTTGCAGATAACGCGTATATGCCAACGTGTTTCGAAGAGACTTGTTCCATCCGCATCATCGCGCTGGAAATGAATCCTAAAGCGTCATCAGGCCAAAGGGAAAGAAGAAAAAGCGAAATGGTCGTCCGTAAAATTAGATTGCACGGTTTGGTTTTTCTTTTTTTTTTTTTTATAGGCACGTGGTTGCAATACCACCGACATACCCTTTACCCCGAGAAAGCGGAAACGGAACTGGATGAAGCCAGTACCGCCGGCTCGAAGTTAACGAGGTTTTCCTCGGTTGGTAAATTTGCCGCGGATTGGATCGCGCGAAAACACGCGCACTAACGTGGTTTCCAACGAGCCCCCTCGCCCCTTTCTATCTGTCCTCATCCCTCGGCCGAACCATCCACCGGTGTCACCGACATTCTGCACTTTGATCATCGTGAATCGCCAATGATGCCTCGATGCTAAAATGCTGCTTCCGTAACGCGATTACCGCAGTCGACTCCACCGAATATTTTCCCCCCTTTTTTCCTACCTTTTTTTCTCTCCTCTTTTTTCCTTTCTTTTTTCCAATTTTTTTCTACATCCCTCCTTCTCTTCTTTAATGCAGGATACGTGGGAACTCTGGAAGCTCGCTCGCTCGCGAAACCTGCCCTCGATATATTCGATGCTGAAGCTCGTTACACTTTGATCGCAGCCCGCCGCGCCGGTTCGCGAGGACGAAAAAGGATTCGCCGCGGTTAAGCTTTCAGCGTGCGGTTCGCTCGTTAATCGAGTCTCGCAGGATCCGTTTTAGCGTCTCGCTTAATGCGACGACGAGGAATTCGCCTAACGTTTATTCTGCTTGGCAATTGCACTGGAATTGCCGTGTTTTGGATAAAACAGTGAAGATGCTTTTATCGTTCACAGCAGACAATCATTTTAGATTGTTTCTACTGCAATTGTATATTTCACGCGTGTATGTTTGTTGTTAATGGAACAATTGCTACCAACTATTCAGCCTCTAGGACGCGATATCGAGATTAAATTACCACGAGATCGGTGCAACGATAAATAAATCAGTAAAAACGTAAACGCGTAATTCGTTCAAAATTCGACGTTTCGTTAGGTAGCTTGCGTTGTTGGAAAGCGAAATTAAAGTCTATTCAGATTGAATTCAAGAGGAAGAAAGATGAAATAAGAAGCGATACAAAAATTATTCCTATAGGCACGTAAATTCTACGTGTTATTCGTAATTTCTCGAGCGTTATTATTTTATCGATACTGATACAACGTATCGCGTTGTAACGCAACAAAAATGGCTGGCCGGTATAAAAAGCGCTGGTGCGTAACAAAATCGAAGTAAAACCTTTCATAAGTTTTGATTTAAACTCTCATGGATAACTCATTCCGTAAACAACATTTTATACTTGACGTATTACTACCGTTTTATACGGGTGCGCGGAGCACTTTGATCAGCGCCGGATAGCTGATGGAAAAATGCAGGCTGCATAACTCGGTTATAGTTTGCGTACACGTCAGCAAACGTTTTTACGCATCCCCCCGTCTCGAATCGGTATACAGGGTGTCCCATAATGGGTGGTTTACTACAACGAATAAAAGAGTATGCTTCAAAAAAATATTCATATAGGATCGAATAGATGTCTTCATATAGGTAGATCAAGAATATGAGATGAAATTTTAGTCTACGAACCTGTTTTCCACGAAACCAATTCTATATCGATTTCAAAAATCCGATTATCGTATGAAATAAATATTAATATAGATACATTTTGTGAAAATTTACATTTCTTAATACTCGTACCACATTACATGTATATATATATATTTTTTTTCCGACGAAAGCTATTTTGTATCGATTTCGACAAAATTCATTTTTATAACGTGTAAAGGTAGAAAAATTTCTATTCTGTAAAATAAATTTGGCCGTATACCTAACAATTGTACCGTTTGTTACAAAACACCCTATACATAGCGTGTATTAAATGTTACACCAAGTTCTATAGCAAAATGCTAACGCTCTATTTACCTATTTCAAATGGAATGAGTTAAAAAATTAATAACCCGAGGAAAAAAAGTTCGCCAAATTTTTTCGACAAATATAGCCGGCCAATTCGTAATTTGGCTGCATCGAACGGATGGCTCGTATAAAGCTCGATATTGGACGTTATATGTAACGGTAATCCTACCTTCATGTAGGAACGAAAAATTCATTAAATAAAATAATGAAATGCTCCTGAAAATGTTCCTAAAAACGAAAATTAACAGAAACAAGTATGTTCAGTAACCAATTACTTTTTTTCATGAACGTCATCAAACACCACATTTTACAATGTGATCTAGTTTACAATTCGCCACCCCCACTTTTCATTGTCTCTTTTATCCATCGTAACCCACCTCTATTAATCTCCCAATTCATCGCTGAGTTCTAACTTATAATTTCTAAAATACCGACCCACCCTTCTCCTTCCAACTTTTTGCGGAACCATGCTACGAACAATTTGCAACTCGAAACCGGAAGCATCCTGTATAAACACGTACACATACATATGTATTATATCCTGTACGATGCGGCGGACTGTAGGCATCGGCAGGCGCAGCCAAGCGTCCGCCAATTATTCAGCAAATGTTATAATTGGCACATTCCATTACGCGTAATGGATCGCACTTAGCGGCTGCCGGTGTGATTGGGGCTCGAGAGCCGCGGAGAGAAACGCCGAGACGGGAACGAAACGGCTGGGACGTTCGAGGGAGCGAGAGGAGAGTAGGGAAGGAGGCGAGGCCAATCTCGATAATACGAGCGTAGCGAAGGATACGACCTGACGCGTGCGAGATACTCGAGGATAGCATGTATCTAAACACCACCGAGGTATTCCATGCCGGATTGCCACGGTTCAATCTCAATTCTCGATGACCGAGAATTTTCATACGTGTCGACGGTAAGCTGATAACTAAACCGAAAATACGATAGAGGGAGTAGACACCGATGCAGGTGTGTAATTAGGCAGTTTCCTTGGGATACTGGTTAGATTAAACGTTGAGCAAGAGATTAACATGGCTGATTGTTTATTAGAGCGTTGATCGTAAATTACACCACTTCGGAATTTCGCAATTCCTCAAAATATTGACTTCCTTTGCCCGGGGCCCCCGGGGCCCCCAGGGTCGCAAAACCTGTACCTATTAATGCTAGCACGCATTCTGGAGGAAGTTACAATTAATTATGAATAACAAGGCATGTGGCCACTATTAAATTCGACATTTGTAAAGAAATCAGTAATTGATGTAAATATAACAAATAAAATTGATAAAATTGACATAGTATCTCAAATAAAATATTATCAATAATAGATTTAGCGATTATCACTACTTGTCTTATCACTTTATCGCGACTAATGTATGTAAATTATAACATGTAGTATAGATGTATAATCGTAACATGAATAATATAATTAAATTTGTGTTATATAAAATGTTAACACGTACATACATACGTGCATGCTTTCATCGAAGATTCATAGCGCAAATTCAATAGATGTGTCAATAATGATTTGGAGGTTATGTAATTTACAACATAACCAGTCGCATTCATAAATATATATATTCGCAAATACCAACAGTTGAGCGAATTATAATAACAATCGATTTAAAATGCACTGAATATCAAAAGTATTCACTTACCCGAAACTCCATGGAAGACGAAAGATAACCTGTCCTTGTGCAATATATCCACGTACCGATCGGTCCTTTATTCTGCGTTATAATTATGTAGATAAGATAACCCACACAAAACACTCCATATTATTACGTATTAGGAACATTATGCTAAGATTTTTATAACACTAACTCTTAAATACGCAACAATTTCGGGAAGAAATATACCGGTAACATTCACGCGTCAGAACGCCATTAAACTACTTGAATCGATTCAAACAAAAGTCAATCGCGATAAGCGCGCGAAACATGTTTTGATTTGATTTACATTAGCCACAGTCAAGTACATTAATAATGTTTAATAATTCGAAATAACGAAAATTTACAAGTACTGACAATTTATCAAATACTATTAATTATTCAGTATTTAATTGAAAGGGACAATAGCTGAATCTATATATCGTGTAATAAAAGTACATAAATGATATAGTAACGTATGGAAGACAACTAGGTAATAATTAAGTAATATTTAAGATACAAATATTCGTTAAATAAATTTTTTATCACTTACTCATTATAAACTTTCAACATTCCTTGCGTTAGTTAAGTGTTATTGTAAAGGTAAAAAGAAATCAAACGACAAATATAAAATATTAATTTTTTAGACGTAACGTACAATCGTACAGTGATCTTGCATCTCAAAAAATACAATTCAAGGGAAATAAGTTTCAATATTACACATAATTATTTTATTTTCCTTCAATATGAACCGTTCATGCACTGGAATTTTTTAATTCAATTTATTACTTTACGCTATCGACGATAAGTATAAGATGCTATTAATATGTATCAACTGAATCAAAGTGTATAATAACTAATATGACTACAGACGATACATCGATAATCATTTCATTTCACTTTCAATCTCTACTATGAAACGATTAAAAACCGAAAGCATCAATCCTGAAACAAAGCATGAGCTACTGAAAATATAAATCAATACTCTTTCCTGGATTCGTAGTTGCAAAACTGCCGCAGTAGTAAACCAGTCAGCGCGCAATGTACCGTCAGAAATGATTTGTACTTGCACAAAGGCAGATCCCGGGCGCGCGAGAAATCTTCGGATATCATGTGGTTTCGCGCGATAAGCGTAGATTGGATAGCGGCTCGGTGGTCATCATTTACAAGCGGAAACAGTGATGCAAGAGCTGTGAACGCTGCTGGACGCCGGACGCCGCATGCGGCCCGTGACAATTATTAGGATGGCAATTAGTGGTCCGAACTCGCACGAAACACAATGGTGCCGCGATAGAAGTGGGAAATCTAGCCGAACGCCACGAAATAGACTCAGGTGTGCTCACTGGCCGCTGCTGAATTTATAATTCTGTTAGACACCCTCCGCGACGCGTCACGTGCCGCCACCGCCCCCTCAATTCCGATCGCGCTGGATAAAACGCTGGAGAACGTTTTTCGTTAGATCGAAAGCGGCATGCCGCGGCTGTCTTTATTGAGTTAACTCGATTGAAGGTGGTTCTATACCGTACCCTGATGGTCCATTGAATTTTCATATTGAAATTGATACGATACGGATAGGGAGTGAGGGCAGATTGTTTGATTACGGGTGATCGAAGTTTTGTCGGCAGTGACATTAACTAGAGAAACAAGCACATAAATAATTTTACACCTGGAATGCTTAATACTCTATACTTTCATATTTTCAACCAAAGTGTTAAAGATGAATTGCTCTCTATAGTATGGCACGTTCTAAACTTTGAAACCTTCTTGAGTAGATAGAATTAGACAAAAGTATAACATAATTTGTATAACGTAATAATTCTATCAATTATGTGAAACAATTTACATGGTGTATAGTTAAAATTTCAGTCTTGGTAACGATGATTTCCCAATATTTCTTTCGTACATGACCATATGCATCGATGCGTCACGGCTTTTCGTTGGAAATAAACCTTTACGCGTCAATA
Source organism: Bombus soroeensis (assembly GCA_014737365.1). Taxonomy (NCBI): domain Eukaryota; kingdom Metazoa; phylum Arthropoda; class Insecta; order Hymenoptera; family Apidae; genus Bombus; species Bombus soroeensis. The sequence goes on along the minus strand of JACXIL010000055.1, from coordinate 734,995 downwards.
AAATCAATGAGCCTGGTCGGTGGATTTGGTTTGCGTCATTGAACAGTGTATTCAACCGAGGCATGATTCTTGCTATCGAACTTCACTGACTCGTAAACCGAGCTCCCCTACTTCTATCGAATCCGCACAATTTAATTCTACCAGCATTCTTCCGGTTTACATTAAAATCGTATCAACGTGAATCTCCATTATATTTTTCCTCATATTTTCCCACTATATATTTGTATATCGATTAGCAAATAATTTTGTATCTTTCTCCATGATTCCATGAATTAGTTCATAAAATAAATTGTCGTCATTTTCAATTTTCCATTATATTATCCATTCATATTTATTGCTGTTTATAAATGTTTAACGTTTAATTATTATTGATTCAGTAATACAGATACTATTGCTCACGCAGAAGCTTTTAGGTGAAATTGCGCTGTTAATAGTCAAAGGTATTACATAATAAAGTAGACGGCAAAATATTACGTAACAGAAAGTGTCTACAGAACACCCTCGAGTATCGATGCCACCCTAACAACCCCTACTGCTTCGTTGCACTCATCGAATGCTCACTGACACGTGCCGCGTCGTTATTAAGACTCGATCTTGGAGCAAAATCAAGAAAACGTGATATGTTTACAGGGGAAATTATCACCATTCAAGATCGGAACATTGCTTCTGTCGTTAGGAATATATTTCATCGAGACGAGAAGAGGGAAAAGATAGCAAAATCAAGAATATTCGGATTTCTAAGGAAGCGATTTCTAGCATCCAACCAATTAACGGCAGAAGGATTGGTTTGGTAGAAAACGAAGATTTTTGTATCGAATGGCACGAGTCGAGCGTAACACGGTGGCAGAGAGGCATCTCTGAAGGAACGGCCTGTGCCGGCTGATGAGGCGGAAGGCACCTAAAGAGATAAAGCGGCGAAATGGAGGGACGAGACACACAGAGAGATGCCTAGGCAGCCAACTGGATGTTGGTGTGGGACGGTAAGAGGGCCGGCGAGCTGTAGCAAGAGAAGCGAGAGGGAAGAGAAATCAACTTTTATTTGCCCGGAACGTCGTTAGGGGTAAGTGGAGGACCGAAGGGTGGCCGGACGTAATGGCGCCCTCAACCTAACCTCGGCTCCTACCTTCCGGTATCTGTAGCGTGTCTATCGTGCCTCTTCATCCTTCCCTCTACTGCTACCTGCCCCCTTTATCCTACAGTGCATTGGTATGTTGTTGGAACGATTGTTACAGTAGAGAGACGTGGAAGGTACTTGTAGCGATTGGTGGAAGATGAATATTTTCAAACGAGTGAGTAGAATAATTTGTAAGACCATAATCGTTAGTAGACTACGAATGCTTTTATTCGTTTATGAGAGACACGTATTTAACACGTAGGGAAAATGTAAAAAATAAGCTACCTGCTAATTTCGATAACTAAGGGATGAAACAAATCCCTATTTATCTTGTCGTTAGTTATTCTAAAACTCAATGTTAACTTGATCAATTTTAAATTCCATTTACACCTTGAAGCAACGAAGCAATAATTTAACAGTTTAATATAGCATCGCGTTACATTCATTGACACTTGATCATTCCGATTACATTTTCAAACAAATCTCATTACACGACATTAATCGCGCGATTAAAATAAATCTGGCGTCGATGACGTTATGAAATCCTGACATAACGCCAGAAATCGATTGCTGGTGGACCATGTAAACGAGGGATCGAAATATCCTCGAACGAATTCACGTGACACGATATCACGCGTTTATTAGCGTAAATAAACCGGAGGGATTCGTAAGAATAATAAATGAAGGTTGGTCGCGTTACGACGTAGCAAAGAAGAGAGACAATGGCTTTCAATGAAGATCATCGGGTAGAGAAAAGCTAATTCCGGAATGACTATGCGATAAATCTGAAGCCCGTCTGCTATACCCGGGGATATTACCATCACAATGGTAGACGTCGAGTGGTACGAGAAGAAGAGGGCTGGGCGGGACGTTGAGATTGCGATGTCCGGCGCGGCGTCCCGACGCTCCCAAATGCCGCCATACACTTCCCCTTCGTTGCGCGACGCCCACCCGATTACGCGTCCCTGAATATGTTGGACTTAACCGTATCCACTGGCAGAACAAACTTTCCACGGTCACGTGCCATTTGTTCCGAATTTGTGCTGGTTCAAGAAGGTAATTCATCGAGAGATTCAACGGCTAGCTACAAGATCCTTGATAAACCAGTTGATAAACTATAGCAAAAATTTGGATGCTACATGAATTCTGGCTGGCGAGTCAATTCTTTCGCGGAATAATTCACCACATATAGGATATCTGTGTGTTGCGCATCGTCGATTTCAGAAGTATGTCAACGCTAGGAATTGGGTTAGAAAGTTATCGTGTTTTTATTTCCAAATTGAAGAGCGTGATATGGCAGAAACTTAAATTGCTATCCGAGTTCGTTAGAAGGATGGTTCACGATACCAAATCATTTGCGAAGGACGGAGCTGCAAAAATTCCTTCCACAGATAAAATATCATATTCTCGATGCCATTACATTTGATCCTTTACTTTTCTATTTCATCTTGTTTCGCTGTCAGACGCATAAAACGATCTTACTTGAACGCGACATTTCATCCCTTTAACGTATCGGTAAGATTTTATCTTTATGTTCTATTCTTTCGTTCTTTCGCTGCTGGTGGTCACGTGTCACGCGTCTGCACGCCTTAATAGCAGTCGGAACATTAGCGATCACCCTCTGAACGTTTACCACTATTAGGTCTTTTGTATATAAAATAGAATGCTTGCATCGACCGGAAGCGCGAAGGAAGGAAGAGGGAAGACGATACTCCGGTGGTAAGAAATGGATGGGCGGGGTGATACTACTACGAGCAACTCCAACCCTCCACTTCCGTCGTGATAAATTAACAGAAGCTTACGACACTTCGAGGCCCTTTGTCGAATGTAAAGACAAGAGGAACAACGTTAAGGGGATGCTTAACTGGCAATGACATCATTTTTAATGACGCTGCACTGATTTCAACGGATTGGTGTCTTCGCGTAAATATCACGAAACGATGTTTCGAAAATCGTAACCTTTGTAACAGATTCTTTATAATATTCGATGGAAGGATATGCTCCGATCGATAAAAGGCTTTCGTTCTTGCGTTCCATAGTAAATAGAAGCAAATGTATGTCTTTACAAGATCTTTTAGATACGCTTGTAGAAGTAATCAGATACCAAGCTTAGAACATCAAGTAAATTACGGAGCAAATTCCAAATCAGATCGGTAAGTCGCACTCGGGGCATCCGTAATATCCAAAGAATGAAATATTAAGGACTATCCACCAGCTCTGTCAGCAAACAATCATCGTTCCCCTTCAACCGGGTTTCTTACGTATTTGAGAAAAAACGATGCGAGTAAACGATGGGAAAGGACTGTTGAAAAAACCATCCCGGCGACTAAAAGCTCGGCAACTCTCCTTTTTCGCGTAACTTGCTTCACTCACGAACCTGAAACCACACGGCTTCGCATACCATGTAGCTCAAACGCGTCGGAGCTGCGATTTCATTATCCGGCGCAAAGAATCGGCCGAACTTAAAAACCGATCCCTGACGTACGACCTCCAGCGTATCCACCATCAGCCCGCTAGAAAACGATTACTTATCGAGCGAAGTAGAGCCAATTCGAACGGCTAGGCTTACATATTTGAAGGAAGACTGCTGGCGCGCGCGCGCGGGAGTCCGCGCGGCGAAGTAACTTCGTCAGAGAGCGCGGCACTGCGGTTAGGTAATAATAAAGCCACCGTTAGGGTGGAAAAGCAGCCGCGCTGTCATGGACAGACTCTTGAAGGAGCACACGACGACCAGACCCTTGGGGGGAGGACAGAAGTGGGGTTGGGGGTGGAGATGCCCGCGGCTCGGGCTATCATAATATAGATTAGCTCATATGGCTCTCCCCTTATGTTAGCTTGGATCCAGCTCATAGCCTCGAGTGCTCCGGGATTCACTATTCATACACGCGACAATTAGATAGGCATTACCGTGCTGTGGTATAGGCGCGTGGTCTGGCCACGCACACATCGACGCTCGCGTTAGGAACGCGCCTACATAGGCGAGTCTCGGCAGGGGTGGCACGAAGAAGCGGAGTTGGTTGAAACCAAGGACCAGGAGGGGCGGCCTGAGTCAACCCCTAAGCCAGTGTAAACACGTTTTAATAGAGATTCGCTCGAGCGGTTATAATAGCTTTGCGGATGTAGCGGCCCGTCCGCCTTTCGCGCACCCACCCCCGCCGCCAACCCTTAGCTTCGACGTCTGTTCTCGCTGTGCCTCCCTCCTCGAACCCCCGGATCGTTACGCCTGAGACAGAAATTTGATAAATTTTCTGGTGTCTCCGGTTTGACGACTTTCTTACACCGTGGTCGTAGAATTCCGAGGGTGAGGATTGCGCCGGCTAGCGAGCCACCAATACGGCCAGAGATTGTTTTCAGCGGTTTGTTAGCGAGCTCGAGCGAACGACGAAGATATCCAAATCTACTTATACTATCGACCATAAGAAATTATTTTTTAAGTAGTATGAAAATTCATTAAGAAATGGAAATGTAGTTGGTCAGTCAGAACTTAACTGGAAGTTCGTGCAATTTTTATTTATATTATTATATAAATGATAAAATTTCGATTTTACGAAACTTTTTATCACATTAAGGAAAAGTGATAATTTGTTTCGTCGATTAACGAATAGCTCAAGGCAAGAATTCTATTTGAGCGTGCAATGCATAATATATATTTTTAAATATTTGGTCTCTGCAACCCCAAGCGATTATTTAAGCGTAAACCCCCTGGAAACCGAGATGCGCATATGTTCCTGGACATGCTAATTCATTTGCTCCAAAGTTACAAACTTACAAAGTAGTCGGTTCTTTCAATTAAAATATTTCTGCGTTCTTTCCCCATAGATAATATATATATATGTGTGTGTGTGTGTGTGTGTGTGTGTGTGTGTGTGTGTGTGAATAATATAAATATAATCTAAACTTTCTTTCTTTTATTAAAAATCTTCTTGTTTCAAAGAACGTTATTGATAATTAGCAAAATAAATAAAAGGGTAGAATTTAATTTTACATATATCGTAGACAGCGTTTTGTACGATTATATAATAGACTAAATATTCTCTCGACTGTACCAAAACTCTCGTAAATATACCGAAGAGTTTCGATAATTCGTCGGAACAAAATTTTACTGCGAAAAGTTAATCTGAGAAAAAAATACCAAACAGTTTCAATCGAGTTACACTGATTAAAAACGCGAGTAATTAACGCGGTAAAAGTTAAACAAACAAACTACGAAGTTTGTTCGTTAAACAAAGACAAACCGTTTTCAGAAGCAAACTCGCGATTCTGCGAATAATCGTTAATCAACGCGACAAACAACGAGCGCCTCGAAGCGCAACGAATTTGTCGAAGAGATTTCTTTTCAAGAAATTGCGAGATAAGACGTTTCCGCTTTCCACGAAAGAAACAAAGCTTCGAGGCTAATTTTAATCCACGACCATATAGAAATCCTTCCCTTACGAGTTAGAAACTCCATACGAAAGACTCGTAAACGTGGCCCCGTCGTCGACGCGGGGCATAGCACGTGGAAATCTGAAATGTCGGTTAGTTACCGGGAAGTTTATCGACTTACAGGGCAAGTTTTCGCCTCGTGAAACGGCAGCATAAAAGTAAGGCAACCAACGTGCAAGGAACTTTAATAAAACCGAGGTTCCTCGCCCCGAGTGTGCCAGCTCCAAACCCCCTTTCGCCTCTCTTTCTCTCGCTGGCACAAAAAGGATGAGTTTCACGATATCACAGTGCAATTATCTCCGAGGAAATGAGCTTTGCATAGGCCGCCAGGAACGTGTGCAATACCCGGTAGAAAACATATATATGAAAGAGGTCGCGCTAAGGCAAAGACTCGGTATTTATACGTTTCACGAGGTAAAACGACGTCTTGGGGCGTTCAAGCATTTATGGTGCACGTTCCAGTTTTGAAAAGGACGGGGCGATGCACGAATGAATCGCCGTTCTCTGGCCATGATTTTAAAATCGCCGGGGAAATTAGTTGACAGAACTGGCCCGGCGAGAAGAGCGGTCCGGCGAAAAATCTCTTCGTTAGATTTAATAGGAATTCGACCTTCGCACAGAAACGCTCCACGTTGATGGACCATAAATCTTTCATGGGATTTTTGCGTGTGCCGGTTCTAGGTTTAAGAAACGATTTCGAAGGCCGGGATCAAACTACGAAACTGACTCCGACCTGAATACGCTTGTGATCGCGTAAAGGAAGTAGGAAAAGAGAGAGAGAGAGAGAAAGGAGAATTGAAAAAGTCGCTTTCACGTTGATACGCTCTTGACTGAAGCTTCTTGGGTTGGCCGATTCAACCAACCCGCGCATAATAGCAGCTCGACTAACCGTAATTTCGTCCTATTTTGTCGGATAAATCCTACTGACTGTTTCGAGCGACTGGCGTAAAAAGTGGTTTGCGTCAAGCTTCCAATTGCGATCGTTCCGTTCCAAATTAATTTTCAATGTGTAACGAGAAATTTTTTGGTGGTTTTACCTGGAGATTTAATAAATTTATCCTTCGGTAAAAAAAGGCAGAATTTAATACATTTTATGTTGGTTTACTACGTGTTACTTCTGTAAATTAAATCCTTTTGCTGTTTTTCAACGAAAGATTAAAAACACGATCGTTTCGTATATCGCCATGCGACCGTGTGTTAAATGGAAAAGATGCTCCCAGAAACCGGTAGAAAAGAAAAGAAAAAAATCAATTCTGTCTGTCTGTTCGCTAAATCTACAAAGATCGTTCTAAATCTCGACTCCGTATGAAATTGTAGGAAATCGGCCTTAAAGGACTCACGTTAATCTACGCATCGAAACGAACGGAGGAATTCTCAAGTTTTCCAGCGTGTGCAAGCAGAGTCCCCGAGAAGAAGCAAAGAGAAGGAAGTGGAAGAGGAGGAGGTGGAGAAGGTGAGAAGGGGTTCTCGCAGAGAGGGGCGTCCTCTAAGCTGAATAATTCAAGCTCTCATTAGGGCGACAAAAGCACCCTGATGGATAGCTGCTTGGCTCCGTTGCCTGTCGTTTGTATGGAGCCACACGTACTTACACATTTCGCGTTTCATACGCTACCTGGCCGTATACGTATGTCAGTGGTCCCTTACTCGGCCCTGGAATATACATATAGGCGCGCAAACATCCCGTAGACCCGACCTCTCCCGACCACTCGTTACGTTTCTGCGTTCTCTACCCCCGTCCACCTTCCAACTCTCTTTCGCCCCGCTTTATCGCTATCAAGATGTGTTTTCTTTTGATTTGTTCGACCTGCAGGGTGTAGATTGGAGTCGCTGTCCAGCAGATGTGAGCCAGGGGCTGATACTTTAAGGGTGATACTTTCGCTGCGTCGAGGATTGGTATGAGTGAGACTTCTTCGGTCTTTGATTCCAGTTTCAATACGTACATGCGCTCGCGTGTGTACATGTTTCTAGGTGGCTGTAGAAGGTTTAGAGCGAACTGAGAGACGAAGTGATCTTAAGAGTAAGATAACTTGTTTTTTGTACGAATATGTGGGCTAGAAATGTCGCTGAAAAGCTGAACGATACACGCGGCATGCGAAATATACGTACAAAATGTAGGATTTATTTTTACTCTGTTTTCCATGTTTGAACAACAACCACTTCTTATAAAAGTTACTTAGCGCGTTGAAACTCGCAAAATTTATTTAAATAAAAGTCGATTACACTACTACACCGCTCGATCTCCGTAAATCCAAAACCGAGCATCAACTGGAAAATAAACTTGCTCCTTGCGTCTAAAATCTCTATTACAACCACCTGCAACCCGAGGATCGTTGCATTCCAACAGTTTTCTCCTTCTCATTACCACTTATTATCACAAAGACTCGTTCCCGGGATTGTAAATATCTTTCTACTATCCTATTTATCTCTCTAACTCTCCTCCCTTCGGCCTCGTCCCCAACCTGCTTCCAACTACCTTGTACCCTCCACCTGCAGCCTCTTGCCCATCCCCTGTCGCAGCCTCTTTGTTTTATTTCGAATGTTCTTTCATTTCTTAAAAGGTTCTCCGGTGATAATTAGCACAATGCGCGGCGGCATTAATTATTACCTGCGCTAATTACCCGAGGATAAATCGCTCTCGGCGAGGGGTAGCCGGCGTTGGCGGCGGATTCGAGGGTCGTCGGGGCGGTTTCGAGGGGTTGGGCGGCCGGTCGAGCTGGCCCATTACCGTTATTGCTGCAACAAACCGTCCAACAACAGCGATAAATACGGGCGAGAAGCTGGCGTTACAAATGTCTCTCTGAGTTATGATTATTTAGCGCGATTGCTGCCGGCCGGATCGTTCGTTGCGGCCTGCAAACCGACCGGTTCCCATTTCTGCCAGAGTTTATGCGGCCACAGCTTTTGTTGCTGCACGTGTTTCGCGTATTCCTTTTACGTTCAACTTGCTTCGCTTTCTTTACAGCTCGTTTTTTCGCACGTGTTGTCTTAACAAAGTCCTATTCTTCCGCTTATTCGGTATCTTGTTTGATTTAATCCCGTAATGCATAACCCCTTGTCTTATACGAGCAATCATTAATTTTATTAACCATTTATATATGTATATATTTTCGAAAAAATCTAGATCTAGTCGATAACCGTCTAACGATCAGCGCGAAACGCAGCTCGGTATAACAGTTACTGCAAAAATAAATGAAACGATTATTAAAGTTTAATTTCAAAATGTATTCCTCTGTTTGCATTTATAAAAATAAGTAAAAATATTTCATGCAAATTTCGATAATTTATTTATACCATAGGTAATACAGGTACAATATTCTGTGTATATTGAACGTATAGTGTATACAGAAACACTTTATATAGTGTATATAGAAACATTCTTACAACGTAAGAATGTGTGTGTGTGTGTGTGCGCGAATACCAGACTAGTTAGATTGGGCGAAAAAAGTGATATGAGTTTGATACCCACGACATATGTACGAATGCTCAGGTATCTAAAGTTGTCAGTGACAATCCACCTTAGCCCCTGACAAACTGTAACCACGTTCTGTCATTTGTAGAGGGGTAAAGATAGTTTCCCTACAAACCGCTAGAGGTAGTATACCTGCTAGTTTCTTTCTCGCAAGCGAAATTATTCACTGTCTGATTTATAAAAGCTGCTGAAATTAATTTATTTATCGCTTCTCGGCCTTATGGCTAAGATCAAAGTGTAGTATCTGTTCTTATCAGCTTAATATCTGATACACTCCCCATTGGGGAGTCAGAATATTAACCTGATTTTTGAAACTAGACGGAGATGAAGGGCTTGCTCTTCCTCTGTCACGAGTCGGCCCGACATTGCAGTACAGTTGGGATCGGCTCAACACATAAAATTCTAAAATTAAATATATTTATAATTAACTTGATACAATTAGGTATTTCTCAATAAATACATAAACCCTCAGTTTCATTAGAAGATTTAACTTCAGAAAGTGACACTGATTTATTTGTGAGTAGAACCCCTCAAATTTTCGTTGTTTAAACCGATTTCTTAGCCTTTTGATACGTTTCAAATAATTTTATGCGGTACAAGGAAGGTGGGGGGTGGTCATGTACGCGACAATTGTTTTATCATAAATAAAGTCACAGATAAACATGACATCCCGTATTCAACAGCACTTGTGTGTATAGTGGTATAGCGACAAGTAATAAGAGGACTTTCAAGATCTATTTAGTGTAACTTTCATTAAAATTATCGAAGATTAGATTCGCAATTTTTAAGACCTTATTAGTGCATCCTGGTGGAGGTTTACACAACTTGGTGGATTAAATAGTTATCTATCGAACACGTTTCTTTGATACAGTAGCTCAATCACGACCGAGATGGCTCGACGTTCTCTAGAGTGGCGCTAACTAGAGATAGTATAGGTTTGCCATTTACCAACCGTTTCACATGTTCTGAAATACCGATCGTTCTTGAGTAAAAATAATATACTGTATACTTGTCCGTGGTCGTGTACACAGGTCTAAAAATTCCAATGGAAGTAGTGAGATTCTTACAAGGGTCAGAAAATATTTCCCAAGGCGTTCCAATCGACTTATTAGGCTTCGTGATGCAGTACGCCTTATGTTTGTTATCTGCGACACACACAAACGTATGTGTAACTGAACTCTACTCTATTATGTAAATTTATTATCGTTTATTTAAATAAGATTTAGGAAAGTTATGAAAAGTAGTTTAGTTTATATCCTTTATCTTCGGTGGTAAGGATAGTGAAAATGGTGTTCAATGCAGAAGTTTAACAAATTTATCCCAGCGCTATCTAACAGCCAATTTGTAAAACACACCACAGGATATCAAACTGTTGAGAATCTTGCCCCTCCATTGCAGTTTCCAATGTTCCAGACCTATTATGGTTGTGTATTCTTGTTATGTTTATACGACCGTATCTTAGTGGCTCAGGCAATGTTTTAGTTATAAACTGTACATGAATCTATGACAGTTCCATGTTATTATAGTTTACCGGTTTAGTTTGACTGTGATAATGATTGTGTTATGTCCCTTACAAGCAGCGAATGTAGAAATTACATGAATGTGTTTTAATATTTATATGTACTTAGTCAAACGTACTTCATCTATAAACATCTCAATTTTTTAAAAATAATAGTAATGAAAGTAAAATAATGGCTAGTACGAGCAAAATATGTAATACTAGTGTTAAAGAAGCAAGTTTTTCTTCAAATAATAACGTATCTATGTCAGAACAGTTAAATTTTTCATCTATACCAGTTATATTTTCTCCTTATGTAGTTTCTAGTCGTGGAAAATCCAATGCTAGAAAAGAACAGCAGCTAAAACGGGGTTTTAGTCTTCGCCATTCGCCAAGCGATGATGATATTCCTACCAAAGACACTATCATGAAAAATTTAAATATTTCAGTTGAAGAAGAAGAACGTACCGCACAATATTTTCATTTTCTTTTGAATAGAGAAACGGATAGATTAACCGAATTATGTGAAAAGTGGATGAAAATTGTGATAGAAGCAAAAATTACAGAAAATCATCGATGGGAAATAAATCAAGTTATTGAACAAACACATTTGTTAATAAATAAAAAGTTTGATAGATTTCGTAAATTGGTCACTAATTGTGAAACAGGAAAAGGAGAAATGTTAGTTACATGTAAAGATTTGCAAGGATTTTGGGATATGATGTACATGGATATAAAAAACTGTGATTTACAATTTGAAAAATTGAGGGATCTTTGTTCGCAGGACAGGAAAGAAGAGGTGCTTGTTAACAGATTAGTTACTAAAAAAAAATTAAATTCCATTAAAGCCACCTTAATAAAAAGAAAACAGAAGATGACAGAGAAAATTAGAAACTGTGGTGGTAAAAGTAAACTTGAATCTGACTTATACCAAACTTTAGGAGATGAATATGAAAAGAATGTAAGTTCTGGGATAAAACACAAAATAAAGGCTATATTTAGTTGTTCTAATGAAAAAAAACTTTCACCTGCAAAGTACACTAAAAGATTAAGTTTATTGCACAAAGTACAATTATCTGAAACACTGAACAAACAAAAGCCTTGCTCAAAAACAGTAAGTATGAGTGAAATATGTAAAACACCAGAAGTTCAGTTAGATGATTCAATATCTTATATTAATTCTAATCAAACACCAGGAAAGAGCATATTAAAACAACCAAAGAATTCAGCTAAAATAGGATGTCTCATGAAATTAACAAATAAAGTTAATTTTGATGATCATATAGTTTTAAATGAAGTACCAATCGACGAAGAAACAGAGATAAAATTAAATTTAGCTGCAGCATTGTCAAGAATAGATAATTTAGATCTTGATAGCTCTAATGAAGTAACAGCTTTTAGAGTAGAAAGAAAACTTCTTTCTGATGCTGTTAGTTCTGATGAACATAAAGATGATATCAAAGAAAATTCAAAAGATAATAAAATAACGTCTGCACGAACACAAACGACAATAGCATTCCAAGAATTGAATAAAAGTGTCAGTATACCACAAGATAGAAGCATGAGGAAACAAAATTTTGTAGATAAAAATGCGGTACCAAATCAAACTCTACCTTTCAATAGAAATACTCCCACACCAATTAAAGAAAATAAAGACGTTGAAACTGTAAATACACTAAAACAGAAACATATTCCTATAAATGACAAAAAGGAAATCAATGATAGTGATAAAAGTATAAGAGTTTCAAGAAATAGAACTATTCCTTCAATGGATACACCTATAGGTAAGAGATCTTTTAGCAAAATGTCTATGGATGTAGAAGAACTAGGACATAAAGAAAATGAATCACCTTTAGAGAATAAAAGAAGACCAAGTTCTTTTAAAATTAACATTGATAATAATGAAAAAATGAATATAGATGAAAGTAATAACAACAACAGAAGATCCATTAAAAACGTCAAATTTTCTGGTACTGATAATTCCTAGTAAACTAGTATTTTATTTGTTCTAAATGCAATATATGAATAAATATGTTTCATTGCAGGTAAAGAACATAGTGCAAAAAGAAACAGACCAACCCTATCTATGACTTCTTGTGTTAAAAGGTATAAAATACATTCCAACAAATACATTCCAATAGAAGATTCTATTTCTTTGGAAATGCAAAAGAAAAGTAATTATTTTATTCTAATTTTTCTTAATCAGAGATTATACTTAGATATTTTATTTATATGTATATGTACATAATTTAATTTCAGCTCCAGAACGAATTAGGAGATCAAACAACAAAATATCACAATTTGTATGACTGATGTACAAATATAAAGTTTTTATAATTCTTAATCATTTTAATGAAACTTTCAATTGTTACACTTTTTATCCACAAAAGCCCTCAAGTATTTATATGGATTGTTTTCATTCAAACTACATTTTTAAGCATTTAACGTCTTCGTTTTTAAGTTTAATATATACTTTATACAATATTAATATGTAATGTTAATGTGCTATATATTAATATTAGATTAAATAGGATTTCATTGAACAACATATTTTTTTTATAAAGGGACAACCAGAGGAAGTTAGAAAATTTGTGCGTTTTGTATAATAATATTTATATTAATAAAATTTATTTTTTGTCAGAATCGTGTATGATTTATGATCACAGATTACAAAAGATAGCACGAAAGTCATTGACTTTGTCATCTATGGAAAGACATTTATCCTGTTAATCATCACGCAATATATGATTTCTTTACCTACAGTTGGGTTGGAGGAGGTAATATCACATTAGGTTTAGGAATGTATCACTAACGCCGTTTTTAGTTGTTAAACAAAACCTTTTATCCACCAAGGCCATTTTGTCGATAAGTAATTATGGACATGTAACAGATTATGTTATTTTTTTCTATTCATGTCGATTTGACGAATTTTATTGTGAGAGTGTAACAGCTTCGGGAGAATAAAATAAAGAATAAAGCTTATTTTGTCATGTAAACACATGAATTTGTATGTTATTATTGAGTTGTTATAATAATCAAAATCGATTTTCCCTTCTGAATTTAAACATAATTTAAAAGTTGTTCTACCTAAAACTGAATATATAATCTCATCTTGTAAATTTCTTTTTCAAATATCTTACTTCATTTATTTAATTCTATATTTTATTAATACTGTCCTTTCTTTCTAATATGGATATTTGTTCTTAATTAAACGAATAAAATATTTTGTATAGGCCAAAACAAACCAGTACTTTTTATTTTAATTTATTATCACGGTCGTTTCCTTTACCATTTCATGAAATGTATGTACTACGTTTCATATAAATTATCCTTGTTATGCACTGCCTAGCAACAATTACTTTTTAAAATTATCTTAATCCCCCTTACTTCATGGAACACACAATAGTCAATTCCTACATACAAATAAGACAAGACCTAAGAACAAGACGTCTCGTTTTCAAATGCACCGCGCAGATCACCAAATATCCCCATGTTCCATTTATTCTTCTTCCACCGCAAAAGCAGATCCAATGGAAGGGGCTGATACATTATCCTCGTGATATCGCGAGCAATGGAAGGGGAATAGTTCCGCGTGGTGTGGTGGGGAATGTTAGAGATAGTCGTGGGGTTCGATAACGCAAGTCTGCCTTGTCTAATTACTTTTACTTGTATCTGCTCGTATTTACTGGTAGAAGGAGAAGAGTCGCACGGAGCAGCATAGAACACGAGCTCGGGGCAGTAGGCACGAGGAAGGTCGTCTGTGAGAAACGAAGGATGGCCTGCTCGGAAACGCCGGTCACGACGCTTGCAGTCTCCCTCGTTTATCTTCTGACGCTTTTCGGTGAGTTACCAACTTACAAGTTGGCCTGCCTGCTTTCACGTTTCGATCTTATGCATTTTCCCGCGCGACGTCATCCATCCTCGTTAATTTTTAATTCCCTTTGCTATGTTATTTGTCATTTTTCAATAGTTGGACCATCTATCGAGGAAACTATCCGTAGAAGTGCTTGACGTTGATTAAAATTATTCAAGTGACTTTTTAAACAACTGTATTTGTAAGCACAATAAGCACGTCCAATTTTCTTTACATCTTTGATGTTATAACTATCCTTGTGTAAGCTATAAAAAATTTGATAACTTATGAACCGCATCGTATTATATATAGGATATGATTATGATATAGCTTTTTATTTAATCACTTTTCCTCGATTGGCTCTATCGATAAGTAGTTAGATTAAAAACAGTTAAATTAAGTAAATTAGAAGTGCAAAAACGTTTAATACGTGTTAACTGTTGTTATAACGTTTAACTGTTGCATCGAATAATGAATAAAGTTTCGTCTTGTGTTTAAATGAAATCCGATGAATCGCATGAAATTATCGACGCAGTGTTTGTTTCTTTGTTCAATGTATCTATACATTCAGTACTTTTTTGGTATTTCACTTTGTACTGGTTTGGTTAATCAAGGTTACAAAATTATTTTTTAACTTGGGGCATAAGACAATTATAGTAATTGGGAAAAATAATTCTTTAATTACTTTAAAGTGCTACGAAGATCGTCTCTGATAGAAATTTTTTGTATTTCAGGTTCCTACTGTCAAATGGCCCCAGGTAAATTAACATCTGTTTGTTTTATATTTATGACATACTTTAATATAAACAAAACTAAAGGAAAATAAATAATAAATATGATTTTTCTCTGTATAATTTACTTTCAGCAATTCAGTTAAATTCGTTAGTAAGATATAAAATAATTGTAAACGTTGTACATATGCGGATCTATAAACTAAAAATAAATTTGAGCCTGTTTGGCGGGATAACTGATCTTAGGTAACCTAATAGTGATTAGGAATTCACGATTGGATTTTATTCCTTTTAGCGTTGGTAATTTTACTCGAAACAGAAGATTCAAACGAAATCAAGCACCATATCCGAAATTCAATTTTGTCCATTTTTAATTTTTATTAATGTACTTTGGTTATGGCTATTTTTGTTTAACTTCCTTTTCATCCTCGATTACAAAAAATAACTCGATCCAAAAAGTAGCCGCTATTCATCCTTTCATTAATTACGAGAACGGAGTTACTATTTCCGTTTCCTTGTCGTGTAGCAGGGACTTGGTGAATTAACGGTGTTTATCGTTGGAGTATATTGGTGATGTGCGATTATACATTCGTGTACACAAGTAAAGCCTGTACCTATATATGCATGCATCTCGTATAGAGCACACTGAGGGCTTCGTCGCTTTTAGAAGAGCGATCCAGACTGTGACGATTTTGTGTGCGTAGATATGCGTACGTTTGTATACTGGGCGACTCAAAAATAGGGATTTGTACTATGTAAAATATGAATCCATTAAAAGTTCATTTAATTTTGAGAAAATATATCACAATGAAATATCTCCTTTTATTTCATTACTTTATTTCTTAACTTTATTACATAGATGTTTATAAAATCACGCGAAGAACTATCTCTCGAGAAAAACGTTTATTTCTGCATCTGCAATAAGAGACTATAAAAGCAATATTTGCAGAGGTAAGTCAGCGTGTGACAAGCAAATTGATTAATTTAATTATTACAGAAGTGAATTTCAAGGGAATAGGTCGAGTATTAAATTTGTTTATTGTACGTTTATACCAGTGGTTTATCTATATCGAGAAATATTATAACGATAATATTTTAAGAAAGTCGTATGACTTTGTTATTTTTAAATTGGATTTGTGAATGTGAAAACTGATATGTATCGTTTAACTGTGCCGATGATGGCTGCATTATAAATTCTTAGATTTCTGATTTTACCTTCTTTTTGTTAGCAAACTTGCCCGTTGTTATACAAAAGATCCATTATTGCACATCAAAAGGCACTATTTATTTTTCCTATTTTCGTCATATTTTTGAGCCACCTTGTATGCACAATCGTGTGAACATATTTATCTTCGTGTACCCATACGCTGCATTTATAGATCCTCAAGTGCCAACGCTGATACATATTAAGTGTTTCCACAAACATGTAATTAGAATCATAGATCTTATCTGTTTTTGAAAATATTATTTTCTTACATCAAATTAACGACATAGAAAGTAGTGTAGTAAAATACGGTAGAATGACTAATTACGAATTGACGATTTGGAAGCAGATTGGCAAGTTAATTTTCAAATGCAATTATCGCATCAATCGGCATAATTACATTTACGTACTAAGTGAGAAAAAGTAGTTATCTACAAGTTATTCTATTCTAAAGTTTCATATAAAAACAGTTCATAAGCACTTACTAACGAGTACAAACTCGAATTAAAATAATCACTGATTCTTCCTTTTGTTCTTTGCATCTCTATCATTCTACGGTATCAGTAAACAAAAAGGAAAAAAAAAGTATATGTTTCATAACTTCGTAATCGCGCCAAATATTCTACACTCACGTATCTAACCACACGCGAACGTCAGCCGACGATCAACGTCGCACTTACACACACAGACAACCGCTATTCAGTGTGTCCCATTCTCATTGGCTTATAGACGAGCCATTACAGAGTCCATGGAGTAACAATGTTTGTCAGTCGACGGGTGACTGCCGGATCACGTACCAAAATTGTCGCGTCGATCCTCGATCGATTCTTCGGCAGGTTTTCTTGGAGGACAGGGCGGAACGATATATCCACGTTACTTCTGTTACTTTATCGATCATGTATTGGAAAGTGTGCGTGATTTTTGCAGCCATGGCTGGTGCTACCAGAGGTTGGGACCTGGCAAGCGGATTGAAATATAAGCTGACGACGACGTTGCTGTTTAGCGAGGCAGCTCCGTCGAAATCCAGCGGGGACGTTGGCTTTCGATTAACCGGCGAATTGGATGTAACCGCCGTTTGGCAGAAACCTGATGATCCAAGTAGCTTTTTGCTGAAAATCGAGGTGGGAATCGTTACTGTTTCATACAACTTCATTTATTGAAACGAAATTTTAGCTAGTGTTCGATCAAGTGAATTTCTATCAAGTAGATTTCTTCTACTCTTTAATGATGAATTGCTGTCACTTTAAAATGAGAAATCGTAAATGGCAGGAGACTCGGTGAACTCCTTACCGTATACGTAATACGTACATCGTAAAGTTTTGGTGAAATACGAATTATTTGTAACTCGATGTATGCAGATTCCATTTCTTATCTTTACTGTTCCCTCTTTGGAGATATGTTTGTATTAAATTTCTTTCTTTATTCGCGTACCATTCGCGTGCCACTGATAGCACGCATGAAAGTTCTTATTCAAGATATAAAATATCTGATATTATCGTTTATGCATATTTGTGTTTTATCAATAGCACAGTGTTCAGTCTATGATCGCTGAGATATTTTGTTACATATAAAACACTATGATTGAGATTTTCCTTTGCATGTAGCAACTTTGAAATTATCAGTTTTAAATAGCATTTTTATTGAGCAACGAACGATAAGTGGGAAGTTCGTTAGCAATACTAAGCTATGATAACCTTTTCTTAAAAGATTAAAGTACAGCACGTTTTACCAGATACCCTGAAAGTATAATATATACAGTCGTCTCGACAAATAAGTTAACGGTCTTACGTTTAAACTTTTAACGGAAACGTTAACTTGTTTTCCTAAGCAATTATATGTTATCTTCCGAGTATTTCCTTGATCAATGCCAAGGCTTTGATCGAGGTGGCCGTCATATATCAGGGCTGTCCTCGTGCCTCTTGCTTTTATAAAACTTTTTCCTTTTTCACCTTTTTCATATACTTACCATTTAGGACTTGCCAGGAAAACGTTGAACAATGACTGCATGAATAGCCTGTATGGTGACTGTACGCTTCCTGGTGACTCACGAAGGGTACTGCACAAAATATTTGAGGAATTGATTTGTTTTGCAGGGAATTCTGCTTAGATCGGTTATTATCATTTCACTATCGTTTCATTTCTGCTACACATTTTCACAGTAATCGTTATGGATAAAGACAAATTTTTGTATTTTCCATAGCTCCTGCAACCACAACTGTGGATCAAATCTCGAAGTGCTTCAGAACTAGAAGGATTCGTCGAACACTCCTCCAGAATAAACGCCCTTGCACAGAAACCTTTGCTAATAGTTTGGAGAAACGGTGACGTAAATTCCATCTTCATGGATACTGCAGAGAGCGTCTCTTCGGCAAACCTCAAACGTGGGTTAGCTAGTTTATTCCAATATACGGTATTCGATAACGACGTCGAGGAACGAGACGCTTCCGGTCTCTGCAATGTAACGTACCATTCTTTGGGACCGAGGACAATAGGAAAACGAAAAATATCCTGCAAGCAAAATACTCTACCACTAAAGAAACGGCATTCCAATCCATTGTTCGGCGTGAAGCTTACGAGTACTCGTAATTCAACCTACGAGCTCACGGAACAGCTTTTGCCTAGCTTGATTCGTGATGAGGAGAGTCATCGAATGGCACTTACCGCCAGACCGGAAGTGGGCGCCATCGTCACATCAGAGAGGACGCTCGAGCTGCTTCCTGGCACGCTCAGCGCAAAAACCGTGCAGGCTGATACCTTGAATAAAGCTGTCGCTGCTGTGCAACCTGGTTACAGAGAAACGAGTATCGAGCTACAATTGGAACCGTTCTCGTGCCCTGACCACGGATGTCCGACGGTTAGTTCGTAAAATTCTTTTTCCTTGTTTTCTTTTAGAACGTACGTTTTCCCATTAATCTATTTTAATTTAATATATGCAATTTGCTAACCTTCCTCGGTATCCCATAAACATCTCTCGCCAAAATCAACAGCATGCCGGTAAGCCGGGATACTTAAAATTATCTTCGTTTAAATCAACAAGTTTATTTGTCGAGTGTTTCCTGTTCTTTGTTTTCTTATGAGTAACCAATGATAAATGAATAAGGCAGGAAATGAAAGACACGTTACTCCATAAGATCTTCTCATAAAGTCATCCATCTCATTATCCCACTAGTAAATTAATACATCTAATAGATTAAAAATTGTACAAACGGATTTGTGTTATCAAAATTATGGGAAATAATCGACTATAAATAAATATTTAATCGTATTTTTGTAATATTTGATTTCAGATCGAACAAACGATCGAAGAGTACCGCAGCGCCCTGGAGAACAACGCTTTGGGTACTGGAAAATCTGCTTCGGCGTTCCTGAAGTTACTACCTCTAGTCAGATCAGCCTCTTCAGATGAACTGCAGAAGCTTCTAAAAAGTCCACGATATCGTCAAATAAAACCTCAACTATTAGACATCTTTGGCGCCGCCTCGACCATAGCAGGACATCAAGCGGCCATGAAAATTCTTCGACAAGACGAAATAGGAAACGAGACTGAAAGATATCTTTGGGCTCTGTCTCTGTCCCCAACGCCGAATGCAGATATCGCCAAAAATATTCTGAGACGATCGGAAGAAACTAATCCGAATGACAAAGTGTCAGAAACGATAGCTTTAACCGCAGCAGCGATGGCACGTCATTTAGAGTCTCCAGCTAGCATCGAGAAAGCAAGAATCAGTTTGGAAATCGGTCTCGATACTTGCACGGAGGAAGAGTGCAAACTGAAATTCCTCAGGGCTCTAAGAAATTTAAGAACCAAGGCTGCGATCCCGACGTTGTTAAAATTTGCAACGAATGAGAATAAAGCACTGAATGTCGCTGCTTGGAAGGCCCTGTCAGCGCTACCCAGAGATTCGCTGACTCCTGAAGTAAAAAAGATAGCCAAACGAGTCTTTTACGAAATAGGTGGGCCAAAGAGAGACAGTAGCTCTAGGACTATAGCCTTGGATATTATTCTTGAAACAAATCCATCGAAGGAAGATATCAGACACTTGGTGGAGTATTTAGCAAACACAGATCTTGATTACGAGGTTCGGAAGTATCTCAGTCAACGATTGGAACAACTCTCTGATAAGGATCTTCGATTTTCCAAAGATCTGAACGAAGTTTTGAGTACGTGTGGAAAGGATATCGTTAATTACAACGTGTATTCCCAGAAAGGTCTTAGCACAGCGTTCACGAGAAACTTTCTAAGGTCAATAGATAGTAATGGATCATTGATAACTATTCAAGAAATTCAGTCAGGTTTGATGAAGCGTGGAATAGTCGACGTAGTTCTCCAAGTTGAAGAGCACGAAGAGGCGTTGTTCTCTCTTGGCCTATTTGCAGGAGGCCTAGGAAGCTTCGTTTCGACTTCTAGCCAGGAGAATGACATTCAGGATGTCGAACCACCTACTGCAGGAATGGAGCTCGATTTCCTAGGTGTTGGTATCAGGCCATTCGTCTTCTTCTCTGGCCAAGGGGAACTTATGAGTCACGTCTGGTCTGGGTCAGCATCCGAACGAACTCCAGCCTTCCAGGCCTTAGCTGCTCTCCATAACTACAACGAATACATTCCATTGGCCTCGGGAATCGTAGCCGAAGTCGACGTCCAAGGTGCGGTTAGCTTCGATTTAGCTGGACAAATTCAACTGAGCCTATGGTCCAGAAACGCTCAGTCACTGGTGGATCTGAAGGCAGGGATTATGATCCAGGGAGGAACGAAAGTGCGTTCCGACTTTGTGCAGAGCATGGCTGAGTTCTCCATGTCGATGGAACCGAAATTGGAGTTGGCCACCGACGTAGATTTTTCCGGACCGGTATCTCTGTGCATGAGACTTAGCCAACCAGAGAACGTGGTGAAGTATCAGGTATATAAGGTTGAAAGGGTAGCTGGAAGTAGGCACAAATTGAGAAAAACCAGGAGGATGAGGTTGCATAATCCTGGGAGGTCTTATCTGTTGAACAGAAAGAATAACGAGATGTGCTCGATGGTGTTCAGTTAATCGATAAAGACTGTTCGGGTTTGACATGGAACTTTATAGAATTTACGAAGACAGTTTTTATCGAAGATGTTACTTTCTTCTTCTTCCAATTGTGTCTCGTGCAATGCGTCGAGGAAAGGGAATCGCGCGTGCTGCACGAAAAGGAACTGTATAGGTATATTTTTGTTGTAATTTTGTATTTTTTAATTACGTTTTTTCTATTTTGTTATAATTTATATAATTTATGTACTCGGTACATTTACGATTTCCGGGGGAAAAGAAATTTTATTCCGATGAAAATTGCTCGAACTCGTTCCACTTTTATCAACGCTATTTGTTTGCGACTCATTTTGATTCAACTTTTTATGGTTGAATGGTCATTGAATGGACCCTTAATAATCGAATTATTTCATAGCCTTTTACATACGTGCTTTGCATATTTGAATGATACGCTAAGCGAAGAAACTACAACGATTCTCATCAATTTTGTTCTAAATATCTATGAGTACACAAGGTATTACTTCAAAATCGATATTAACAAGCGAAGAAATCTAATACATTGTAGAGAGTTAAAAGGATATCGAGTTACTTATTTTTTGATGAATTTATAATTTATGAAACTTAATGTAATGCATGTTTTATACAAGGGATATTTTTATTCAGATATTGCTAGTTCAGAGAATATCATATGTTGAAAGATATTATATTTTATGATATATATGGGAAGAGGTGGAAGAAGGCAGATCTAAGATTTATAGAATGTATTGAAGAGAAATGGAAATCAAAAAGTTTATACATTTTCTAAATTAAATGGAGAAATTTTAATCTATTTGTCGGAATATGAGATAAGAGATATAAAAGTTGATCCTGCATAAAGAAATGCAAAGTAAATCGTTGGAATAAATTGATTGAAATGTAAGGATTAAAAAATGTCTTTTCTTTCGATTTTTAAGAACCTATCTTAATTTTCATAAAAATTCATTTTCTCCTTATTCAATTACCTAATTTTAAATCTATAATTTGAACACTTTAACGACAGCCACACTCGGCAACAACCATATCTTCGTAGCCGTACTGATAAGTTAAAGTTCCACTGGCATCCAGATAAAGCAGACTGGTAGGTGCTAGTCTTGTCGGTACGCAACAAGCTCTGCCAACAGGTTTGCTGCCGCCCTCGATAGCCTGGAGAGCACCATGTACCAACGTCTGCACGATCGCATGCTTCGTGGGGCTAAGATGATCGCCGAATGGGTAAAAACACTTTCCAGAGCACTGATAGGCTTCGTACCCGGGTGGAGCAACGACCCATTCGTCGTACGCGATCAGTGCAAAGTCTACGTAAAGAGATCGTCGTCTGCAGGAATTCTTACGTCTTCTTCGGGGACCGTCGTCCTCGTCCGTCTCTTCTTCTTGAATGGAACGCCTTAAGCGCCTCTTCCTTACTTTGGCGTAGCTCAATAACAAGATTGGGCCGTCTCCGCAAGGATGATAACCAACTCTACCGTATACTCGGAATCTGACAATACTACCACTCCTTGCAGCCACTGCAGAAGTAACATTGAAAGCCCTCCAACTATCGTCTCTCCTCGATTTGCAGCTTCCAAAAGCGTCCGTATGATCTAAACGCACTCTGAGAATGGATCCAACAACGCCAAGCAACTCTGCTACCTCTAGAGCTTCGTCCGGGTCGATCGGAGGTATCGAGAATACCAGAATCCTGGCTCCTTCGTTGGTCGGACCTGACACATGGATCGGTTCTAACGCTCGAACTATGTCCACATCTGATCTGCGGTGGTACAGTTCTAGCATGTATTTGGATACGACTCCACGATACTTTTTATGACTTTTGCCGATAGTTTTTCTGTTCGTTTTGTTAGAGAATCGACGAAAAACGGATGGAGAAGACGATGGAATGGAGAGGTCGAACTGAATCGACGCTTTCGCGTGTACCGTGGAGGTTCGCCAGGAAAGAGAACTGGTTTTCCACAATCCATAGACACAGAAAGTTCCAACGAAGAGTAAGAAGATATACTGAGAAGGGTTCATGGCGAAGAGCACTGGCGGGTTTGGTGATGGTTTCAGGGATTTTAAATCGACGCGAAAGAGTGGAAAATTGGATGATTTCGAACCGAAGTCGATCGGATTTGGCATCCAACTGCCAACGAATCCTTGGCCGGTGGGTGAGGTTGAAGGACGGCTTTTAAATAACTGCCAATGGGAAGGAGGGATTCGAAATTGCTGCTGGAATGTCCTTATCATCGACAGACTGCCACTCGACCTCCAGGCTAGTCCGAGAGTTCGATGGTGCGCTATGAATCATAGTGGTGTGCAAGTCGGTCCAAACTTCAATTGTATGACATATTCCTTGAGTTAATTTTCACAATGGGGTTTTTTGATTAATTAGGAAATTCAAAGTATATTTATACTAAGATCACTGTTATGAGAAACAGGATACCTTATATTCCTTTCTATATTCAACGTTGATTTTGGAAAGATTTCAAAGTATGTATCGGTTATTAAGCCACAGGTCTCGGAAAGATAGTTTAGGCAATAGATCCACAGCGTAGAAGGATGGCATAATGTTATCATCGTATCGTCGTCATAATAACTGTCTAATTTATAACTGTTAAATTTATTTTTAAAAGCAAACACTAAGAAATCCAACCAACAAAACAAGACCAACATCATCTCCAAGAACGTCTGCACGTTTCACCTCGATCTTGTAGGATGCTCTCAGACGATCAATAATATTTGAATTATTATATTACCTTTGATACACCTTTGATAAAAATTTTATGGACTTTCAATCGTTATATTTAGTCTCTATAAATCGTAATTCAATTCGATTCGTCGTAAATCAATCTTGGCCCCTGTAGAGCGTCGGAAGCATCAACGCAAGCGATTCGTCGGAAAACGCAGATGCAGGAAGATCAAACCACACTCGACGTCTAACGTTTGATCGATATTGACTCTTCTTAAATCGCTAGCACCGACTGGAACGCTTACATTAATCGTGAGTATGATGACTCTCTCAATGGTGGTTGAAAAAGCGGCTGTCGTCGTTCACGGAAGAATCTTTAACGAGCGCTTTCAGCCAGCTCGTTCGACGTTAAAGTCCAATGGGTTGATCGATTTTTTCGCTGGCGATCATCCAACAAGTTCGGTGGCTGTTGAGGACGACGCTCGCTCCACCAGCGGTCCACTATATTTAAATATAGTCGAAGATCGTCGTAGAGAGATGAGCAGCTAGTCTTATGTGCGAGCTACTGATAGCAGCCGCTCCTCTCGGTGGAGCAGCAGCAGCAGTAGCACTTCTGACAAGCAAAGTGATTGAGAGGTGAGCTCCGACATTGAAGAGGTGGTGTCGATCCCGTGGCCGGTACGGGCCCTCGTCTCGTTTCAAGTGACCGTGCGTATCCCGGGCAAGATCTTCAGCTGAAAAGGAACAGGACGTCGGCCCGTGGCCGCTCGCGCAACGGGCTTTCTCTGTGCAGCGTTCATCGATCGTCTCGAGATTATGACGTCCAGTTGTTTCTCCCCTCCGCCTCTTCGACCACCGATCGACATCAGCGATCAGTCAGACACAGTCAAGGTGGAGTGTTTTCTTAGTTCTCCGATTCGATCGATTCCCTTTTCAAACCGTCCCATTAACTTTCGTTCTTCGCCATCTCCGGGACCACCTGACGGCATGCTAAGTTAGATCTTAGAAAATCGTGAACAGATAACCGCGATACAAAACCATTTCTCCTGGCTTATCCCCACAACAAATGGTCGACACGCATTAGACCATAGAAGGTTCTGATGAAATCCACGGGCCAGCCTGTCCGATGTCGAAGCACGCGCGCGTGTAGGTGGGCAGACTTGTTGCACAAGAGACTTGGCGACGTTGAATCGTCGCAAAGGCGGTAGAAGGAGGATGGTGGAAGGGAAAGCAGAAAAATGAAACTCGAGTGACGGTCGCTTTCCACTATAGGGGTTTCGTGATCTCGAGGGCGGGTCGATACTTCGACGTACCACCCCATTGCGTCTACGTGCCATGCAATATCCCCGTCGCACGACGTGTCCGATATTCTTAGATTTGCACTTGGCATTCCGTTATATAACGATGAAAAACATACGTCGGATTTCACGTGCGCAAACGTGTGTGTTTTGCAGGGTACTGACCTGATCAAAGTGTCGAGATTTTATAAGGACAGCAAGGAGGGAAAATTCGTGAGCTTCTTGTACGAGGACACAAGGACTCTGTACGACGGTTTCCGCAAAGG
This sequence comes from Bombus soroeensis, assembly GCA_014737365.1. Lineage (NCBI taxonomy): Eukaryota > Metazoa > Arthropoda > Insecta > Hymenoptera > Apidae > Bombus > Bombus soroeensis. The sequence goes on along the minus strand of JACXIL010000055.1, from coordinate 709,424 downwards.
GGCCAAGGAGTCCAGTAAGTTTGAACTCATCCCAGCTTGATTTGCGAATCGTTAACGCACGAATGGTCTCGTTTTCGCGTCTATCCTGTCACACGGGACTACAATTTCGATAGACGCGTGACTCGACAAATTCTCATTTTTGTAAATACGTGTGACCTCTTCCGGACGCGCGTAGTTATTATTCGTTAGCTGGTCTTCTTGACACACAGACAACGGACCCTGTCTTGGCTGGCGGGATGGACCAAACAAACCATACCAGTGGCTACATTACAACGAGACCCTGCTCAGGGCGAAGAATTTCGGTTCTGGCTTAGTGTCTTTGGGGCTGATGCCAGGATCGCACGCACTCGTGGGTCTCTACAGTCAGAACTGTCCGGAATGGATCCTCGCCGAGCAGGCTTGCTACACGTACTCGTTGGCAGTAGTGCCTTTGTACGACACACTGGGCCCTGATGCCTGTGCCTTTATCATTAACCAGGCTGAGATCAATTTAGTCGTCTGCGAGAATGACAGCAAGTGCAATTTGCTGCTCGACAAGGCGCCGAGGTACGTGCCTTTTGTCGGAATTTGTTTGAGAAGTATAATTTTATGGAACGTAGGCCTCTTGCGTTAAAAGAATCGAAGACGGAACGTTTCAACGTGTTTTCGACCAGACAGTGATACAAGTTACAATTCCGATCACTCGAGAGCGTGATAGTTGGGTTGTTGCAGTGGCAGTATGCCACGAATCGATATAAACGCATTTTTTACAACATCGACGCGCGACACGATTTACAAATATCGCGTGGTATTGCAAACAAATTTAAACGTTTCCGTGCAATGTCCTGAAACATCTTGGCACGATAAACTAACGTGACTTTTTATTCCAATTTCGATTAAACGTAATTTTCTCGATCGATATAAAGTACATCCAGAAGTTGGTGCAAACAAAGCCGAATCTTGCTTATCCCCTGACTGGACTCGACCGATCGGATAATTGTCTTTCATTCCAGATGTCTAAGGAAAATGGTGGTGATAAAAGAGACGAGACAAGCGACGAACCAGAGGGCGAAGAACCGTGGCGTCGAGTTGTTCAAGTTCGAGGAAGTAGAACGTATCGGTGCCCAAAAAAATCATCCGGAAGTTCCGCCCAAGACGACAGATCTGTGCACCATATGCTATACGTCCGGGACCACGGGGAATCCGAAAGGCGTGATGTTGACGCATCAGAACGTGATGGCGAGTATAAGCGCGGTTTTGATACAATTAGGCGAGCACAGGCCCTCGTACAAGGATACAATGATCAGCTTTTTGCCCCTGGCACACATGTTGGAACGGTGCTGCGAGAACGGCATGTACATGGTGGGCGCGTCCGTGGGTTTCTACAGCGGTGACATCAAAAGGTTGCCCGAGGATATGAAAGCCTTGAGGCCTACCGTGATGCCAGCGGTGCCGAGACTGCTGAATCGAATGTACGACAAGGTGAGCACAACCACTTACGAAATTCACCGATTTCCCAATCATCTCGTACCTCCTTGTTTCCAACTTATTCCGCTACCACCTGACGCTGGTAAATATACACTGAATCCATTGTTTCTAGTTCTGTTCGCGTAATTTGCCACGAAACCAGCACGGTAATTACCGATGTGGTTGAAGTGGAAGTTGATTTTCGAAATAACCAATATTTAGATCATTAGTGAAAAACGCGCACTTGCGCTTCTCATTCGTAATTATATTCATAAATCAAACAAGTAAAAACAATTACGTAAATAAAACGGTGATTTAGTATCTTATAACTTAAAATATCTTGAGACAGGTGTAACTCTTCGAAGAAGAGATTAATTTATGTTTATTACTACTTACCACAAAACCTTGTGCCTCCCTTCTGATATTTCTTTTCCAAACGTTCGTAAAACACTTTTCCACGTACTTGGTCGAAAATAGCGCTAAACGAAAAGTTCCGCTCGCCTCAAATATAATTATCTAAACAAAATACTTGACGCGGATGTGTTTAGAAAATTTCTATTCCGTGTTTACCATTTGGATGGCAGTGGCGAGTGTTCAAGTGGTATTCTTGGCGATCAAACTTACCGGAGAATCGAAAAAGATATTTTAGAGTGCGCTCATCGAGATGCAAGGACGGATAACCCGTAGGGCGTAGGAAATCGCGTCCCACGGAAGTCGTGGAATTCGTGACTCGTTCGTCTCCAACGAGTAGCGATTTACGAGTGAAGTGATATTTTTACCCTTGACGAAGTGTCGGAGTGCAAGAATACACGCTAAGTAATTTATTCCCGGACAATTTATCGGCAGACGAGATCGGTCATCTTGTGAAACGCTTAATGAATTTCCCCTTGTACCGGTGGCCAAAAATAGTTTGACGAATATCACGAGTCGCCTCGGCTACATTCGAGTTTGATGGACAGTTGCATTAGCGAAATTATCCAGACGTGTTTGTTTCGCGCGAATGTCTTCTACGTATACGTATCTCTGCTCACGGTCGAAATAATAAACCCTCTTTCCTTGTCTATTTTCAGATCGATGGACGATTAACGTATTCCATGTCGCGAGAAAATGTACTCGTTTTACGAGTATCTTAAATCCTTGCGAAGAGAAGCTGAGTTTTAGGAAATTTAGAATATACATATATTTGACGACTGGTATCGTAGCTATCCGGGACCATGTATGGTCTAGGAAAATATTTTGCCAAAAAATACATCGATTTATATTCCGTTTGCACCTACTTTGACGATTTATGGATATCCCTTCAGCTTCTGATTACTCGAAGGGAATTAGTAAGTTTCGGTTTACATATTCTTTGACAGAAAATGGTCTTTTAGTTGTAAATGTATGGTTCTCGATCTATCGAGTATAAGTCTACGAGAATCAAGAGACTTATGAGAAACGTATGAATCAGCAGATAATATATTACCGAGTTAATCCTGTGTGATTTTTCGTTAAGTATGTGTTAAGTAATTTTTATTTAATGGTAAGCTTATTTTTTTAAAGTTTAGCTTTCGATGATTTATGGAAACTTAAACACTGTTAACGAAGATTTATTACCTTCGTTCACTTCTAAACATTACAAGTCTTTTTGAAAACAAATTACGCGGGATAAGATCCTATTCATCTCGTTGCTATTACGAATGAAATTAAAAGAGTTTCGATAACACAAGAATAATCGATTACAGATTATAATTCCAAAGATATTTTTCTGGGAAGCTTTTCGCACTTTAAAAACGAAAATATTTTCGCGATAGTACATCGACACGAAGTGTGTATCTAAGAATATATGTCGCATTTTATTAAGGTCAATGTTACGTAATACATTTTAAGACAGTACTGGCAGAACCAGATCGAGGATGACAGAGATAGCGCGACGAAACAGGTGGAGAGGCAGTTCCATCTTCTACCGTGACCCTGATATTCCGAATGAATGGAATTCGTGCATTTTATGCTTTCATAATAAATCTACGCATCAAATTCGCGATGTGAATGAATATGTACACATGCTTTCTCTCGTTTCGCAAGTTGTTTCGATGAAACTGAAATATAATAATAATTGGAGCAAGAATGGATATAAGATCTAGCACAAAATTTCTCGGATATTAGATTCAGCAAAAATCCGCTACCGCTACGATTAATACCAGACTTGACAGTTGACATAGCGATACAGCGTATTAACGAGAATTTATAAAGACATCACAATTTTCTTATTTATCTTTGAACGAGGTAATTTTAATGTCTAGTATAAAGATTACTGCTTTCGATACGTTCGCAACACATAATCCGTGCAAAAACGCATAACTCTATTCTGTTCTTGAATGTGCTACGCGTGAATATATTCGCAAAAATAGCCAGATGGCATGACTTTACTTAGAGCCATAAATTAATGCAACACTTGAAAGTCCACTTTATCGACTAGCATAGGCTCAATGTTTCCCTCTGATTCTAAAGAACGACGATGACAGTTGAATAGAAAATATGTTGATTATTTAATATTATATCAATCAAATTTTATTTATTTATTTATTAAAATATTATTCCAATTATTACGTTAATCATATAGAACGGAAACACAGATGTAAAATCTATATAAAGCTCCTATACTCCATAAATCTCCTATTACACAAAACTGACAAACTACCCAAACGAGCATTCTAAATTCTGTATTATCGCGCGATCATGTAACTCATCGATGCCAGTAAACAGCTTTTCTTCAAGGAAATCGTCCACTCACGCACAGTTAAGATTCAGAAATAAATATTTCGAAAGTAGGTTTGGAATAAACCGTAACAACCGTACAAGCCAGAAATTGAACTCCCTGGTAAACAAGTCTGTCTTAATAGTACAGAGGCATCAAAAAGATCGATTCTCCATCTCTAACGTTTCGGACAAGTTCCTCGAATTTCAGAGCTGTCAAGACGATTTCTATGCTTGACTGTTCCGACATGGAAAAGCGAGAGATCTTGTTTCGCTTTAGGAACGTGTCGATCGAACATCATCTAAAATTTCTTTTCGGGTATATAAATGGAGCTCTATTGTGATTCGTTCACCCGCCGGTTGCCAGTGTTCTTCGTGAAAACAGTCCACCACCAAGCTGGATCGCTCGATCAACCACGTTAAATATAGCAGACATAGTCACCAATCGGCATTTTGCAGGTCCAAACTGAACTTCAGAGTTCGTGCTTGAAGAGGCTGGTATTTAGCCTGGGTATGCGGGCGAAGGAGGCAGAGATCAAGAAAGGGATCATCAGGAACAACAGCGTATGGGACAAGCTGGCCTTCGCAAAGATCAGAGAATCGACAGGAGGCAGGTTGAGGCTGATGGTCGTTGGATCTGCTCCATTAGCGGGCAACGTTCTCACCTTCACCAGATGCGCTCTCGGCTGTATAGTCGTCGAGGGATACGGTCAAACCGAGTGCGGTGCACCGATCACTCTTACTGTCCAGGTTAGAATGGTTCAAGCGCTAATGACTGGGCTGTAGATGTTTATACGTCCTAAAGTGCATCACACAAATATCGCTTTACGTTTTTATATATTTTTTTTACTTGATTAATTCATGCGTTAAGCAATCGATCATCGATCGGCGTTAATGGTACTAGACACTCGACGCTTAACACCCGCTAAAGAAACAATTATTTTCTGTGTTTCGCTTTAACATGAGATTAATTAGTTAATTACTTGGATAGCTCGCGGAACGTGAAACAGAAATTTAGATAAATGTATCATTTGACTCGACGTAAACAAGATAATTGGACTGACAGTTAACAAGATGTTAATTTTAACGCCAGTAATTTTTTATGGTACCATTATTTGAATCTACGATCTGTTTTATCATGAAAAGTATTAATTTGTTAAATCGAGAACCTTTTTAAACGATATGTAATTAGTTCTCTTCCTTCCAATTCCACGTGTTGCACATAGCTGAACGTGTCAACGTTGAATGGAAGACATGCAGTTACCTCAAAGTATGTTTGTCGTTTAACCGTTTCTTACTCGAGTAATGCTATACATATACATGTAGTGAATGGAATGCAATGAGGGGAATAAACGGGGTACGTTAACAGACGTTTCAACTCGAAACGGATACATAGCCGTATCTCTCCGGCGAAAGAGCCGGTCAATAAATGCTCCGTAAATAAATCGCTCGTGCACCCGCTGACCTTATAAATCGCGGGTTACAGATTTCAGCCAGCTAGAAAAACAAGTCATTTTGTGTTAAAAAAATAAATTATCCGAAAGTTATCGTCAATTCAAAATACGATGTTTACGCAAAGGATTCTTGCAGCGTTTGATTTGCGAATAATAAATAATAATTTAATTTTGATGGAAAATTCGCTTGTTAAAACTGATTTTTTCTCTTCGTTGGAATTGATAGCCTCTAAATGGAAACAAATCGAGAAACAATGGTGAACACGCGATCAGATCATTCGATTTCGATCGAGTTCAACTGAATAACGATCAAGTGACACGCGTGGTCGCTATTCTTGGCATATTTACAGGTATCGATGTATTATACGTGGCTAGACGAAACCAGCTATTATTTATACGCGGGCATAGGTATATTCTTGTCGGGCAGACCGGCGAGAAAAAAATGTAGCAACCACGCGCCAAAGCACGTGGTAAATCACGTCACTTGGTAAATCATCACGATCGACCGTGTAAATATATGTATACATACGCGTCTACAACTACTGTAAAATATTCTATCATTTTGTACAAAGTCATTATGGTCTAAATTACGTTAAAAAAAAGAACATTTGTAAAATGCTCGGCGTACTACGGTACACGGTGTAATGCCGAGTGATGGCATAGAATAAATAATTGCTTAGCTCGCGATGACAAACAGCCGTTTGTGTAAAATATGGTTTTACTATGTGTCGTAACTGACATCCGATATATAACGAACAGGACTAATAGTTCGATGTAAATTATATAAGTCAGATAAGATATCCGTAATTTATAACTTCTACTTTAGTGTTTAAACTGATAACTGGTAGACTTATTGTTGCATTTGTAAAAAAAATACCAAATTTACATGTTTATCGTACGTATGTTGATTTGCAGATTTATTCGATTTACATAACACGTTACACAACAGCTTAACAATATTTGCAGCGAATGTTTCAGGTAATTACGAAGCATTCGCCCGAATGAATTATCAGTTTAAAAACGTACGATATTAAAAATACAATTAAAAAATTAGCTAAAAATGTTTTCGATATCTAATAGTGAGAACCTGAATTTATCTACCTCTATGCGTTATTATTATAGGGCGATCATGTACCAGAACATGTAGGTCCACCAGTCCCTTGTTGCTGCATTAAATTGGTGGACGTTCCGGAGATGGAATACTTTGCAAAGAAGAATCAAGGCGAAGTGTGCGTAAAAGGCACCAACGTTTTCGTAGGGTACTTCAAGGATCCCGAAAGAACTGCTCAAGTTATCGATGAATTCGGCTGGCACCATACCGGTGACGTTGGCATGTGGTTACCTGTAAGAGGAAACGATATAATTAAACATTATAATTAAACATATTTCTTAAGTCCGAATTAATTTTTTGTTACAAATAGAACTTTTATTACTATTTTAATATTTTCTATTTGAATTAATCAAATTAATACAATTCTTTCTTTCTAGAACGGAACACTTAAAATAATCGATCGAAGGAAACACACCTTCAAGCTTTCGCAAGGAGAGTACATAGTTCCAGAGAAAATCGAGAATATTTATTTACGCAGTCAATATGTTCATCAAGTGTTCGTCCATGGGGAATCCCTAAAATCTTGCGTTGTAGGAATAGTAATACCACACGTGGATGTTGTAAAATGTTGGGCGGTGGAAAACGGTATACCAGGTACGCTCAGCGTATTATGTGCTAATCCGCAAATCAAACAGTTGATCATGGACGACATGCTTTCGTGGGGAAAAGAAGCTGGTCTCAAATCTTTCGAACAGGTGGGAAAAATCTGCCAATATTTTTACTTAAAAAAATTAATTTGCTTTCATTTGTTTGCGCGCATAAAGGAAAACAAAAAAGGAAAGTCTTTTTTATCGACGTAACAATTACAAATATTTTTCGATTAAAGTATTCAAGACCTTTAAACGCACCGCTCACGTAACGTTTAAAAGATAAAAATGTTACTGTAAAGTGAAATAATTTCAAAGTAATTTCTATCATTGACGCAGTTTGAAAGTTATATACAACACTATCATTTCTGTTAATATCAGGTGAAAGACATTTATTTACATCCGGATCCGTTCTCCGTACAAAATGGCCTTCTTACACCAACATTGAAAATGAAACGACCTCAGTTGAAAGACTACTTCAAACCGCAGATAGAAGATCTCTATCGACATTTGGACTGATTAGACTGAGCATTGTCTTTGATTCTGTTTTCTTTAGCATCGAGAACAGCAACGCGAAAAATCGAGACACGTTTGCGTCGCATTCATAGAGAAATCACTTCCGCCATCGAATATTTGTTACCCCGCGATACTTTATTATATCATTTTCTTCACAATTACATAGAGGCGCAAAAAAAAGCAGAAGAAAAGCACCGTTTAGCCTATTAAGATAATCGATAGCATTATAATAAAATGTGTTATTATTAGGTGCGTCTCGTTTTCTCTTGACTATAGTCATCCTTCGATATTTGTCGCGTGTATTTACAGATTTCTTCGTCTCCCTATTCCTGTATTTTGATACAAATTATTACCGCCTTTATAACACACTTAACGGTACATTATAGATGTATATTTTTATCGATAACAATAGTCAAATGAATTCTGAATTATGATCTAGTACAAAGTAGGATATTTAAAAACGAATAATCATTTATTACCGTAAAATGCAATCGGGTATATGTGCAATGTGTAAAACGAATTTGAGATTAAGTGTAATAAATAGATTGCAAAACCGGGCAACTTAAAAACGTACTACAATATGATTCTAAATACATGGGAACACTTTAATAAATTCCGTTTCTGTGAACAATGTTCATATACGGCGCTGGACAGATTAATTTTTTATAATTATTAATAATACATTAGAACTTTTCTCTCACTGTTTGATGTAATTCTGTCATATTTAAGCGTTTCTTCTTGTGTGGTAACATTATATATATATATATACAATATAATATATATAATGTTAATTATATATATATATATTGAATCCATACGGAACTGTAATTAACATTAGTGAGCATAGAAGGCTTAAATTATAATGATACTAAACGATCCAAATGAGTTAAAAGATCAATGAAAGGATGATATATAACATTCCTTCGTGTGTAATTTAATAATCCCCTAACAAACATTGTATTCAATAATCATAATACCTGAAATTGAGTGAATATTAAATATGGCTTCTGAACCAATATCTCCCAACCAAAACGTTCGTTCTACTTTCGTCTTTAGCTTTTAGATTTAAAGCTATAGTACATGACAATACAAGCAACAATTATAAGCGTTAATGCCACTACTGCTAAAACAATTCTTTGTTGAAGACTTCTAAACATCATTCCCGAGAGTAAACGTGAACCACGACCTAGCTCTGCATCCGTATCTCGTAACTAGAACAAATAAATTATATTATCATATTAATAATAACATTGTAACAGTAACAAAGCAGTTTGAATACTCATATTTGACAAAAATTTATATATATGTATGTATATTTATATAATATATACATATAAGATCAAACTAATATCTTACCCTTGCTCTTCCTTTTTGAATTGTCTCTCTTTGCTCGTGCAGTTCCTTCAATACTTGAGAACCAATTTCTTCTGTTTCTAATACCATTCGATATCCATTCTGTAAAGTTCTACCTGTGCGGTCTATTTGTTCTGAGGTATCTAATAATCTTTTTTTCTGGTCCTCTGTAATATTATTCTCCCATGAATCTTCCCTGCTTATTTCAATACTTTCATCCCTTGCCTTTTTGGCTGATTGAAATTCTTGTGTCAATCGTTTTAATTCTGCCCTATGACTTTCTACTCGACCGCGCAAGCGATCACGTGCTGCACCATTCACCCCACGAACCTCCAATTCCATTTGCTCGAGCTACAAGTCAAACATAAGAACAACAGAAACTATCAAAACTTTATATAGTTATTCAGTCTTTCATTAAATACTGTCATTAAAATATATGATCCTTTCATTCTACTTATTTTCATATGCAAGATAAAAATGAAAAATCAATTTCACTCTAACCCTAAAACTGAAGCTTTCGGGAATTTTTAGCAAATTGAAACTTTGATGTACTAGAATGATCTTAAAATAGAAGACAAAATAAATATTTCATTTTACCAGTTCTTGAGCCTCTTCGATCTGCCTATCCACATCTTGAATGGACAGCCTTTTCTCATCTGTAAATTACGTCACGTATATCGATTATTGTTGTTTAATAATGCCAGAGGATAGACAGTATTCACTTTAAAAACAACGATTTGTGCTCCACAATAAGAGGACCACTATGATTCTGTTTTTATCGTACTTACTGCCGCTTTGTGTTCTTATTCTACCAATTTTTGCAGTAATGTCAGCTGTCAAAACGGCGTATTGTTGCTCATAGTTGTCAATGAGCGACGCCATCTTGAACGTATTTCCATTGGAGATATCAGAGATTACACATCGAATAACTTGTAACAGCTGCGTTCTGAAATCAGCTGAGAAAATGTATATATTTGACTTTGTATTTGCAATCATTCTCTACATGGGAAAAAATAGATATATACATATTAAAAGTTACATAAACAGCTGATTTTTGTATCATATATTGTATCGACCTTTTTGCTTAAACAGAAAATAGAAACAATAAAATAATTATATGAAATATTAATATGCTTTAGCTTTTTATATATTTACATATACTCCAATATATTCGAAAGATTTGTAAATTATACGTTTGTGTCTGCATGAACTATTTACATACATATTTTAAACAAGCTTGTTATTATTCGTAGGGATTATATTTTCTCTCTGGTATTGCACATATTGAAGTTTGTAAAATTTAAAGATACGTATGATCGAATACAAGGATAAGCAAATTTTATCAGTGATACATCAGCGATTTCGAAACTTTCGCTTTATCAGCAACAATGAAATAACAGTTTTATTTTTACATAATTAAATATGCGCAATAAGAATACTAAAAATATATATATACTTAATACGTTTAGTAAACAATTCCTCAATGTATATGCTATTTTGTACTGTCTAAAGTATCTATAGTTGAATTATATATTGTCACAGAGTTTTATTAATAATTTTTAAAACTATTTACTCTGCAGAAGCAGCATTCATGCAATTCTAGATGAATGACATTCATTGATAAATTCTTTATTGGTTGTTAAATCTACTGGACACTTGATTCATTATAACGCCATGTTTTTCTATGACACGTCCTCAAAAAACAGAGAAACATAAATTCAGTACATAAGGCTCATGGTAGGAAACTAACAAACTTCTATATGATCCTTTTACCAAGTCGAATATCATAAGAAAATAAAAAGTTATAATATCAGTAAAATAATACAACAGTGGTGGAGGGTGAAATCTTCGAAATATGGCTACAAAATTGACACGTCATTGGTAATACACCAATCAAAAGAAGAATTTATAGGATACTACCAATCGTTTTAACTGGTTGCAGAGTCGACTACGGTCAATCTACTTTCGATTCAACAGTCGAAATGAAGATGGCCGCCGAGGTGAGGTGGCTTTTAATTTTTCATGTATTTTGTGTAATTTATGCGGTTCTCGGTGAGACACCCCATCGAAAATTCGAATATAAATACTCGTTTAAGCCACCGTATCTCGCACAAAAAGATGGGAGCGTGCCTTTTTGGGAATACGGAGGAAGTAAGTAAAGTATCAACCTAACCAATTACGCGTGTTATAAAATACTGCCGTATGTTCTTTTCTTATAGTCGGCTTTTTGATTATTTAAATGGAAAGCACTATTATTTTGTTTGGAAATTCCAATTTTAATTGAAATTCATGCTCTTGAATGAATTTATGCATTAAAATGATGATATTTACATGGTAAAATTTGACGAAATTTCAACAATCACAACAGATGTACATGTTGTTATTTACATTTGAAATACTAATTTAATTTATTCTAAACATTTAAACACAGTTAATTGTTCAAAATCTGTTTTCATACGTAGGAATTCAATTTTATAATTCAATGTTATGATATATAGAAGTTTATTATCATATCCATGAACTTATGGTATATCATATATTGTTTTATAAGTAATTTTTTGTTGTTCTATCATTTACAACAAATATTATCTTTATTTCAGATGCAATTGCTAGCGTGGAAAACGTTAGAGTTGCTCCATCGTTGAGAAGCCAAAAAGGTATATGAAAAATTGATTTTATTAACTTCTACTTTTAATTTTCTTAAATTATAATAAAGATTATTTCTTAGTGTAAATAAAGATATTTTAAACTGCCACATGGTAGTTATTATATGACATCCAATATTATTATATCAGGCATATGGGCAATAGAAGTTAACATAATGTAATCCTTTTATATTAATAAAAAGAGGTATGATATTTGAATTTAAAATAATATTTAGGTGCAATATGGGTGAAACAGCCTGTTACCTTTAATTGGTGGGAAGTTGAATTAATATTCAGAATAACAGGAAGAGGAAGAATTGGAGCAGATGGTTTAGCCTTTTGGTATACTGCTGAAAAGGGTGCTTATAATGGCACTGTCTTTGGTAGTTCTGATCAATGGAAAGGTCTTGGAATTTTCTTCGACTCCTTTGACAATGACAATAAACACAACAACCCTTACATCATGGCAGTCCTCAATGATGGCACAGAAAGCTTTGATCATACTAAGTGAATTACATTTTTATTATATTTTTTAGTGTTTTTAGTGTTAATTAATATTTTCAATGAATGATTCTTTACCTTGATTTTAATATAGTGATGGTACAACACAACTATCTGCTGGTTGTTTAAGAGATTTTCGTAATAAGCCATTTGCTACAAGAGCAAAAATTGAATATTATGAGAACATTCTAACAGTAAGTGTATTTGTAAATTTATATGTATTCTTATTTGCTATTGTACTTGTCATATAATGTTTAATGCTTAATTAAAGGTGCTATTCCATAATGGTATGACAAACAATGAACAAGATTATGAAATATGTTTCCGTGTTGAAAATGTTGTTCTACCAAAAGGAGGGTACTTTGGTGTTTCTGCTGCTACTGGTACTTATTATAAGAAGAATATCAAGTTAATCTTTATTTCAATATAATTACAATTTTCTATTATGTTTCATTTAAGGTGGTTTGGCCGATGATCATGATGTTTCACATTTCTTAACACATTCTCTACTTCTTACTGGTCAGATGAGGACTGAGGAACATAAAGTATCTCTTGAGCTTGAACAACAAAAGCTTAGTCAGGAGTATATGGATTACCAGAAAAAATTGGAACAACAGAAAGAAGAGTATCGGAGGTAAAGAACATTACACAAGCATATTTCAAGTATAAAGTGTGTTTTCACAAAATAATTTAATTCAACAGAGATCATCCAAACGAACATCGTGAGAAAGAAGAATTTGTAGAATATTTTGAAACTGATAATCAAAGAGAATTGCGACAAATTTTCTCTGGTCAAAGTCAAATGTTCGATGCGCTGCGCGAACTTAATAGGAAACTCGACGAAATAGTTGGAAGACAAGAGCGATCTTTAAGTTTAATATCCCAACTTCAAGTTGGTGGTAAGATCTTATTGAATCATCGATAATTAAACATAAATGTAAATAGGAAATTTAGCAACTATAAAATAAGTAGGTGTGCAAGTGGGAGGCCAACCAGGACAAATACAGCTTATTGATACAATTCGTCGACAAGAAGTCGATACTGTATTAAATAATCAAAAAAATATAATAAATACAGCAAAACAAATAGAATCTTACATAAATGAGGTGCATTCCAAGACTGATCTTATTCTTAATAATCAAGCTCGAAGTCCTACCGCTCAGGTGTTTATTGACATTTAATTTTGTTAGTTTTCCATTAATATTTTCAACTAAAAATGAATATTATATAGGTGCAGCCAATGGGATATGATTATCATTCACTTATTTCGGAAATGCGAGATGGACTTAATACATTAAAAAGAGATATTACTCAAATAAACACTAAAGTAAACAATGGTGGAACAGATTGTCCAACAACGAACTGTTTAACAACAACGATGTTCTTACTTTTTGTGGCAGTTCAGATGATCATTTTGCTAGCGTACAGCATGTACCGGTAAATATTTGCTTTACTTTAAATATTTACTTTGTCTTATATAGATGATGTAGTCATAATTTATCGAACTTAAATTATCTTTTTGTTTGCAGAGACAACAAAGAAGCACAGGCGAAGAAGTTGTACTAATGCTTATTTTCAATCCTACAGTGCAAAAGTAAGGGTATAAAGATCAATTTCTACCTTTGCATACTGATTTAATATTTTTATCACTTGTTAATCGTATTCGTAAAACATGCATTTTTGCTGAACATTTGTACAATAAACACATTCTTCATCCACGATAGACCTAACGTGATATGATAAGGAGCAGTCAATGCTCCTAAAGTATGATAAAAAAGAAATTAATTATGCTCAGCTTGGTATAATTCAGTCATTTTGAATATAATTCTCAACGCGTCATATGTTTCTTGTCATTGTGAACCATAGACATAGATATATATAAAGTGACAGAAAGTAGGCGCGAAATCGAGGTGAATAATCTAATATCTTATTGATATTCAGTGATCTTCGAATGTGACAAATTTTGTTGTGTTTAGATGGTTGTGTATGATATATATTCTTTTATCATCGTTCATTAGAAATATTTTGTGTTATGTGCACATTTTTTTTTAACCAGTTTTCTTTAAAAAATAATTGTCTTTTTCTTACATATTGATTTATTGTAACATTAAAAAATATATAAATGTTTATATATAAATTTTGTATGGAAAATTGGCATATCGAATAACGGAAGCTGAGACAATTTTTTCCCCAAGAAATCCAATAATTCTTATTATATTACTTATGATATTTGTCGATCTGGTACTACATTCCCTTAGGCGATCGAGCGTGTAGGTAAGTTCCACGTTTCTAACGTGTCGGATACTTAAAATTTAAAATAAGGAACCCGTAATATGGCTCTATCGAATTCAAAGTAAAAAAGCAGAATGGGAAAGCGACGTCGAACAATCACTACGTCCCCGAAGCTCTATTATAAGAAAAGTTTTTATTAATCGAATACGTACTTTGTAAGTGTATATGGTGTATCGAGTAGAAGCGTAGAGAAAAACAAACTCGAATTATCCGCAAACTCGGTATTCTTGTCAACCTTATTGCATTTGTAAAAGTTTATCAAAGATTGTAAATGTATAATGAAATATATCTGATAATAAAATTACTAATCGAAAAAATATGATTTGAAGTTTAATGAACGAGTTGAACTTCAAAGAAACTTGCACGAGACTGCGACTATTTGAAAACTAATTGTAAGTGATATATCGATCAACCATAATCCTCGAAACGATTGAAGCGATTGATCGAAATCTGATGTAACGAGTAATGTAACAAATTGCACAACGGTTTTGCTGAGTCTTCTTATCAATTTTTGAAGAATTGGATATGGATATGTGATTATTTTGTAAAGATTTAAAACATATATTATATGTTAAACTTTATCAAATGTCTTTTGTACAAATAATTCCATTTTTATTTCCTTTACAAGCAAAATATAATTCTCTTTCGTACTATATAGTTCCCTGATGAAACGGTATAGAAAACTAGATAAAGAGTGAAATATTAAAAAGCGTAAATTAAAGTATTATGGTTATAACCTATAACGTAACAACGAAACAGTAAAACGGTGAAGCTTCATAACTAATTAATAAAGCTTTTAGTAAAATTTAAAAAATTAACTATTAAATAAAACTGTTATTTAAATAGAATTGTTCAGTTCTGTTTATCAGCATAAAGCTGTTTGGTTACTAATTTTATTGATTTCGCTAAGGATTATTTCATTTATCAGGCACCTATACCTAAAGAAATATTTGTTTAACGTTCTATATCACAAAGTAATATTTTTTAAAATTAACATTTTTATGGAACAACAAATTTATCAATTCGGTATCAAAAATTCACACATACAACACAAGTTTCACGATAGAATTCTCTTATACATTTAAATGTATAATATTAATTTTGTAGTTTTTTATATTGAGGTATTTTTTATTAAGTTTCTAATATAGTTATACATTATTTAATCCAGTATTTCTTTTCTTATCAGTGGTTCCCAAACTTTCTTTAATCACAGCGTACTTTAGAAAATGTACAAATATTTTGATCCATTTTGTTTATAGATTTTAAAATTTACTCGAAAGAGGTATTTATATGTATCAAGATTGGAGTAAATTAGAGATGTGTAATACAATTAAAAATACTGAAAAATCATAGATATGTACTTAGTTTATCGGCGGCGGCGCACCCTCTGGGAACCACTGTCATAGAAAGAGGTTCCTTCAAGTTTGCTTCTTCAAATTTATAACGCAATAGCAGAATTTTAAAAGTTTCAGTAGCCAAGTCATATAAATTCTAGACTACGAAACTTGTGATTTATAAGTTCGAATATTCTATCTTTTATTCATTCGCGAACACTCAAGCACTTTGTAACAATCAGTGTCAAACAAGGCGAAAGAGAGAAAACGCATCGTGGTTAAATCTTGCGAATGATTCAATGAAAACTGAAACGATGCTTTTGGGAAGAGAAACTGATGCATATTTGCAATGAGATGAGTACGCTGTCTTCGTATAACTGAAGAGATGATCCTATTTTATCTTTTTTTATAACGGATATTTCAACTTATATATGCAACGCAGTGCTTGATAAAAATGTTCACGTAAGATAAGTGAAATAAGATACAGACGTACGGACGTTGTTTATATTCGTAAATATTGTATGCAAATCTAAAAATTTGACACGTCTTTGAACACATATAACTAAAATGCAAAGCGAATAAGCAGTACTAGAAGTCGAGGATACAACACATTGAATTAAAATATACGATATTATATCTCTTTATCGTTACACAAGCGAGATGTGAAAATGAATAAGCGGTTCTAGAAACTGATAATAGAATTCAATATCGTTATATTTTGTTTAAATTTTGATAGATAACTTTCATTTCTGACTAACGACAATACCTTGAAATACGAAGAAGAACGTACCAAATTCAGTTATCCAATATTTTGCCACATCTTCCGTGTACGAAGAAGAACCAATGACGTATCTTCTTCTACGGACCATTTCGATTATAAAAAAAAGAAAAAAAGACAGAAGAAGCTGATGGAGACGTGGAAGTACTCGTAGATGCTGGGCGTTCAAGAAAACGCGGTAAGGGGTGAGGTAAAAATTGGAAATTCGCTATATTTCACTCGGATCGTCCATTTCTGGGAATGTTTCACCCCGATACGGTGTGCCAGCCCCTTTGGCGACAATGTGACCAATAAGAACGGTTATCTAGTGGCGCAGAATCCGCAGAATTCAACCCTTGTTGCGGCGAACAGTCTCGATTGGTGCGGTACGATCCAATCGCACGCTAGCCGATATTGATCTTCTTGAACGGGGGTTGAATTGTTGAAACTTTTTTATTGGCAAAGTTGTAAAGTGTTTTATGGCTGACGGGGAAACTGGCGGCGGCGGTGTTATGCGATGACCATGAGTTATTAAAATTGTCGAGGACGCTTCGATGCTTTTGCGAATTAATGGAGAGGATTCGCTGAAATGACCAAAGGAATGGTTATTATAATTTTATATTTTGGAGCGTTTGCTAAATTTCGTTCTCCCTATTATGTTATCCCTTGCCAAATTTGCCATTTGATTTAAATTTGAACTCTTCCCTAGGTCATGCAAAATTGAAATATAGGTTCTCACAAACATGTTTCTTAATACAGATATAATTATTTGGAAATTGGTGATTCAGAATTTCAAATGTTCTTTGAAAATATCGTCTCGCCGAATGTTAGATGCAGGTTGTTGTCATAACGAAATGGATATTCATTGGGAAGGCGAAAGATGAAAAAACAGCCTCTCTTAAAATAACAGTTTAGAGAAAAATCATCGCCACTTTACTGTGTAAGCAAAAGTTACCCCCGTTGCGATATAATGGCATGTCGTACTCGATAGTATGACAAACTCTACAAAAAATGCATAGGGGAGAATGAAAATATGTCAGGCATTTATAAACCTAATCAAATTTATTTTGTATGGAAAAGATACGAATAGATTTGGCTTGATGCACATGACGATTTTATGTTTTTATTTTCCGAATATCGATCGAATATTTTAAATCGGATATGAACATTTCACAATATTATTAAGAAATTGAAATAGAAGGAAAAAGAGTGAAGGGTAGAAGAAGAAAGCGAAACGGTAGAAGAAATAACAAGCTTTTCCTTTAATAGGAGGATCGGCAAAGAGGGTATACAGAGTAAAAAGGGGGGTGGGGATGGAAGGAAAGAAGAGGAAAGAGAAGAAAAAGAAATAATACCAAAGAATACCACACCTCTACTTATCGATATATACTGGAATTTACTAATAATTCAATTCGTTAACAATAATATAATATGTATTCGTAGAAATCAAATTAATGATTCAATTATAAGTTAGATTTCATTTAAATTTCATTTTTCCCTCGAACAAATGTCTCGTGTGCGCGATTCACCCTAATAAATCAGAAATTCAGTTCTGCGTGTCCAATCATCGATAGTGCGAATCGCAGAGAGAATATCGGCCATAACGAATCGAAATATATTCTGTCACGTGCGTACATCTGCAAGGGTGGAGACGATTGTCTAATAGATTCGTACAAATAGACATCAATATACATGTACAAATATACACGGTATTTCAAAAAGAAATGTTTCAACAGTGACGATCATTTCTTTTAGTATTATCCTGTGCTTGAAGGTCATCCTTCACGCAGTAATTAATTTTATAATAATGCGAAATCATAAGAAATAATTCTCCGCTTCTTCATTAATATCACGTTATTTACTCTTTATCTGATTGTGAAGTGTAAACATATTGTAAATAATGTCAATGCAGCAGACAATGGAACTTTACGTCATTTTTCAAGAAAATGGTTGAGTTGCGACCTGTGGTTCCTTCGAAATCTTTTGTTCCTCAACAACTTTGTTTGAGACGAGTTCTATACGATGCAATAAAAAATTGATTTTAATATATATTAGATAGTGGTCACGACGCTTATTTTTTATACATTCAGTACAGTTTAATCGGTTATCAATGTTCCGAGTTCATCTTCTCCTTGATACTCGTTAGATCGATATTCTAAATTAACGTTTCCACTGCTCATTTTTTAGACAAGTACAAACTTTAGGCCAAACTTTAGGGAACACCCAGTATATACATTATATACGAAAGCGAGGCGTATAGAATGGCGCAATACACGAAATGCGCGATTTATGTAATCGGTCTCGATGCAAGGAGGATGATTTAGGGTAGTCGGAGACGTAATTCACCGAACGATTTGGTTGATCGAATTGCCAAAACGCGTCTATCGGTTCGATTGATTAAAAGCTCGGCTGCACTTTTGGGGTGGCCCGATTGAAAGTCATATTCATACGAGAGCGGGGAAGGCTGCGTTTTGTCGAGATCGTGTTATCGTTCCTCCTGCTAGGATCAACCCCTACGACGAACAACCCCTAATTTTATTCATTACGTATCTGTTCAGTTTGGTTAAATGTTGGATTGTGCAGAGATGATTAACGCGCAATTTATTCGATTAACGAATGTGTTGAGCAATACGCGAATGGTATAAACGAACGAATAAATGTTAATTGGCAGATTTGAGTGGGTTATGGAGTTTGTACGATATGTACGAACCTACAATGAGGGATTGAAAGAAATTGGATACATTAGGATCAGTTTTAGATAAATCGAAGGGGTTATACAAAATAACAATCCATACGATACTACGATGTCGATGTATACGATACCATTCGCGATCGTCGATGATATCGCGTATTTTTTCCATTTCTCGGAGAGAAAACTTCTGCGATAAAAAATAAAAATTGATCGTCCATGGAATCGCAAGCCCGAAAGTAGACTTTGTTCGTCAAGGTTCGTCGGGCAAGGAACAATAAGAATTTATTGAGCAAGAAAGAACACTAGGGATGATGACATTTATAATCTTACACGAGAATCATAGATCAACGATGTTTTTGCTCGGCTTATAGGGGTGTCTTTGGACACTGAATTCGATTTTAATTATTATTAATCGTCCTTCGTCACCGAGAGGGGTACTAGACTTTCCTCGCTTTCCCGTATAACTTTCATGCTAATGTTCATTAGCTTTTAATCTTTCTGACAGCGAATACAAAGTTAACAAAGAAATTGTTTCACAGGAATTACGCAATTTAAACGATCAATATGGCTACGATAATACGTTGACGTACGTGAAATAAAGATAACTACTATTCGATGTGCAAAATCTCGGAATATTCATATCCTAAATTGATTATTATTTCTTTTCTTTTTTCTTTTTGCAACTCGTTGATACGTAATTCATTACGGTGTTACAGAGAACGAACCACCGAACGTGCAAACGTAGGCTTTTATCGCCGTTGCAAAGTGACGACCGAGGAAAACAAAGTAGCGACTACTTAAGAGGAGAGTATCGAACCACTTAAGCAGTAATCTGTCGAGGAGCGTCCTCTTTATTCCGCCCTGTCAGGGGTGGTTTGTGTACACTGGCCAGTGTACGTGGCAACCCCTTGTAGATGGGGTGAATCCTGCGTAGCTCGCCGCAAGGGTAAGTAACTTTTGTCTCTCGTGGACACGCGATTCTACCGGCTGGGGTCTTTCACGAGAATTTCGGCGCACGTAGATGGAAGCTAGCCACTCAGAATGGTCAGTTTATGTGGTTTCTGGATATTTATGGGGTGCAGGAACGATCCGAGGGACTGGATCACCGCTGCCAGCTATATATCCTACAAATTGGACGCGGAAACTCGTGAAAATGCGAGCCAATGGCATGATCGAATTTCCGCCGTTCGTATGCATTCGCTCTATCGAGCTTTCGAATACTCGTATCCCATTTAATGTTTTCGAAAAGACGGGTAGTTTATCTATAGATACACAATGACTCTCGAAAGTATTCGAACATTTACCATAGAACATTCTATGCTAAACTTTTTGAAACTTCACTAACGATATGCGAGATGCGATTGTCATAGTTACGTTGGTAAAGTTTGAAATAAAAAAAATAGAATGGAAGAATAGAATGAAAAGAATGGATATGAAAAAGAAAGATGTTACTTAGGATCTTTAAAAAATACAAACTTTAAAAAAGCAACGATTCGTATTGCAACGTATCGAAGCTTAATACGAAGCAAATGATACGATGAATTACGTGTAGCCGTATATGTATATTGCGTTATGGTGCGCCGTACGCGAGCACTTGTAATTTAATATTCGCACCCCGTGAACACGTTCATTACTTAAGTCCACACCCGGTACAATGCATCCCTTTGCTCGTATATCCATGATCATTCTACCAGGACTAATGCACCGTGTGGCCAAATGCTCGATGCGATTTAAATGCCAGGGGTTAGTCAAGTATCTCGTCTACGGTAGTTAACACCCTCGACACAGTTTGCGCTAGCAATTCCCTCTTCCTTCTTTCCTCCAGGGACTTGTTAACAGCCGTTTCACTCGGAATCCACGTCTGCTGTCATTTATTTGAATTTTTTGTTGTTTAAGCTAATTTAGTAGCGTAACATTATCATGTTCAGTTGAAAAAGTTTACTTCGTTCGGAAGGAATTACATCGATTGTTCTTTATAAGAAGAAATTCACGAAATTACTTTAGCCGTGGAATAAAGGGCATAGATAAAGGTAAAAATAAAGGAACAGTTTTTATAAATTCAATTATCGTAACGATCGTAAGATGTAGTAAGGTTTCGATAGATTTCCTTACGATTTCAACTTATGTTTGACGAATTATGCCATGTAATATTTCATTTTAGTGGTCGCTGAGGGTATTTCTTGCGTTGAAACATTTGACGCTATACATTATACGAGGGAGTTAATGTAACGAGCCAAATTACGAGCGACGCGTGTGCTAATTCGAGTTTATAATTTTAACGGCGCGTACAGAAACGATGCGACGATTCTCGCTGATTTAATTAACCCCAGGGGTTCCATTTCGTCTGTCGTTTCGAGTAACGCGTCCTCGATGCTTTTTAAGACAGTGGTCATGGAAATAACGACCAACTGTAACAAATCAGTTTATAGTAGCGTTGTCAGTCGGCAGACTGTCGCTATTAACAGCATCATCTTAATAATTTTTATGTTATAAGATACAGAATACACCAAGTGAAACGAAATACTTTGAAATAAAGTAACTTAACACAAACTGTCGCGGTAATCTACAACTCAACGATACCAGTTGAGAATTAGTAGACGATAATATATTATAACATTACGAACAAATGAAATATACAACGAACAAGAATATTCGGATCTTATTTACTAAAAATATTAGGCAGCAAAAACCGATCGCGAATTACATTATTATTTTCGCATTAACGGAAACGGAATTAATAAAAATTAATTATCGGAAACTCGTGGATATTTACGACGTCGACGAACTGTCTACCGAGGCAGGGCCGTTCGAATTAATTACACTTCGATGCAATTTTTCTCTGTCCCATGGATACAAATCGGAATAGAACTGGAGGGAAGCTCCTTGGTTTCCATGGCTCTTGGATTTTCGTCGTATCGTTAGGGTGGTACCCTGCCGCGCTTCCGGTATCCGGTTCCGCCAGCTATTTTTATACCAAGGGGGCCAAGGGAGCGATGATTCCATGGAATCTGAAAAGTCAGTCGGGCGAAAACGGCGACCGCGTACGAAAAGGGAGAACGAATCTGTAAGGGAAGAAACAGTGGAGATAGAAGGGGGACGAGACAAGCTAGCGATATGTCGTCACATCCGCTTGGACGAACAGAGAATCACGACGTGTCATTTGTCAGCGAGATGCTTTTTCCGGAAACTCGCCGTTCGCAGGGAGTCCGCCGGAAGTCGCCACGCTAATCGTTCTATAGAAAATGTGCACGCTTAGTGTTTATTCGATTGGATCGAGCCATGGTTGCATATAACGGTAGAATCACAGAAGAACGCGATTACGACAACTTTATTGTCTCTTTTATTGTATCAACTTTATTGTATAGTTGTTCAATTTTTAATTTCATCGAGTTCATTTTGAAGTTTATATATTGTTAAAACGATAACTTATATTTACATACTTGGTGACCATAACCGAAAATCCTCTTAAACTTTGTACCAAGCAGTAAAAAGAAACGAATATCGTAGAACGTCAAAGTGATTATAAAACATCGTTATTAAATATTCAAGATCATCGTGTTATAAATCATCGTCTTCATCAGGGAGAACTCGAGCAGGAATCGTTCTACGCATAAATTCTTTTCGAATTTACGACTCACGGTTGCCGCATTAGACACGGGTAACTTTTTATGGTGATTTCGATAGCCGCACACGCTTCGCTCTTGCTCTCGGTGCGCATCCCCCACGCGTACGATCGAGAATTTGTCGAATCATCCTCGACTGAACTCGCAAGGGCTTGTTCCATTGTACTCCTTTAGGGTCTTGTAACGTATCTGCATTCCCTTTCTTCCGGCGGCGAGAAAATCGTAAACTATATGAGGTAGAAACATCTAAATACGAACGAATTGTGTTGGATGAATATTGTAGGACCGACGTGCAAGATTCGTAAGGAGGCGACTTTCTAATAGATTTCACTTTTACCACGAGTGTATATCTGGTAAATTATAATGCTGTGAACAACTGGAGAATTATAAGAAACATTCAAAAGGTAGCGATAAAATTTGCAGACTAGGGAACTTCACCTGAAAATTTTCTTTCTACTGTACGTTAAGCGAAAAAACAGACTTACAAGAATACTCGTCGTCTTTGTGACTCATCGAATTCGCGTGGAGAAGTTCCTTACAACAGTTTGTACAGATAAACAGATCGAGATAAATGGATTCCTCGAATAAATTCTGAGAACTATCCTTCGAAAGACGTATTTATTCCCTGGCTCGCATAATGCAAACTTGTATCTTATCTACATATCTCAAGCAATAGTAGTGGGTAGGGTAGACCATAATCTGGCACGGAGACGATCGAAACCTTTCAGAAAAATGAATTTATTCCTGGATT
The DNA here is from genome assembly GCA_014737365.1 of Bombus soroeensis. Taxonomy (NCBI): domain Eukaryota; kingdom Metazoa; phylum Arthropoda; class Insecta; order Hymenoptera; family Apidae; genus Bombus; species Bombus soroeensis. The sequence goes on along the minus strand of JACXIL010000055.1, from coordinate 685,626 downwards.
TATGTCCATCGTTTGCCGTCGTCTCGCTCATAAATCATCTGAATCCAAAACGGAGATGAACTCGCACAGTAGCACGCGAAGGAACACCCTTTCATACGAAACTTTGGCAAGTTTTCCCTCGACAGCGTATAGAATTCTTTCTATCCCTCACCCTTTGCTCGTAGTTAATCCTCTTGTATTGTTAAACGTCACGTGAAACGCCGTGTCCACAGAACAAATTATGATTTTCCCTCCAGAGAATCTTTCTTTCTTTTGTCACAAGTGCACTGGAAAATATAGTTTGATAACAGAAGTGGATTTTTGTAACGATATCGTAACAGTAGCGAGACGGTTTGCTTTTTCTAAAAAGTAATTGACGTTGCTTTGAGTACTTATGCCAACAAAATTACGTTATGAATAACACAGCATTGGTTCCTTCTTTAAAGCTATAATGTATCATCCGCAGTAAATAATCAAGAGGAAGGATTATAATATTATCGAAAAATATAACGATAATAAAGAATTTAGCAAAGCGAAAACTCGTCGGCGACGTAGTTTTTGGGACGAATTTCTGGGATAGAAGTCAGTTGGAATTGACAGTAACCAGGAGAGCCCGGGACATTGGCTCCAGACTTCCTGGCGCCGTCGCGACGCTTCCCAGCTTTTGGCAAAACATATCCTATCTCGTCGTATCCTGAAGCGGGCGCCTAGTTTTTTTATGGCCACCGCCAGTAAGACCCCCGGTTCCAGGCTTCCGAAGTTCCCCCATAAAATCTATTCTCCTCGTTGCTCTGCCCCCGACGACTTCTCTATATCTGGTTGCATCCTCCTCTGCGGACTGTTCCTCTTCTTTGCGAAAACTACCTTGTAGGTTGTGCCGATGGCGGAGATTCTGCTCCTGGAATGGGAAACGGCACGTGTCGGTCTAGAAGGTTAGTTTCAGAATAAGAATAGGCTCGGGACCTTGATCATTGAATTACTACAAAAAGACGATACAAGGATCTAACGTAATAATTCGATTCTTGGTTTGATAGAAGTGCGGCGCGTTTAAAAAATCGTCAATTTTTAGACATCCCCGAAGATTAGCGGTTATTCGCCAATATAGAAGTTTCGTAACCATTAAATGAGATTATTTAACGAGAAAAATGTTACAATTGATAAAAATTGTATGGAGCGATATGAAACCTTCGCACGTTACATAATCGAGCAAAGTCTTCCGCTAGTTTCGACATCCGCGACAAATTTCTGTTACTTTCAAAATTTCACGCTATATCTCTCAATCTTGCGCAAGCAAAATCGTAGAAATCGTAGAAACAATTTTATTCGACGATTTCATCTGAAACGACCCTGCTGCCAGCATATCTGTCACAAAAGGAATAACGACGTTTTATGCCCCTGAAAAGGTTCAAAAGTTCCGATAACGTTAGAACGCTATGCTTGCTAGCGGGCAGACGTTCGGGTAGTTGACTCATTCTTACAACTTCCATGTATCTAGCTCCACTGATATCAATCTGATTCGGTCCTCGATAAAGTTTCTCCTAGGTACATGAGATGTATATAATGGAGAAAGTTTCTAGGATGGGTGTAGCAACGATTCGACGACAGGGTGCATCGCGAACAGTGGATAGGACAAGGGGGGTGATAAACTTGTCCGGGAGAGAAAGGAGCGGGAAATTGCTAGATGGAGGCATCTCCGGGGGTTGTTCCTATATTTATTGCCATTGAAGGGCCGAGGAACGGTGCTAGTATCTTTCGGTTTGCTCCAAAAATGAGTTGTCTGGAGATCGCCTGGCAAACTGATTCATTCGTGGATTCAGGAGCCACATGGAGATGTTGATCGAGATAGGACGTCGGAGATGGATGCTTAGTCTTGCATGTTTGCTTTGTCGAAATAGGGCGAGGGATAAGGAATGATCTTTAATTGCGCGACAACGATTTATGGAAAAAGTGCGAAAGAATTTCGTTAGCGAGCGATAAGAACTTCGTGAAAACTTTAATAACTTCACGAGTTGCAAAATTATCATTATTAATACATTCGCATGTAACATATTGATCGGTGATATTATACTTTTCATAAGCGCAACGTAAAATAAAATAGAACAAACAGCAAGACAAATAAACGAGTATTATTATGCGCTTGAATATTACCTCAGCTTTGTAAAATTTAACGAATTCTGTAATTCTTAGGATGCGCTCAGACCCTGAGTCGAAGGGAAGTATATTGTATCATTAGGAAGTGCGATAAATTGTATTTTCCAATTAACGTCGATACCGTTTGTCGCGATAAAAATTTCATAAACCTTCGAACATAGAATAAAAATTTATTCGTTAAACAAAACGCTTAAATACTCATAAAAATGTATTATCAGCTCGACGTAAGCGGTGCTTGCTCCATCTTGGAGTCCCCGCTGGAAACGGATGATAAGGCAGGCCAAGGCTAACGTTTTCCACAAGAGAGAAAACATTTTCCTCGTGCGGTAAAAAAGCAGAAATGAATGAAAATTGGATTATAAGCGCCGTCCTGGCAACTGTCCAACCGAAACTTTTCTCTTTGACGCTGGAAGCGCAAGATTTATCTCGTGCTATCCACTTTCTAATCGATGTCGGTTTGTCCTGGTTTCTCAAATACACTTCCGAAACTCTCGAGAACACTCTTAAAATGTATTACGTTTATTCCCTGTAAAAGCGTGTCGTATCGAAATAACCTTTGTACGTAAACTGATAAAATGATTCTCTTTGTTTCCTGGTACCTGTACTTGTATATTTTTAGTACCTGGTACTTGTCTATTTTTTATCGACGGAACAAGCGCAAATGTTACAGAGTTTTGGAAGACGGACGAATATAATTTGAAAAATGATGTGTTGGACGAGAATCGGTTGTTAAAGTTGTAACGTTGCTGTAACGACGACAAAGTAGAGGTAATTATTAAGATTTTGGCAACGAAATACTGGCCCCGTTCCTATTCTCTTCATGCGTGACGCCAAGTCGGCTATGAATACGCTTTTTCCGTGTCAATAGATTTCTCAATTCTGATGATTTTCTTCTTAAAAAACTACTTCGTATTTTACAAGAGGCGTTTGGACGGTTATCGCATTGTTAGTATTCAGTTTCTCGAAAAATGAATTACTACCATAAGTATGTTCATCGCGACAAACTATTATAAATAATGGCAAATTCCAACGCGTTTGGAAAAATATCGTTCGTAATATCGTCGCTTGCTCTCTACTTGCGATCGGTTCGTAATACAAAAGTTGCATAAACCGTACGTCGAACCGAGCGAACAAGTGTGATTAAAGTTTCCGGGCTGGTTGAAAAATCACGTAAACGCAGTCGGGTTGTCCTCGAGGCATTTGAAATGCAGGTCGTGCCCACGTATCCCAAGCTATTTGCCCGCTACGTATATCGAGCATCGCCCACGCCCCGCCGGTTTATGCACAGGTGCATTCTGTTGGGCGACAACGACAACGTGAAAAAGACGCCCACGTTTATTTTTCTTTCGTAGTGCCGCCGACGCGCGAAGAATGCGAGGAACGCGCGAGCTTACGCGTCTTGTGGGTGGCCTACGCGATTAGAAGAAGCAACAGGCTGTTAATCGTCCTTCTCGTCATTTTATTCGCCACAATTTCACGGCGTGTCGATCGCCGTGGACGCTGGTCATCGCGTTGCGAGGAAATCGACGACCACTTCCTTCGTGTGTAGATAAATACCGGATGGCCGATATGTGTCATACTTTTCCGCGTAACTCTTTTAATTCCGACCTCGTTATATAATAATCCAATGAGAAACGGATACAACCGCGATTTTCGGGAAGTCGCAGGGGAAAAGCATACGGGAATCGTGCTGGTACACGAACGTTTATTTTGAACGAATAATGAACTGGTGACTGGTACTCGGCCTGGTAAAAGTGGTATATGCAGTAGAGCGAGTGGCTCGTTTTAGAGGCTGTATAGTGGATTTAAAATGAAGCATGAAGATTTATGTTTGTCCTGTGTACCTGATGTGTGCGATATCGGTTTTTCTACGATATCCAGATCAAGTTGAAGTTCGTGAATAAGTGTGGCTCGAATCAAGAGTGTCGATTTTCGGAGGTGTTTTTTACGACAAAGAAGAAGTAAGTTTGTCAATAATTAGCAATATCGGCTACACAGATAACATGAGCGTTCACTTCCTTTGCACTTTAGCAACTTTATAACTTATTCGTATCGTGTGTCAGAGATTGTGTAATTATACGTAATCGTGTGTTTCCCGTTGGCAGACCGTAAGACACGTTTTCCGTATATTCTATGCCTCCAACTACAAAGACGTCCCAGAAAACTCGTTGAACGAAAGACGAGCAGGTTTTTAACAACGCAAACTACGCGAGTAATATACGATAACGAAAAAACGTGATGTCATCGACACATTCATACTGTATGAGGGACAGTAATATTTTTGGATTTCAGTCTCACGCTATTACTCAGCAGGTTAAATTTGCATGTGACAAAAACAAGATAGAAGGATGAAAAATCGGGACGGAGATTCTCTTCCGTTTATGTTCATTTATAAAGAATTCTTGTTATTTGATTTCACGGAATACGATACACGGAGTAGCGTAAAGCGCGTTACATCATTGCGTACTACGAAACGTACACGGTTCTGAATGGAGACTGGCTGGCATGACCAAATTTGGTGCGGTCTCGATTCTGTATCCGATGCTGGATTTGTTTCCAAGTTTACTTACAACTTGTACGGACCTCTTAACACGTTATTATGGAAATCTATTATTTTTCGCCTATTTTGCGAGATAATTCTCAGCGAACCAAAGAACTTTTCAAATCGTTTCCTTAATGTCGTTAGATTTCAGGGCTTTTCAGGAAGCGAGACATTTGGAGATCGCTCGCCGTGTTTTCTTGTCACGCGTGTGATTGGTTCTTTTTATTTTTAGAGGAGAGTCTGTTTATTTGGATTAGTTATTTGGATGAAGCCAGGGAAGCGCGTAGCGCGGCGAGGCCCGCGCGAGATTGTTATCGATCATCGTGTTATTGAAATTTTCTGAAACAAAGAATATCGCCTATTTAAATATCTTGTGATTTGCAAATTACCTGTTGATATAATTATTAGAAATTTTCTGTATAATTTCTAAATTTATTTAAAGTACATCCTTTTGTAATCGGACAGTAGGAAACACATAATACAGTTTATTATGAAAATTTTTAACGAAATATAAAATGTTTTTAACAAATTCCTAAATACGTATAGTAATATTGATATTTTGAGATAATACGATTTTCAAGTGAATTTTTAAGAGGGAATGTAAAGATAAAAAAACGTTTAAGGATTTAGTGATAGGAATGTAATAGTACTTAAGAAGATATACTTTATTGGTATTATTCATCGTATTTATAGACATACTGATCCGACTATGCCTAATACACGAAACAAAATTCGCAAAAGATAATAGCACTTTTATTTATTTACTTATAACTCGTATAAAATTATTGCACCTTTTACAATTAAAGTCTTACTTTTACGCTTATTAAGTGTTATCGCTTCGATCGGCTATTACAATTACAAATATTAGATATTAAACATTAAAATTTCATTGTTATAAATATCGCTGCAACTATACGTTAGAATGCATTAAAACGGTATAACGAGTATATTCCTGATTCGAACTAATCCAGTTAAAAAAGAAACTAGAAAAAAAGACGTTTGCCAATTGTCGTCTCGTTCGGAAAGGGTACTCAAGGCGCCTTAATTTTTTCGCGACACGCGCCGTCACTGACCTTGAACGAGAGGAACGCTCGAAACTGAAACGGCGGAGTCGCAAGAGTGTTGTCGGACGTGTGGTTGTGCCCGAAGTGACAAATTGATTTTGTGCAACGAAACAGGGCTTCTTTTCTATCTATGGATATTTTTTACGGTGAGTAGAATGTACGAATAGCCGGATAATATCGCGAAACCGACGGCTGGTGGCGATGCTGCCGGTTCCTATTGATTTTTCCGTGATTTCCGACAGATGGGCGTGCTGCTCTCGTTTAGACTTTTCCAATCGTTCCTGCTCGTTTTCACACCGATAAAACGCGATCTGCCGCATTACTTTATTAATCGCTTAGAGGCATACACCTGCCTCTTGGCCGTATATGACCGTATACGTTTGAGAGTCGAGGCGGATTACGGGCGAGCTAACCTCAAAAACGAAGGGGGTAGGACCACCAAACGGGTGTCTCCCGAAATAGAGATGATTCACAACATCGCGACAAATTGACAGCTCGTGGCCTCTCCGCTCGTGCGTCTGTGCATCAACTTGTGCCGTTTGTTTCATGTTTCGCAAATCGATCATCGAAGTACATTTCGCCAACACTTTACTCTGTATCGTACTCTCTTCTCGATGCTCTTCTCTCGTTCCTCCCGTTTCTCTCTTACGTTTCGTTAAATGCGCGACGTGCCAAAACAATAGGACCGGAGAAAATCAATAGGCAGGCTGTAAGAGGTTAAATAGGGAAACCCATCTGCTACCACTGTTCACGAGACTTTATTAAGTTTCTGCGTTTGGCCAAGTTCGGGACCCTAGAAAATTCGTTCTGATTTCGCATCGACGATTTGCCACGGTTTTTAATTCCTCGCGATGTCACCGGGTCTTTTGTTTTACATTATTTCTAATCTTCTTCGCTTTTTTTCATCCGCCTAATTTTCTCCAGGAATCTTAGATAAGATACCCTTTCTCGTATTGCGTCCTTAAGGTCATGTTTTATTTTTTTGTTTTTTGAATTCATCGGGGGAGATATATAAATCAACTCTCCTTTCTTCGGCGGTGCAGTTATAAATACGTAACACGTCCCGTATCAGTGTTCGATTACATTAAATTCTTTGAGGATATCGTCGAAGTAAAATTGTCATGGCTCTTTTTATAGTCTTTTGACGGGTGGGTCATAGTGATTTTTTAAAAGCATATCGGTGATTTATCGGGTCACGACGTTCGATTAATTTTTAGCCTTTGACGATTATTGAACTACTTTGCAATTCCTCTTCTTTCATGTGTGCCTAATTTTTTTCTTTCTTTTTTTTTTTGTTGCATTCATTTCATCGATTTTACTCTAACGTGAATTCTCTGAATAACCTGAAACTACTGAATTCTCTATTCTTTTACTTTTAATAGAATTTTTTACGTTATAGAATGTTATTAAGTTTGATAAGTGGTCTGATACAATCGGAATAAAGAGAACAACAATTGAATACAAATAGTGGTAAAATAGTAACAAGTTTCCAAACTAGGATTTTGTAGAACTATGTAGAACTATATATTTATAAAAAAATAGGATTTTTTATTTAAAAAAAAAAAGATACTGTAAATTCGAAACGGTAGAGAGCGTGATGAAGGGAGAAGTTTTTTCTTATTGCAAATTGTCTTTAATAGAAAAAGGAATGAAAAAAGTTGGTTTAGTGGATGGTGAAACACACAGTTTTCCTATGTTTGCCGTGCACTTTCGGATTTAGAGTTCTTAATTCGCGCGGTGCGTGACCGATGCTCCTCCGCAGATTTATTTCCGTGGAATTGAGCCAGACTCACAATTTAATTATCGCGATCCACTTGGAGCCAGTTGAGAACTCGGCTTTAAGGTTTCATTGAGTTTATCCGAAGTGACGATCTTTATTCTCCGATCGACGCGAATAAAAAGGCCTCGCGGAAGCGGAAGGCCTCGAACAGCCCTCGTGACTCATTTCCAACGGAGATATCGCTCGGGATATTGCCATTCGAATGAATCGCACGATATCCAATCATTTGTAACCCCAAACTTCTTCAAATTTAATTATAATTCGTTTCAAATTCTCTGTTTTTCTTTCTTCCTTTGTCAACAATATCGGGTATGAAATGTTTTAAATTCTAGCTATATCTCTAGTTCTTTCTATACACACGGTTGGTTAAAGGCTAGAAATCCCTAGGCGCAGGATTTAAACTATTTATTAATTATTTAAGTTTATTTATCGCTAAGCCGCGGATGTTTAAGTAATTGATTTTCTAACAGACATAGAAACGAACAATAAACATTTATTTCGCTCCTTAAATATTAGTTAATAATAACTAAATATTTGAAATGCATATACATCCGCGTTTGTTGAACATACTTATTATTGATATAAATAACGCTTGTGAGATATACAGTTTTAAAATTCCGTTTTTGTTTATCAGGATAATGATCATGAGCATAATTGCATATAGAAATTGAATACATGTATCGAAGATGGCAAGCATATGTCTAACATAAATTGAAGATATGTAACGGAAGGATTTTAAAACGTTCGAAAAAAAAAAGTTCAGGATTTTTTTACTACCAAGAATTGTATTACATCATACGAAGGACTGTGAGTTACACAGAACGTATCAAATTTGATTAAATAAATTGGTAGTATGTGAAAGTAGATAGTCAGAATAAGATAGAATATATGTACATATATATATGGAAATGACAATCTAAGAGACATAAAAGTATCGACGCATCATTTCTTCGATGGACGATGATGTAGAAATCAAGATTGCATTATTACCGATGCAGTTATTATTACCGATGCTTAAACGCTTCCATTCAGGAATTAGATATTATTATTCATGCTGTCGATAACTCTGGTAAGCTGAACGGTCGCGCATTTGATTTATTTCGTAGAACTGATTTACTTGCCATTGAAAGCGGATGAATGAATCGAGCAAACTAACTTTACGCTTTCGTACGATTTTCAAGTCGCGAAATCATTACAGGCAATTTAAATTTCTTTAGACTCCTTGTTTGTTTGATTTATTACCGTATTTTATACGATAGTTTCGATTCGAATTCTTGGTTTTCAATTAGAAATTCTACATATCCTCGATAAAATGTTAATGTTGATTTCTTAACGTAGTTATTAATGAGAGTATTAGCTAACTGAACGATTAGTTAGTCCATCTGTTATGTAACGTATAATACATTAAACTTACAGATTAATCTACTTTGAAATAATGATATAATGTTTGCAATCGAAGAAGAATCTACTTATTCGTTGTTTTAATTATCTACGAAATAATTGGTAGATTCGTAATATATTCGTAACACATCGAGTACGTAATATTTTAGTTAGCATTGTCTAAGAGATAGATAATATAAATAGCATAAATATAAATCGTAGTAACGCTACTTTCATCAAACATCGTAATAAAGAAATGTATTCATCTTTTGTCAAGTTACTCTATCGTTCCACAACGACGATACATGATTATCATCATCCTTGTAGCTACAATTAGAATAAAATTGAATTTCTCGCCAGAAATTAATCATTTATCTGTGTGTAGAGCACAGGGCTATTCATAGTTTGCGAACGCTTGTATCATTTTTCTTTTCGAAACAAATGCCCGATTAAAGCGTTTCGTTATACAAGCTAGTGGACCATTGTACGGGAAAAATTGCGTCTGTAGAGGGATTACGCTTTTGTCGAACGGAGTACTTCATTTTCGATTATTGATTCATTTTCGTCACGGTTGCGACAAAACATTTGGCTCGGCCAAAACACACGTTTGTGCGTTTGGAAGACACAGTTCCGGTACGAGCTGTATAAATAGAAGCATGCGTATGTCCGGTGCGTGTAGAATATGCGATGCTTCGAAATAACGCGTTCTTTGTGCGTGAAATGCGTACGCGCGCGCAATACAGGCAGTGTGCATAAAGTAACTACAGGGTTGCTGTGCGCACGTGTTTCTGCGAAGATCATAATGGAGTTACGCGCCTCGGCCAACAGCCAGCGATGACGGGTAATCGCGTGAAATCGATTTTGTCATCGACTCGTTGAGATTAAGTCGAGACGGAATACTCGGGTGGTACAAGTTACGCGTCCGAATAACTTGGAACGTGTCATTTGTAATAATATAAATCGGCGATCGAAAGAGTTGTGGAAGAATTTTAATAGCTTCTATTTAAAACATGGATTGTGCAACTTCATTTAGAACACGTTGTCACGTTCGAAGTTCCGATGAGAACAGACAAAGAAAAGTTCTTGAAAATAAGTTTTGCTTTGAACAGAACGTGTAAAATATAGAACTAAAAGTGTTTCCATAATAGGAACAGATATTTCGTTTATGGAGATTTAAAAAGTTCTCAATTATAGTAACAAATATTGAATACTATTCGATGAATAGTACTACGAAGCGATATTAAATAATTATTACAGTCAGATCGATATTCCGAATATGTTATTTATCTGTAATTTACATAGACAATTCACAGTTCAATGTTTTATCTGGCCGGGCCTTGAATTACAGGATTGCTATTGTATTTCAGTTTATAATTTTCATCTTTTATGATTTTCATATCTTCTGTTCGATAAACACGCGAATAATATGTTATTATATTGTTATGTATAAAACTAGTACTTCGTTCGTTTGGTACTTTTATCTATCGTACCTGATCTTATTTGATACACGTTCTAAAACAACTTGCGTCCATAGAACTTTTATTATACAGATTCTAAAATATCTGTTCACTTGTTAACATTTGTTTCCATAAAAATTTCACAAGAACAGATATTTTTCTAAACAAAACATACAAGTTGGAACATAATTCTTTTAAAAACGAAAGATAACTGTCTATTTTGATCCCTGGTATAAACGTTTTACGTTCGGACGTTTCATATGCTCTGCCATTGTTATCTCTGTTTCATCATTACATCACGTTATCGTTATCGTCATCGTTATCGTTGTTCTTGTTATTATAATAATATTACACTACACATTCCAGTTCCATTCTTTTATTCGAGCTTGATACGTTTTGTTCTTGTCGTCGCAACTTATTTACTATTTATTCCTGTGTTATTACGAATAAATAATAACGGGGAAATAGTTAGAGGGAACAAAACGTTGAAATAAGAATGGAAAAGAATAGAGAAAGATGCGTAGAACACTAAAAAAACTTTTAAACTTTCAAAGGATATTGTCGATGGATAGAGATCAAAATGTTTCAACGTTGATAACCCCTGGTTCACGTGTTTATATGAATCTAATAATATGCAAATGATATACATGGCACTATTCAGCATTGACGCGTATCGTCAAACATTTTCGCATTATCTGTGTGAAAGGTCTGCGTAATTTTGGATAATCATGTAATTTCACGGTCATTTATTTAATATTCGTATATTTCCCCCGTCAGATTCGTTTCTTTTCCGCGGCTCCGTTTCTCTCGAAGGAAACAAACGACTTCGTTACGGGATCATTATGGCGATTGGTGAACCACATTGAGACGAAGTGGTCTCTTGGAACCAATTATACGCCTTGTTACATTTAATCCTCATTAACAGGTTACGTCGCTAGTTTATGTATTCTACATCAGCGATGCTGATAACAATAATAATAATATCTTGATATCTTGATGTTAAGGAGAGTAACAGGAGTAATGGTTATTTAAAAAAAAAAAAAAAAGAATTGCGGGAAGATCGATGAATCGATTTCGATTAGACGACACATTGTTTGAGAGACACTGTTTGTCACGAATGCACGATCTTGCACGATGCACGTCGAGACAACGGTATGCCTCGTTACTTTTTCTGCGACATTACACGGACTGCTAAGGAATTTATTTAAAAGGGGACGATTGTTCCATTAAATTGCCTTCTTGGGAATAAAAGTGCATCGTTGTCCGTAGACAACGTTGTCATCAAGAAGGATATTTCTGATGTTCAGAAGGCAACGGTGATATTTCGATAAGATTGTGGAAAGTGAATTTCTTATTATCTATCACGTTGTAGAGAAAGTAGATAATTAGATAATACTTATTGTACAACGTATATATAATGTTTAATGTATTTATTATAAATAACTATAGTATTTAGTGTTTAACATTTAGGTACAAAGACTCGTGTAGTAAGTATATATGTGAAAATTGCTCTTTACGAACGTGAATAGGAAAATGAATAGAAATGAATCGCAGGTTCCTCTGCCGTTATACCGTCGCTTTACTTTTATTTCATAAAGTCGTTGTCGTCAGGTATGCTCGTGTCTGCTTTCGATTTTTCTCATTTCTTATTCGTATGGTTACGCAAATTACGGGCTGTGGACCTTTCACGATAAATTCGGTAAGGCTCGTTTTTCTGTGACAAAGCCAACGATCGAAACTTGCGTGTATCGTATAATTTGGACATACTTGTATAATTATTTCTAACTTGTTATATTATATACGGAGATATTCATCGGAGCGATGCAGGAAGATTTGACGTTTTAATTAATGCGTATACGTGCAGATCTCGTTAAACCAGCAGCTATAGGAATTAAATAGAACGCGAAATAAAGTGTCTCGGCTAATTGCTTTTTCGATTGTACCGAGAAACGCATTTGCGGCGCATGTAAATCAATTCAAAGAAAAATGTAAGCGTCTCAGGGACGGTTTTACGTCTAATCGGTATCTAAAATGTAAAGATATACTTTCGCTTGTTTGATATTCACCCTCTGTAACTATAGAACTTTGTTTGTTTCTTTTACCATAGAAGTATATATATATATATCGATACGGAAGGACCTAATTAGCATAAAGTGAAAAATGATTGGGATATTGATCGCGATATAGAGATTGCAAAGAGATAACGATATGTACACAAATTGGCTTAAGATAATAACTAATTGCAAAACTCGTGTAATATTCAAGCAATATTCTTCTTCTCCCATTCTGTCCCTTTAAGAGTAAAAGTATCATTTCTATTTTCAGTTGTCACGTTGCGGTAATAATCATTATACAGATACTTTGCGTACGCTTGCGTGATACGCAAAAAACTTTTGCAAATGGCCTTGTTGGTTATCGAAATTGCTAGTCTGTGATATTTGTTCATTGTCATCGTCGCTCACCTGTTTCACTGCGACTTATTTTCATTTTCCTAGCGGTACGTTCATCCCCACGATCCATCCGGGCGTCACATTTAATCCAAGATCACCCTTGTTTGCGCAGTTTTAGGTTACAACGCGTCTAATGGATTATCCGTACATTCAGTCCAAAGTACCTTTCACTCCGTTGTCATCGATTCAATGGAGGTCCGTGTGCTGCACATAAAAATAACAATGATTCGATGTTTACTCAACTTATTAGACGATTTTACCGTGCTCCGTAGATCAGAGTGGAACGTTTCAGCTGACGTTCCGATCCTACGCAGGAGTAACTGGCTTTTAGCGTCGACGATCTTTTCGAAACTGTTCCGTTTTACTCCTTTTTCGCGAAAGAGCTCGGAAAATGTTCTCTCTTTAGCGGTACATATCTCGTTAGTTAGCAGGAACTGTACAAAGCATAGCGTAGCAAAGGATCGGATTGTTTGGAATCGTTATCGGAAGAGAAAATGGCAAAATCTACTTAGAAATTTCCGCCAAAAAATTAAACTCAAGTCGTGTTGCAGAAATCGACAACGTAAGAAGCATCGAAGTAACTATATTAGACTGTATCAGACGTTAATGCAGGCATGCGATTCAACGTTTGATTGTCTATTGCCCACTCATCCAGTTCACCACGAGACAGCCATCGTTTTCCACAAATTCGCTCGTATCTTCTTTAAGAGCCGCCGAACGTTCGAAAATCGCATGGATTAGAATTCTAGATCAATTTTAACCGGCCGAGACCATAGATCAGAGACCAGAATCGACAACGAAATTGCAGTCTATCGAGAGATCATCTATTGATCGGTTATGAAAGGCAGACAAGCCATTAATCGCAAAATTTTGTGGAAATGCGCAAGACATTCGGGGACGGGATGACGAGAGGGTGACGAGAGAGGGTCGATGGTACGAGGCGCGTGCCGATTGATCGGATTTACTGCCGGTTAGATTCTCTCTCGTAACGTAGCTACGTGTGCAACAAGCCCGTTATAAGATTACCCGTTATGAGCCGTGGCTTTATTAGTTATCTCTCGCGTCCTTTTTTACGACGGCCCAAGAGGCCCTTTATTACATATTGTTCGGCTCGATCATTCCATCGACCGCGCATTGTTGCCTCCGCTTTTCGACAGACTTCCTCGTTACACGTGGAAATTGCAGCGCTACCGGCGATAAACACTATCGAAAGTGAAGTTTATCGGTGAATAAGTGGCCTCGAGTAAATTATTGCAAATAACCGGTGTTATAAGCAATCGAGGCTGAAAAATTACACGATTCATCGGGCTAGGGATCGTCGTGTCTTCGTTCAAAATCTTTTTAATTGCGATCGATGTCGTCGGGTGAAGATTAAGATCGAGAAATATATTAATAAGGCATATAATCGATTGCATCGAATAATATATCATTTTCGTTATCGAATATATTTATTTGTTAGTGGATATATTCCGATGAGAGAGAAAACGTCTTTATCGATTACGAAAACGTAGTTTTTCCGATGTTCTTGTAAAATTAATTCGATGGGTGGCATTGCCTTGCCAAATTCAAATTTCGGAGAAATATTGTACACGCGCTAACTGGATAAATACCAGATTACCACGTGAAAGCAGGCTATCCTGAAACTGATCGTGCAAGAACTGTGCACAGCTGCCACACCCCGCCGCGGTCCATCGAGGACCTTGACGCCGGAGCTGGCCTTCCGGGTTATAAAATCCAGAATTTATTCCATCTCTGTCCTCGGTGTTTCTCTCGGACCTTACGACGAGTCTCTCAACGCTCGCGAACGTACAGTACGGGGCAGTAAAGGTAGGAAGAGAAAAAAAGACAAAGAGAGAAGGGGCGAAGGTAAAAGAGAAGGGCCAAGGGAGAGGTAGAAAAATGCACCTGTACATGTGAGAAATAGAATCCCGAACTGTCATTGCGGCCACGTAGTTACGTGTACGTGAATATCGTGGGAGGGTGCGACATCGGGGGTTGAAATGTGTAGGTATATGGAGCCAACATCACCGGAGCGTCTCGGCGTTGGAGGCGCCAAAGCGTCGCGGCGCCACCCCCGGCGCCCGCCATAACGCCGCCAGCACCCACCTCCCTCGATTCTCTCCAACTCCTATCTTCCCTACTCTTCCTCGTTCTAGCGTTCTCCATTCCCTTTGCATCTCTTCTCTTGGCTTTTTTTTCTCTCTCTTGAACCGTCCTCTCTTTTCGTTCATCTGTGCTTCTTTCATATCGCTTTTTGTTTATTTCTTTTTCTATGGTTTTCTACCCCGATGATTAATAATCGTATCAAATCAATCTTTATGTATCGTAAGGGTGATTTTATAAATAAAATTATCGAGTAAGCTGAAAGACTGTGCGTCTGTGGTAATGACAAAGATAGAGAAGTCTGTAGCGAAGGTTAATAGCTAACTCGTAAAATGTTCCAAACGTTCGACGATTCTCCTTTCGTTTTATACAATATCTACTTTTTCTCTCGCCATCTTGTCTTTGCACAAGCTTCGTCCGTTAATTGTCGTCTTCGAGTTCGATGTTTGTTCTCGGGGATGCTGAATTTTGCGAAAATCTCGTTGGCGCCGTCTCGCTTGTTGTCTCGCGAAAATAGAGTTCTCCTGGTCCTCTGACATTTCAGCCGATCCGTAAACTCTCTCGGTCAACGATACTTTTTGATTCTTTCGTTCTTGTTCTCTGTCACGTGTCAGAACAATCCCGGTTGCACCTGTTCTACCTCTGGAAGAAAATTTTCCCCTCCCCTCCACCCTCCACCTTCCGCCTTTCCTCTCGAAGAAGTTAATACTCGCTCGATGCGTTGCACGACAGAGTTATCGATATGATTTCTTTCCGGCCGTTTCTTCTCTTTGTTCTGGCCAAGAATAATTCAGTGCTTCTGTATCTGTTATTCAAATTGTGGCCGCGTTTTTTCGCGCGTCTCACGCCGCGCGCCGGCTTTGAATTTCAAATCCGACGAATCACACGATAGATCGATTACTCGAAGTAAGAGCAACAGGACTTAGTTTTATATATTCATACTTGTGACTTTGCGTTCCACGATGGCATTTTGTCTAAGTTCCTACTTTTCTTTCTGCCTTGTTCTATTTCAAATGAAATATTTTAATCGATCGGATACTAAATCGCAACAAAGTACGATTATATAAAGGAATAAAAAGTAATTGGTTTACTTTGATTAGTTTTCAGAAGTGCCTGAGAAAGAAGCTGCAAGAGTTGTAGACACACGCGCACACAGGAGGAACGAAGTATTCCGCGACGTAAGAGAGAAACGATTTTAAACTGTAAGTACCAACGATTCGAGCAGTCAGTTCCGATTTGCAAATCACGTTTGCTCGGTGGCCGGTTCGCTTTCTCGTCGAGATCCTCGTAAAGCTTTACACGCTTCTGCGGCCTCTTCTCCGACTTTCTTCGTCCCTCTCGGTCGACTATGAGTCAGACGAATCGTGAAAGTGTCTACTGCCCCCGCGGTATCCCATAAACTCACCCCTGCGGACCCTGCCCTCGCGTCAAGTCCACGAATTTATTTCTATTCCGCGAGACAGCCGGCCGAACGATCCTTCCTGCAACCAATATGGAATACTTCTGGCCCATAAGCCCGAAAACGCGATACTTAATTGCGACAAATATGGCCCATAAAATTTGAATAGGCATCCGGCATGATGAACGAGGGTTCTTCGGGTCGCACGCACCTTTTTCAGCGAATCGGTTGGGGGCTGATTCCGTGGTTTTGCTGTGTATACGACACGGATCTGAATCGGTACATTCTTTCGATAATACGTTTATTAAGACCCGGAGAAGACAATGACTTTTTATTCGTAAAAAGATTTCGTATATGTTCCGTAAGTGTGAAACTTTTTTGGAACGGGCAAAAATTCAGCTGGTGGATCGTAGTGGATACGGGGCGTGGAGATGAGGATGAAGTTCAGGTAGAGCATGGACGAGTTTCGCGAAATTAAATTCTTGAGGGAAGGTTGAAATTTTCGGCTCGAAGGGTTAGAAGCGAAAGTTGGCGTCTCTTGTTCTTAGAATTATTTGGAAATTTGTACGAACAACGTCCGTGAAAAGTGAATCTAGTGCTATGACGCAATACGTCGATACAATCGAATTTCCCGTATAGTATCTTTCATAAATCAAGTATAGAGTGCTAAACGAACCGTTGCAAACGGCGCCAAAAGTCGAAGATCTCTGCCGACTGATTTCGCTCGTATCTCGTTAAAGTATCTATATTCTCTGTTTCGTGGTGGTTGATCTATCCACGCATCTGTCGTGCTTTGCACGCGAACCGCGTTTAGCGTGCGTTGAATTTGTTTACTATTTCGTATCGCTATTGGAGTCGTTTTAGGACTTCGATCATAAATTGCATAGTTTATTACCCGAAAGATACATCGAAAAATATATCGTATCAGTATCTTGCCGGACATGAATTTTTATGACAGCAGTAATCGCGTATCGTTGTTGAATAATTTGTATTATTTGTATCCGATGTTTATGGAGTTTAGAACGATTTTACCGATACGAGTTGACCGTGACCAGCGACACAGATCACCTACGATGAGTTAAGATTCTTCTAAGATGCGATATCGAGCACATGTCAGACATCTAATTATCGTTTACACGTTTTATATTTTTTCATCTGCCTAAGTAAGATATTTCAACGATATTTACTAGAAACAGAATAATCGCATTCGCTAGGAAGCCAGTGCAGCGCAGAAATTAAAAAAATTTGAACTTTTGAGACGGCTAATTTGGCTGTTAGCAAGGACGCGATTGGACACATTGATTTATCACGATGCACGAGGACACCGTTCAGAATACGCGTATCTCGGTGAGGTTAAGCAAGCAGCCAATGGTAATGGTCCAGACATTTTGGCGCCGACGATACGAACTGTTGTACAAAGTCGTCTACTAACAAACAACTACCGCGCCAAGTCTGATCCATACAGCACTTCCGGTTTTGCTGACGACCGGTTGGAAGTTGGGATGGCGAGTTTACGTAACCTCGAGCTCCTGCGTCCCTCTTCCCTTTTTACTTTCCTTCTCTTCCCCTTTTTTTCTTTTTATCTCCTCGTTAAATTCTCATTGACCTTTGTTAACTGCAGGGAACATTAAATTTTTACATTGTTTCATACTATAGTCGCTTGTATAACTACGGTGGATTATCTTTTAATCTAAAATCTCTTCAAATAATATCGCAAGTTCCGTCTTCTACTTATGAGAAAGTGTATAAATCGTAGTAGTTCCAAATATATATCGCCCAGTTCCTCGAAAAATAGCGTGAAATGTTTTAGAATATGTATAAATGTTATATTCCATATATATCGAAGACCAGCAATACCGAGCGCGCTTAATGAAAACGTACTTTTAAAAAGGTTGACGCGCGTGCGGCCACCGCGTCACGTTGCCCGATTAACGGTATCTCTAAGCTCGACCATGGTGTATCGACTTGGACGAAGCGGCACTTTCGGGAACAAAATTTTGCATCAGAAGTCGGGGCCATATGGATTTAGGGCGGGCGGTAAGTTGGATCGACAGGCGCATTGTCAGTGCGATTAATCGAACGATAAGTTCGACCGTATACGAAGAGAGTGATTGACGCTACCACGATAAGGCTTGATGGCTCCGAGAGAGGGACAGTCCAATCGAGAAAATAAGAGAGACGCGGAAGGAGTGAACAAAAACCGTGAAAAAGGGATACTCGCAGCGAGGTTCTTAGCTTTGTCCCTGAAGAAAATCACCCCACGTGTTCCCGCTCTACCTTTTTCCTACCTTCCCTCCTCTTATCCCCTTGCTCCTACGTTTAACAGAGTAAATCGTATCCACCCTCGTCGTGTTTCACAATTGTTTCGGACCACCTTGCGGCTCCCTTAAACGTGTTTCGATAGCGAAACCTGGTAGTTTCCCCTCGTTCTCTTTGAATCTCCGACGCTGTCGTTCGAAGGAAATTCAGCTTTCTACTTAATTTTAGGTCCGGTAATAGCCCGGACTTTTGGTTAGATTTTATAAATATTATTTAGATGGAAGATTTGTAGTTTGTAGTAACTCCGAGATGACCGAATCGTGTATCGCGAGAAAGAAATAAAACAGCCTTTACTGCATCCGCGCAGAATATTATACCGCTTCACGCTTCAATCTTCTCTACATCTCTGGAACTAATCCATTTTTGGCCCTAGAAGGGTGAATCATCCCTTGTACCATGACATTTCGTTGAATTTCGCCTCAACCACTTAATGGATAACAGAACATTCATGGAACAACAGCATTTCGACAATTTCCTCCTTAAATTATTGAAATAAAGTTACAATCGATTTTGCTGTTATCGTATACTTTTGAGATATAAAACACGAGATATCTCGCTGACGATACGCTGACAAAAAGAAATGATAATTTAGTTTAATAATTTAATAATTTAATTTATTAATTTATTACTTACTTCAGTCGGGGAGTTAAGGAAAGAAACGAGCAAAATGTCCATTATTGACAAAAGGAAGATCGTGTCCTTGCTTGCGAAGTATGCAAGGTGTTATCATCCCCGTACTGTTTTGCAAGCATTCATGGTCAGCTAGCTGACGTTCGAACGAAAGTGCCGCTGCATAAATTGCCTGTACATCTCAATTCACCCCCCGGGATGGTGACCATTCTCTTACACGTCGTGCTCCCGAGTGACACTCTCCTGCCCCTCGATGGCTGACCTCCCTCCTGCGAATTCGCATTACCATCCCTTTGCACCCCCTCATCTGCTATAGCTCGATCCTCGTCCAACCTTTTGTGCGCTTGCTTGTTTAAATTCGGCCCCAAGAAAATTACCAAAATCGTTATGAAAATTTTCGACTGATCCAGGAATCTCAAAGCTCGTCTTCCTTTGACAAGAGGTTAATCGAACGAATTGGCCCTATCCAAAGCGAAAGATTGCACGCTGTTTCTCCCCCTCTCCGGAATATTAGATTCTTTTTGGATTTTACTTACAGGGTTTACATAGAGAAACAGTTCACAGAGTTTTCATTAACGAAATAGCTTTGGGTTAGTCACATTTATTTTTCATATGGAAATAATCATCATAATCAAGTTTATATCATTCTCGCAAAATTTATATTATTCGTTGTATCAAAAGAGGGGAGGAGCTGAAACTTTCTTTAATTATCAACTTCCATCGTCCCTTAGTCAAGACAAAAAGACGAAGAAAATGGTACTGCAAGATGATGCTTTGATACATTTTTAAAAAAATGTTACTTGACAAGTTCGTTTAGATCACCAAAAATCAAGACAAATTTTCATACCAGCTGATCCCTCGAAGTTAAAAAAAAAGAAATATGAAGAAGATCGTGGCGAAAGATAGCCAGATATTGTTAACTGAAATTTCAACAGAAGCGTTGTTCTTTCTGGCGCGTATGTATGCGTGCGCGACGATGCCCAAGAGGGGTGGCTGGATCGCTGGATGCGACTCAAACTCAGTGGGGGTAGAAGGAAAACTACCACCATCGGTGTCGACCAATCGCCGTGTTGAGTCAACGTCGTTCTATCGGCGCATGTGCATCCTCTCTGGTGGTGTCTTTGGTTTGGGTACCGCGCGCAAGGCCGCAGACCTATCACTTCTTTGGCGACAGCCGTCGGGGTAACATCCTTGTTCTCGTCCTAGTCCTCGTCCTTGCATTACCCCTCAACATCACGAGTACCAAAGTTCTCTCTCGGTCTCTTCAGTTGCAATTTCAAATTCGTTTCTCCTATTATCTCTTTGTTTCCTCCATTCGTTTTCTTTTGCTCTTCTATATTTGTTCGTTTCTCATCCTTTCTTTCCTTCTTTCGTTACGGGAATTTGTTTATCCTCGGTTGAAGGTCCCCGTTGACTCTGTTAAAATCATCCGTCGACGCGTCGTTTGGTTTGTTTTCGTCGCTAGTTTTCCAATTTTCTTCGGGGACGAATTGATTTTTGATTTTGTTACGATTTAAGATAAGTTCTTTCCTTATCGAGTATTTTTTAAATTTTCTTTCACAATTCGCAACTTGGGTGCCGATTCAGTGTCTTTAGTTTGGAAATTTGGAGGCTTCTTTCGAGATTTGCCTCCGTCTGGGTACTTCACATTTTTCGAGGTAACAAATTTTTTGTTTCTTCTTAACCCTTTTTACATTTGATAATTCTGTTATGTCGTGACTTCGGTTACCTCAACCGCATATAGTACGTGTTATATTTTTATCTCAGGGAAATAGAATTTCTTTCAAATGTTTATCTCCTTATTTTTCCGAATCTTGGAAATCAGAAATTTCGAAAGAATCGTTTCCTCGTTTTCAAACACAGAGAAATGTAACTTCGTTCGAGGAAGTTTGCCAACGTTTACTCAACGTTTATTTCGAAAATAATTTACGTCGGTATTGCTTTTAATCGGTAATCGTAGGGCTGTCGCGACAGGAAAACATCTCCCGTGCCTTAAAGTGCCGTCCAAATTCGACCTGGTGACAATAAGCTAACGCTTTCATTTCACCTTGTTCTTTTCTTCTTTCTTTTCGTGGGAAAGGCCGTCCACGCTGCTCTCGTGACTCGTACAGATGACTATCTCGACTGGTCAGAGCCTTACTGAAACTGTGATCTTTTTAACCGGTCGAACTCGCCGTTCGCAGAGTTTCGATCGAAAAATTTCGTTTCACCTTTCGAGCTTACTTTTACGAATTGGCTTCGTGCCCGTTGTGCGCGAACCAGTTGCCTTAATTCGAGTTTAGGGGTCATTGAAACTTTATCTCTATCCCCCGACATTCTTCTCCCCTATTCTCCCTCGGATTTTTAACGAAATTTCGACGAAAACCTCGTCCGTCCTCTCCTGTGCCTTTCGAACTTCACAAAACTTCTCTTCTCTCTCTCTCTCTCTCTTTCTCTCTCTCCGTTCTCTTTATTGCGAAATTGAAACTAGTGTCAAACACGCGCTCTTACACATACACACCAATACAATCGTCGCAAAGAAGGAGCAAAACGGTGAGAAAGGAAATTTCTGAAGTTTTTTGAACTGCTTTGTGCCGTTTCGTACGAAAATCCAGAGACAAACAGAAGAAACTCTGTAATCCAAATGGAAATCGAGACAAACGAGTGCAACATGAGTTTCGACCGGTGAGTAAAAATCGCATGCGTGCACACGTGTTGTTGATATTTTGTAATACGTATCTTGTGGTAGTTTGGTAATTTTATTTCACTTGATCTCTTTTCTGTGCGTTGATTAGTTCTGTTAAATCTAGGATAAATATTGGCTCACTGAACTTTCATTCTGTTTCGAATATGAATTTTCTGTTTCTATGAATATCGGTTTATCGGGCTTGTTAATCGAGTAACAAGCTTTATTCATTAGGAATATTCCGATTGAAAAATTTGAAATCGATCGTTCAAAAGTTTGATAAACATTTCTACGTTGCAGAAATGTCCTGACAATTATTCGAATGGAAACGTTAGTCAGGAAATGTTTGTGCATCTGTCTGGTGATATTAAAAAAGTGCGCCAATTTTAGTTAAAAAGATATTTACGCATGCAAAGACTGCATTAAAACGAACAAGACAATTTTAGGAGCGTGTTAAAAGTTTTA
The DNA here is from genome assembly GCA_014737365.1 of Bombus soroeensis. NCBI lineage: Eukaryota > Metazoa > Arthropoda > Insecta > Hymenoptera > Apidae > Bombus > Bombus soroeensis. The sequence continues at coordinate 663,242 of JACXIL010000055.1, read as the reverse complement.
TTATATGTACAATAGTCGCAGCATCGATCAGAAATTCCGCGAAACTTATCTCTGTCTCGAATAATCTTAGCAAACTTTATTCGTTCGTGATATTATAAAAAAAACCGGGAAGAAAAAAATGATAAGTTTCCTGGACAAGCGAACAAACGAGACTCTTTCATCCGAACAAAGCAATTGATTGCCGTGAAACAATCAAGATAGGGGACTCAATTATCGGGAGGGATGAATCGCAACAGACGATCTCGAAGGTCTCGAAATCAGATAGTATAATGCGAGGGTCAACTTTCCTCCCTTCGTCGAAGTCGTCGAACAGGGAGGGGGTGGTAATGGTCAGAATAGAGGGGTTTCTAAGAGTATATTTTTTAGGCCACAATTAAATCGTTCTTCCGGATAAATCTAAATAGTGGGTTTCCTGTCAACCGAACCCCATGCTTTTGTGACCAATTAGTGGCTTGGCGAATCGCAATTATGCCACGTATTGTGTTTCACGTGACACCCTAGGGGGTTGAAAAGTATAAGTCGCTGGAATTTGGGGTTCACAGGGTAGTTATTAACCGTGATAACGCATTAACTCGATGATTACTCTATGATCGATCTCCTTGCGATGTAAGGTTTAATATTAATGCTGTAATACAAGACTTTTCTAATTTAATGGTACCGAAGTTTCTATCGTTTAATTTTCTAAGTTTCTGTATGTTATTCCAAACGCAACTTAGGTACCAAATTTCATCACTTAATCGATATCTTTAATAGAGAATAACAAAGATTTCCACAGGAAATTTTACAGTCATAGGACAATTTTATAGAAATATCTATCTTTCTGGACAGTACCGTACTAATGTCAAAGAATATTTAAGTATTTCCCAATATATTGGTCGTACTTTGTTCGTTTTCCTTGAAACAAGCTTATCAACACACCAAATACCTCGGGTTCAACCCAACCAGCCCAGAATCTAGCGTTCTGAAGATTCTAACTGACCGTTTCCATACCGCAGAAACGATCACTTCCTGTCTCTGCTGCTTCTCACGGGTGCCCGACGAAAACAGAGAATTTGTTCCAGCTCGCACGTTGTTCGAATTTTCCACGGCTGGTTTACGGGGGTGTGTTACTGGGGCAATAGTGCGCAGAAGCTCCGAGCATCCCCGGTGTGAATTCACTAGCACCCTCCTGTCGTCTCCTTTCCCCCACCCAGGCCTTATTTACTTCCCCTTGTCCCTACCCCCCTCTCCTATGGCTCGAGGGGTGGTTTCCCAACAATCCTCTCGGTCACATTCGAGTCCCAGCCGAGACCGCGACGCATTCAGTTTCCGATCGCCGGTCTAACGGCACAACGTGTTAGCTCTGTTCGTGACTTCATCGAACAATTCGGACCACGCGCGTGTCTTTTAATCGGTTTGTTCGATTTGGCTGGTGGTTCGCGATGACTCGTTCATTCATCGGTCGATCGTCGACGTTGAAACGTTGTACCGGGTTTAGTGAACGCTTTTCGCTCCAGACGGATCCGACTTTGACGCGACCGTACGACGAAATACGTAGCACGTTGTTGTCTCCGTTCGAAAGCGAGTCGACGACGCAATGCTTCGAGGGTGTTTACAGTCGCGTGTGATGGTGCAGATGGTGCGACTGATGTTGGATCTTGCATACAGGGAGGCTTCTAGCTTCTCTATTGGTCACGTTTATTTAGCTAGCTTTGCATTTATTTCGAGGACGATATTGCAATATCATTTTTAAAATTTAACGTGATATTTTTGTGGGAAAGTTCGTGCCAGTATGGACTTCTTTCGACCACCAGTTTCGTGAGTGTTGTAAAACAATATACATATAGGTTAGTTGGAATTTTCCCAAGCTTTCGCTTACTTCTATCTACTTGCTTTCCTTTGGATTTATTTTTAAGTTTGATTTAACAAATTTATTCTTGCAGTAAATTAATTTTTACATTTTGATAGTTCTCGTACTTTCTCGTACTTTCTTGTACTTTTATACTTATATTACGCCATGTATTATGATGTATATGAAATGACCCGCGATTAGAGTAAATAGATTCAGACATTAAGAGGTTAAATGAGAATCTCGAGTATACGTGAACCCTTTACGAGGTAGCCTAAATATATCGCGTGTAATTTCTATTCATGAAGGAATAAAACACTTTACTTTCTAGTTTACGAATATTTTAAGCATGAAATATCACTATATAATGATAAAATAGTTCAATTACAGGAATTTAAGAGGATCTTACATCATAGATACACTGTTAGGAATTAATGATAATTGTTTCGAGGTATGTCTTTATTATCCATTGAACGATTTATTAATGGAACCTCGATCGAACGATAAGCTTTCTATTTGCAATTCGTAACTGGGACAGACCATATCTCTTTTTCAGTTGAAAATAGGAAAAAGTGATGGCAAAAAAAAGTTGAATGGTTTAACGAGGTCTAACTTTCTATAATCGTACTTTTTTCACTAGTCCAGCGGTGCAGCTGCAAAGTGCAATTGCATTCGTCACTCTAACAGAACCATGCCGCTTTTCGCATAAATCGATTGCCTTTATCATCCGATGTTTCAAATTCTTCTTCCCAACTTTTCTCTTCTTTTTAAAAGAAAGACAGAGATAAAAAGTGGGACATCGATTATCAGATCCTTTTACAAATGAAATATTTTATTATTTCTTTTAAAAACACGTTAATCCAATAAAATACATGATACTATTAGAATACGTCGAAGATAGAGGAATTAGAAAGACCGAAGTTGATGGATGGTACGATACCAAATATGTTGAAGTACTGTTCGTTGCATCGTTCATTGTTCGTCATACTTGTATACGAAGAAGCATAGTCATAGTTCATGCGTTATGTGCTGGTATAGCTTCATGCTGGTCACATGGTATGAAACGTATTCAATCTTGCGGAAGAACATTGTCAAAAAGGATAGATAACGAAAGTTCCGTAGCTGCAATATCTCGTGAAGCATTTAGCTTTTTGTACTTTTTCAAGATTACATATTCTAGATTACATATTTCTTAATTACATCTATACAACAGTAAGCTATTTTGAAATATGTATGTATGCCCATTGTAACGAAAGTTAAGGCGTCGATTATATTTTAGGTCTTGTTTTACTATTTTACTTCTTTTTTGCTATATTCGAAGTCTATCCCAGTTACTTACTTACTCCCACTTGAATGCATAGATGAAATTTAAAAGATGAATATGTGAGACTTGATACAGTCCAAGGTAGTGGATTAGAATTTGGGTACATAATTATATCCGTTTATCTACGGATGATATTATAGGTATGTTGGTGTCGCGATGGGTTCATACGTCTCATCTTTCGATTTGGAAACACAGGGAGGAGATAAGAAAGGAACTCAGCTTAGCTATGCGAGAGCCACGAATACACATACGTATAATATCATCATGTCCGTACATAAAGGTAATCCGAATCTAACTCACATTAAGATAAAAAGTAGCAAAAGTATGAATATCTGGGAAACTAATGCCGAGTCGCGGTTATACGTATAGAAGAAAAGTTGTTTGAAATCATGCTCTCGATAACATATTTGAAAATCATTGGAACGGGCGAAGAGTACCCTCTTCTATATAATTACCCCAAATGTAAGTTATTACATATTTTATATCATCAAACGTAGTCTACTGTTTGATTAGAATCGACCGAATAGATTTGCTTACTAATTACGCAAACAAATTCTATAAACGTTTCCGGCACGATATCGAAACAATCTCAGTGAATGTTTGTTCCGGATTATCAGACTCGTAAATAATCGGTTCTCCGTTGGGAAAAACGCGCGTTGTAATTTAACACAAAACGAGACAATCTTTCCATTTGCATGCTTTGTAAAGAGATCCCCGTTTTTTGATCGTCCGCTTTAGTCGATCGTTGATCGAGACTTCGTTAGGACGATGACAGCGATAAATACGCGAGTGACGTACACGAATCGAACGATGATTATATTTAACAAGCGGCTGTCATCGCGGGACGCGTGGAATTGAATCGAATATTACAAAGATCCGACCGATAGAGGTCGAATTGCTCTTTTACCCTTCCTCTCTCTTTCTCTCTCTTTTTTTCCTTTTCTATCGTTTTAGCGAACGTGCCAGAATTTCCAGGTGGTTTTTCACGATAATGAGAGAGAGAAAGAGAGAGAGAGAGAGAAGAGAGAGAGAGAGAGAGATAAAGAGGACACAGCGGAGAATAGACGCGAATCCGTGCTGCAGCTTCGCACGGATAGTTAATTATCTTTACACGAGGAGCCTGCACCGGAAACGAAGACAGTCAACGTCCACGTCAGCCGACATTCCACGATCCTGGGTATCAGAGGAGTAGCCCAATTTCCAATTAGATACCTTGGATGCTGTGTAGTTGCTACTGCTGCGCCATTCGCGAAATTCAGTCGCACCGATCGTCGAGGTAGATAATCGGGATTCTTGATCATCCGTGACACATGGATGCCTCGTGGCTGGGAACCTTCACGTGCTTTGGTTGGCAAGGGAAACAGGCTTTGGAAAGAACGTCGATAGACTCGTTATTATCTAAATCTACGTTATATACAAAAATTTATTCGTAATAACTAATAATTATCTACTCTACCTGACTGACTGCTTAATAGCATTTCTAACTGTAACATTGCGAAGCGTTAGTCTTGGAAGGGTTAATGGGTGAAATTGGCTACATATAGAATCGAATTTAAGCGAAAGGGTTGAACTTCCCTTTGAGGGAGCGAAAGGACAATGAAGTTGAATATTCGCTGTTAACGTAACGACGTTAAATTCATACGTAATGCGGCGATTAAAGTATATGCCCCGTTGCATTTAAATTGCTGCAAACTGAAAGTAAATTTCGCTTTGATCGCGTCCATTTATACGAATACATCTGTAAATAACTAAAAAATATTAATCTTGACTAAATACCGGAATGTGCTTTTTTTGAGCGGCAGTCAAACGTGTAACTTATTACTTTGTGTTATTTGCAAACATCATCTAACCATTTTCTAAATATTAAGCAAGATTTGGATAACGTTTATTTGAAAATCGGGAAATAACTGCAATCATTCGTATTCGGAATAATTTAGTTATTTATATTTTCACGAGTTTATTTTATTTCGTCTTTCTTTCTGTTAGTACTTTTAACGATGGTAAGCACCTGCCGCTTTGCCTAAAGTTAGGCTTCCATCGGACGTTAGAAAGAGGAAATGAAAAGAATGAAAGTAAGAGGTCGATGAGAATTTTACTCGACGAAAGAGTTTGGGAGAGAAAGAAGTTAGTCCAACCGTTTGAAAGACCTCTGAAAGTTTCTAAAAAGAAAAAAAAAAGAAACAGTAGGGCGTCGGTTTTCCCCGGGGTGTAAGTTAATAAGTCATTCGAACAGCTCGTAACAGAGTTGGTAGTTACGGTCGAGGTCGTTCTTTACCAACTCCTGATGGGACGTGCAAGGGAAAACTATGCCATTGGACATTGTTGCGGAATCAATATTTGCCCAGATGAAATTGTCTCGATATTGCGCTGATGGATTATTTGTAGAAATACAACGCCATTATTAATAGAATACAGCGAGAAATAAAATAAACTTTAAAAGTATATCGGTATGTGAATTTCGAGTTACAGACACGTAATTGAAATATAGAAATCTCTCCTACGTTCAGTTAAAATCGCTGCAGAAATTTTCCAAACGTCTCGAGAAGCTTCCGAAACAATTTCGGAGTTGAACGAGAATCTTGCATAAATTGATTCGATGTCAGTGTGCCGCTGGTCGCGTCACGAAACGTTGCGACGAGCTGGTTCGTGACGAAGGGTGCCGAGGACGCGATAAAAGGGGATGGTCTGAACCACGTGGCTCGATAGGTGACACGAGGGTGGCAACGGGTGGGATAGCTTTGGAAAAAGACGAAGCTCACGAAGTGACGATGGAGTTAAAAAAGCTGACGATGCTTGGTTCCGACGCTCGAAGATGGGCGAAAATAGAGCGTCGCAAGTAGAACGCGGTGTCGATCGAAAGTAAATGGCCGTAAGTGGTTGCGCAATCTCGATGGTTTTTGATCGAGGAGAAAAGCGAAACAATCTTCCTTGTTTCTTCCGCGAACTTCCGCGGGTGGCGGAACTGCACTTTCCGTTACTCGGTTTTGCGCTTCGTGTCGCGACATCGTTCCTCGTTCCTTGGTTTCGCATCGATATTGCTTCTCACGTGCTTGGAGGTCCGCTTTGATAAATGCCTAATAGATTCAGAGCTCTCCACTGTGAGAATTATTCTACGAATTTTGGTAGAAGTTTTACTCGATTTTTCCCACGTTCGGGTGATAGAACGTTAGTATTATTAAATCTATCGATGGTGGATACAGGAAATAAATTGTACGAAATAAATTGTCGTGTTTTTGTATCGATAGAGATAGAAATTAACGAAGTTTCGCAGATTATGCACATCGTTATGTCAGCAATGAGAATCAAAGGCTTATACATCGCTGTATACCCCCCATGGATCTCAGCCAATACCGCGTACAGGCGAGGCGAGTGAGTTCGGCTAAGAGCACTTCGCCGAAGTTCCCCGTGCTAGTTAGTGCTAAACAGAGGGAGAACATTGACTCTATATTGGTTTTTGATCCATCCGAAATTAGTAGCAATACTCATCTAACCGTGCCGATCGATATATACTTATCAATCTTATTCTTATTCGATCTTATCGCTCTATTCTACTCGCAAAAGATTTTTGTAATTCCGCATTTATCGAACAAATCCACTTATGTTCTAAACTCGTCGATACAAAAATACACCATGTAAACGATCGAAAAATTACATAGAAATCCAAACTTATTGTCGTCCACGTTCATCGATTAACTTACTGGTCATCGTTCCGAAATATATGCTGTTGGTCGTTTCGAATACAGTCAATGAACAAAAGTCGAGGTTAAACAAGCAAAGTTAAACGAAAGATTATTTTTCATGCTCGTTGTATCAACAGCGGGGTACCACGTGATTGGCACGTATGCCAGGATCCATTAAGAGAACCGAACCCCTGATTACCGAATCTTGTAGAGCGTGCATAATCGTGTCTTCGTTACCTCGTAGCAATCGACGGACCCTCAATTAGTTGCCGTCAGGCGTCATCACCGTGGAAAGACACTGACGTCTAAATTTAGAGACTGCGATCGATCCACTTTCGGTTAACACGCGGATCGTATTGCTTCCTATTTATTTTCTCCTTGTTTTCCCTTTCCTCTTGATTGTTGCCAGCCTCGCCGATACCCATCGCTACTCATATCCAGCCTATGAGTGTTCTGCGCTAACGGACTCGTTTCGCGATTCGAAAGCAAGTCGTGGTTCTGATTGACTTACAATTTTATCGGGGTTTCATTAGTTTTTCTGTTCATTTACAGACAAAAATTCCACTGACCTACTCCTTAAACGACGAAACGACGAGTTTCAGCCTATGAGGAATTTTTTGCAAGCTGGCTGTAAAATATTCATTCGTAACGTCGTTTGGGTAGAACCGTGACCGTTTCACACGGTCTACTTAAAAGTCTTGAAGCTCGCTTGGTAGAATTTTCGGGTTATATACCAACGTTAAAAATGTGTAACACAATATGCAGTAAGTTTGGAAGCTTCAAAAGTAGATATTCGCGTGATATATGTATGTATTACTGTATTACAGATTTTTAGAGCGTGGAATATTCTTTTTTGCATCTAATGTACAAAGAAATTCAGACATACGTAAAATAACATGCGTAATAGCTTTTGATACCAAGGTCGAAACGTTCAAAGAACGATTTGAACGACTTCGGAGCGCATCGCAGCTGCATAGTTGCACTCATACGGTTGACCTAATTACAGGTAATGAGGTCATTCCTCTAAATACATTCCATGGAAATTGGAAAGTGACGTATCGCGGTCGAGCGAGTAACTTTGTAAACGACGAATCAGATCTGTTGCAAAATTTCGATTATTTCATATAGATGTATCGTTCGAGCTCTCTTCCCCTTTGAGCCAAAAAACATTCGATCGAAAAAGAACGAGATTCTTAAATAATTCAGAGACCAATTTTTACCGATTTGAGAAACATTCAGCGAAATATCTTGTTTGTTCTTACTTACGACTCTCATGAATACCGAACGACTGAACTCGTTTAAAGATAACGTTAAACGAAATTATTCGTCAAGCAATTGTACAATATCATTGCATACATTATTGGGACGGCTGTTTTAAAGCGAACTCGAGACAAAGTTTCGTGCAAATTTGCACGATTACCAAAGCAGATTCGTTGCTGGCGTAGTACCGACAGTTTATTCATCCCTCGAATCATTTTTAACCACCCACTTCTAAATTATAACAACTACTTTTCGTTTATTTTTTACAATCTCCAACAACTTTATTCATTTACGTTTAGTAATAATAACTTTGGTACAATTCATCCCCTAGTTTACCTGGAAAATGATCTTACAGTAGATTTTGCGTTGTTGAATTTAGTTAGTTGTTCCTTTCTTTTTAGTATAAATGCGTAAAATTATTCAAAGTCATTGTTTAGTGAATTTTTAACACGAACTCGGAGTTGAATTTCTTGGCGATAACTTGATTCCATTTACAACGGTTAACGGACTAGAGAAGTAGCTATAAAACAAGATCATGTTCCGAGTTCTGAGATACCGTTGAATAAAGAGGCGCTGAGAATTATAATATTTCCTTGGAAATGTTTTCCACTTTGATGTTAATTGCAGCCGTTGTCGTGAATTTGAACACGACGTCCTTCTTTTTGCTTACATTAAAGCTAATCTTATCTAACTATATGAAAACGCGTAAAAATCGAAAACGATAAAATTGGGCGAAAGCAGAGGTTCGAGATAGTGACACGGACGAATGTGAAAATAATGTAACGAAATGGAAGAAAAATAGGTGTAGAATGAAAGTGGGAGAAGAAGGAAGAGCTAGAGAAATGAAAATACCGATGAGAGATTTGCATGCGAAAGAGTAATATAGAAATTGGAAAAAGCGTAGAGTCAAAAAGGGTTGGTAATAAAACGGCAATAATAGTGACAAAGAAGAAACTAGCAAGCAGGAAAGCGAGGATAATAAGAGGAGATAAAGCATGAAAGAGAAACGAATCAAAAAGTGAAAAAAGAACGAGAGCACCGTTGAAAGCCGATAAAGAGATAACAAAGAAAGCGCTGCGCCGAGAATAGTAGAAAACGAGACACCGGAGAGACAATAACGCCAACGATCTAACTAAAACCGAGGAAAAAGGTAGAGAAAGAAATAAAGATAAGAAACAAAGGCGCAAATAAGAAAGCAAAGAAAAAGAAACGAAATAAGGCGGCAAGAACGGAAAATTAGATTCACGGGAAAGAGGAAAGAAATAACGAAACGGGAAAGAAAAGAGGAAGAATGTATAAAAGTTATACAGTGATAGGTGCAAAGATAGAAATACGGTAACCGAGGAGGAAAAGAGTAAACAAGAGAGGCCGATGTACAGTGGCGAAGTAAGGAAAATGGAGAAGAGAAAATGAAAAGAGAGAGAGGAACAGGGGGGCGAGGGTCGAGGGGACGGACTCGTAAGAAGGGATGGTCTGGGGTGGTTGTGCTTGAGTTTGACACAGTCAGAGACCGGCGTTGCCTGGCAACCTCTAAGGGTGGAAGTTCACATTGGCGTAGGGTGTACTTGCAACGAATTTATGCGCATGGACCACCCCCCCCGCTCTGCCATCGAGACGGATATAAAAAAAAAAGAGTCGAGTAAACGAACGAAACAGCCTATAATTGGCGGCCTCTGCTCGTTCGGATCCTGTTAATATACCGTGTGTCGTGATAGTCTACGGACAATGCATTCTTCTTTCAGAAATTCTCGATTCACAGTTCTAAACAGAATATCGTAATTTCTCGTTTCTTTTATAAGCTTTGAATCCTTGAGATCTTCGTATCTTACGTCTAGGGTGGACTTTAGGAAGATTTTTAGAAAAATGTCCTCTTCTTAGGAAGTTGATGGGATCAATGTAAGAAATCGATAGCTTTATCTTTATTCTTCCATAAAATGATATCAGAATATGCAGAATGTCCCTTCTTGCTACTAAATTCCTGGATCTATTAGTTTTTGTTAGTAGAGTTCTCGGTCTGCAGGAAGTAGCCTTACGTTCCCTCTTGGGCCCAACTATTTCATCATGAACGGAACTTCGTAATTAATCAACTTTCCAATTAACATAACCAAGGCTGTCGACGGTCTTTTCATTCTCGTGTGAAATATTTTTCACAGGGGCACAGAAATTTTCTTTCGGTCAAGAATGCAATTTTCAACAAAATGGAATTTTACATTACGGAATTTCCACTAAAATATTGAGACATAAAATGAAGCCAACGTTTATTCATTTTTTAATCTATTTATTTGAACGTTTCTGACAATTAAATTGGACGATTAAAAGGATTCTCAGCAAGGAGCGTAAAGTATCGAAGTCTGTTTCATCAATGTGATTTATTTGACAAATGTACGGGGATTATTGGTAATTTGTTGATGCAAACAGAGCACGGCGGGTGGTATTTCTCTCCATGGGGAGTAGATGAGAAAGATTCGTATCCTCGGATCGATTTAATTAGCCCGGAGTCGGTGACAATTTATTTTTATTAGCCGAATACCGTGACGTGGGGTGGGTTCTACGCCCGTGCTGGATCCCACACTGCACCCTGTGGCAAATTCTATGGCAAATGTACCATACCTCGGTAGATCAATATATAGACAGAAGTCCCACGGTTGCTTCCTCTTTCATACGATAGCGGGCCATTTTTAATCCGTTGCTCTGTTAGGTTTCCCAGAAAACCGATACAAAACGATGGAACGCAGGGTCTCTTCTTATCTTCTTCTTATTCAGCAATCAGCTGCTAAAGATACTTTTCGATATTCGTAAGTATGAATACTCTTTCGATCGATTGATATCGTCGAATGTAAGTAGGTAATTAAACGGTAGTATCCCAGTCAAGAGTTATTTTATTTTTATCATAATTTTATATATTTAGCTGTTTCATTTCCAACAGAAATAGAGAATTTAACGATTTCTTGAAGCAATTATAAAGCGAAGGATTAAATTACTCTTCGTAAATCGATCTAGTTGTACATTCAAATAGTCTCATCATTCGCGATCATTACATTGGAACTCTTCGGTGTAAAAAGGGGAAATTAACGAGAGAGAGAGAGAGAAAATATTCGTGTACAACAAGCAAGAACTATCCGTTGTTTTATGATAATGTGCAATTACGCGAATGGTTAGAACGGTGACCCGCGAGCAAGCACAATGCTCGCCCTCTTGCAACTTGTTGCACTTGATTCAGTAAACTAGAAATCGCATATTTCCGTAGTACTTTATGTTCTTCGTAATACCGTGAATCGTTCGACGATCAAGCGCTGCATGTTTCTTGTTTAATACTAGCTCCGGTAATTGCGAAGAAACACGACAGACGTGCATCTACCAGATCAACGTACTTTATTTTTCAACGTTAACTGCATCATTAGAACTACAAAAACTCGACAGAATGACGAATTCTTTTCATTTTACAATTGAATTGAAATTGTAACCTATATAAGAAGATTTCCAACAGGGCTAAAAATTGCATTTCTGTTTATTTCTAGCGAACGACTTGCGTCGTTTATCGTTTGAATAATTTTGTTTTAGTGTTAGTCTTTCCTAAATTGTCCTAAACGTTGCTAATCGCTGCAGCAAGTTGTATATTCGAACAAAAGAAAGAGAAAAAAGTATAAGATAGAAATCCTGCTAACTAATCAACTTTACTTTTGTGTTTCAGTCGTGTGATTCCGGTGGTTTTCGTGCACACAGATCATCCCAGGCAGCCGCAATGGCCACCCTATCCTTGCGTATCTCCATCCCGGAGAAAAACGCCACGAAGATGATGCAATTCGACCCGAGCACATCCATTTACGACGCTTGCCGTATTATCAGAGAGAAACTCGCTGAAGCGGGTAACATGGGCCAACGTAAGCTCCTACTTGCACCTGCAATATCCTATGATGCTGTACTAACGAACAAACGAATTTGCATTTATCTCTTCCCTTCTGTCCCCTTTATTTTTTCGACGATATTCTTTACGTATGGATGTTAGCGTTAACGACAAAATTGCTGACTAAGAAAAACGATTTTATCAAGTTAATCGCGTTTATCAAGTTATTCTGTCTTTTCCTCAAACAGCCCTTGCAATTCTACTTCGCTGTCTCGATCGCTTGTCGCGGGAGACTGCTCCTACAACTCTCAAACTTTGCCAAAAAATAAAATACCTAACCCACTAAACCGCCAACTTCTTAATCTCTATTAGCCAGTTCGAGGCACAAACCCACGAAAATCCTTCCGGAATCCCTAGCAAATAGTCGAGCAACTATTCTAAATAGAAACAAAGGAAAACTGAATAACGAAGGGAAAAAAAGCTCATCTAAAAGCTAACGAGTCCAGGAGAATTCCATGCATAACCGTGTAGCACGATGATAATGACCGCGCGTTTTCCTCTTGCATCGACAGCGAAGGACTACGGATTATTCCTTGCCGACGAGGACGTGAAGAAGGGGGTTTGGCTAGAGCCCGGCCGGAATCTCGATTATTACATTCTGAGGAACGGCGATCTTCTCGAGTACCGGCGTAAACTGCGGACCCTTCGAGTGCGCATGTTGGATGGAACGCTGAAGACGTTGTTGGTGGATGACAGTCAGCCCGTCGCCAATCTCATGGTAGTAATTTGTACGAAGATAGGCATCACGAACCACGATGAGTACTCGTTGGTGCGCGAGCTGGCCGACGAGGAGACTGAGAACCAGAAGCCAGGCAATTTCGGCACCCTCACGCTCAAGAGGAGAAAAGAGGAGAAAGGCGAGCGGGACGCGAAGATGGATCAGTTAAGGAAGAAGCTTAAAACCGACGACGAAGGTGAGCAACGAGCCTTGATCTAGCTGCGATAAAAATTCGGACTTATTAAACTTACGGAAACGAATTTAATGTTTGTGGAGAAATGCGTGGAAAGAAAGTGTTGTACGAGCGAGCGAGTATTTCGTTGTTGTCAATGCGTTTGTAGACGTTGACGTCTTTTTTAATAGTAGAACCTTTTTTTATCCTACTTTAGTGTTGATATAGACGCGCAACCTTAGTTTGATCCTCGCATACATTTGAAAAATATAATCTTCACGCAAAGAGAATTAAGGCTAAAGATATATATGTATATATATTTTCTTCTTTTTTTGGTAAAGATTTTCAATCAATCGTCTGCGTACAAATCATAGATTTTCATGGCGTGATGAAATGTCATTTTGTTCTTCCAGTAAACTGGATAGATCCCAGTAAGACTTTACGAGAGCAAGGAATAGACGAGTCAGAAACGGTGCTGCTGCGGAGAAAGTTTTTCTTCTCAGATCAAAATATCGACAGCCGAGATCCGGTGCAATTATCTCTTTTGTACGTTCAAGCAAGAGACGCAATTCTAGATGGCACGCATCCGGTTACTCAGGAAAAAGCTTGTATTTTCGCTGGAATACAATGCCAGATCCAGTTCGGTGATCACAAGGAAGACAAGCACAAGCCAGGCTTTCTCGAGTAAGCTTTTTCAGATAAGAAATATCGATTCCTTCCGCTTCCACTTATTGCGATATTTTTAACAATAACTATACGAGAAATCTGATGCAATTAGGATAAGAACATCGATACAGTAAACAACGCAAAAAATTCAAAATTGCAAAGTTGAATTTTTCTTTTTCTTCCTTTAAATAAATGACAACATTTTTGAGCTTTTTTTTTTGTTCAATCTTTGAACGACGATACTTGAAATAATATTTCGCGTCTGTTCAACAATTTATTACATCATTCGCGTAGAAGGTTACAAAAATTCTGTAAAGGATCCTTCGAAATAATACCTAATCAAGATTTTTCAATCTGATTCCGTAGCCTCAAGGAATTTTTACCGCAGTCCTACTTGAAGGTGAAGGGTATCGAGAAGAAAATTTTTGCAGAGCACAAGAAGCACATCGGTCTCTCAGAACTGGACGCCAAAGTGTTGTATACGAAAACGGCAAGATCTTTGAGTACTTACGGCGTCACGTTCTTCTTAGTGAAAGAAAAAATGAAGGGAAAGAACAAGCTGGTGCCTCGTTTGCTCGGCGTCACCAAAGACTCCGTCTTGCGACTCGATGAAAAAACGAAAGAAATCTTAAAAACCTGGCCGTTGACTACCGTCCGACGTTGGGGAGCCTCTCCGAACACGTTCACGCTCGACTTTGGCGATTATTCTGATCAATATTACAGCGTACAGACTACAGAAGCGGAACAGATACTTCAGCTAATCTCTGGTTATATCGATATCATTCTTAAGAAGCAAAAGGCTAAAGATCACTTTGGTATCGAAGGAGACGAAGGCTCAACGATGGTTGAAGATAGTGTATCGCCATTGAAGTAAGTATTGCAACATACGTATTAATTTTTAGTACAAGTGCTAATTCCGTTAAGTGAAACGACGATGGATTGCTTATTAGGGGAGTTGTCGAAGCTGCTAGGTCAAGACTCACTTTGCCGATCTCGATTATCCAATATCGCTTATTGAATATCGATTTTTCGTAGCGAAGAGAGCCGCGGCGATTTTTTTCTTTGTGTCATTTCTTCTTTTTGTTATCGTAGATGACAAAGTGATATTATGGAAGAGTTTTTGAACAAAAAGCAAAGAAGTTATATGGAAGCGAAAAATAGAGAGAAATATTTGAAGTAAATTTCCTGACTATGTATGTTGGATGTGTATTGTTTTCAGTAAACACGCGGTTTGTTTTTACAGAGCAACGATCATGCAACACGAAACGAGCAACGTCGGCAAAGGAAACGTGGAAGCTGTGTCAGTTGCCATACCTGCGGTTATGAGAACCGGCGCAGACGGTGAGAATTTTTAGAAATTTGTCCTAATTTCGTGAACCTTGAAATCGGTGTCTTGTATCATTCCTAAACTTTAAAAAATATTAATACGCAATTCCGTTTTAAACGAAGAAGCTGAGAGAAAAATATGTAGTAAGATTTCATGAATAATCTTCAACGAATCAGAAACAAGACACTGTATTTTGGCGTGGTTATTCAACGATTTATACGATGCCAAATAATATATCGTGCCTTGCGCGCTGGTCTAAGAAACGTGTCTGATTCTTGCTCCAAAGAAAATTATTTCTATTTAAAGTCAGTTGGTTATTTGAAAGCTGTAAAGAAGTAAATTTTATCGTACTATTTATTCAACTATTTTCTATACATAAATAGATTGACCAATTATCGAAAAGTGCACACATGTCGTGTGGCTTCGATTAAACTCTGTCCTTCCCAAACTGTCAAAGCGGTGAGAAAAAATGCAGAAGCTCTAGAGGTCTTTGCACGTTTGCCTCCTCGGTCTTTTACAATAATTTTGTATATATCTATACATTTTTCTATTTTTATTTAGTCATTCGTTATTCTTTGGATGATTTCCTTTTTGTATAATTGTTTTGTACATACCTATACATTTTTTAAAAGTCGCATTTTAATTTTTTTAAATCTCGGACCCTTTATTTTGTATGTACTAAACGAAATATTTGATGCTTATTCGTGAGAAATGCTCTTGCTTCGCAATTCATGGAGCAGATCTGTTTGCGTATTCAAGCTTCCCTATCGGACGATCAATCGATCTCCTGGATCGATTTCTGTAAATATCATTCGGATAGTTGCATGATACGGTTTGTAGGGGCTCGACCATATGGGACCGGGCACATGGGCGGTGCTCAATACACGACTGTCAGCGGCCAGGTGAACATCGCTCACGCTCCACCGATGGTAAGATTTATCAAAGGCATAAGCTCCTGCTCACGTTGAATTTTCAATGTTTCGTGACCGAAATTAAAATATATTCAAGATTATTTTTGTCCATATCTCTCTATATAAATTTTCTGTAGAGTAACACTGATCATTCGCCTGAGCGAGAGCTGTTGGATTGCTTTGTTATGGCATTAGTTAGTAGTATCATTATTGTATGGATCGCAGCGAATATCAACGGTATATTTAAGTTCAACATCAATATAATAAAACAATTTCGTTGCATATCGAACCAATTCCGTAAAACTAATTGACGGTTAAATTTGTTTTCATGCTAGGCGCCTTCTATTGCGGACACAGAGTAGGTACTCGATGATAAAACTTTTTGTTATATATCATTGGCATTTAAGTAAATTTCTGTTACGTCATTTCAATTCTTAATTTCGTTAAGTTTGATTTTCATGACTAAAACATATTAAACTTCACGGAGATATAAAAGTACTTTGAATGGAATTTACCTAGTCTATTGGTGAATTCTGTATCGTAAGAATTTTTATTCAGCATATGCATTCTTTATTTGTATACTCGTCATTGAGGAACGGTTATTTAGTAGTAATCAATTTGAATGGGCAATTTGAAGGCGTGGAAAGATTCGCTGAGAAGACGGAACGCCTTCAAATCACCTCGATCAAGATACGTCGGTACAACGCGCATCCGTCCGTTTGTCCATCGACCGATTCTTAAGTTAATGTAAATCTAACCGCAACCAGGTGCAACAAACCAAGGTCACATCCGTCCTGTCCGAACCACAACGTGCCTTACTGTCGACTATCACCGCTGGTCACGAGGTGATTCACATCGCGGAGACCGAGCTGTCCTGCAAGGCTCAACTTCCAGAACTGGACAACGATCCGGCCTCGTTGAAATGGATCGAACAGACGATCGATACGCACAAACAGAATGTTGGCTCTCAGATCGCGGCGATGAACGCCGCGACAGCTCAGGTGGTCACCTTGACTTCCGGTCCAGCCGACGACGTGGATCACACAGCGGTAGGTGCAGCTATCACAACGATCGCAACCAATCTGCCGGAGATGACGAAAGGCGTCAGAATGATCGCCGCCCTGATGGATGACGACTCCTCGGGAGACAAACTGCTGGATGCAGCAAGGAAGCTGTGCTCCGCCTTCTCCGACTTGCTCAAAGCCACCGAACCTGAAACTAAAGAGGTATCGTATCTTGGTATTCTTGTGGAAAATGCTGGGATATTCGTATGGATTTCTTTGATATTAGGAAAAGTGTATTAACTCATAACCACGAGTACGTAGTATCATTGGCTCGTACGTGATCACAACAATTTGGATTAGATCCGCGGTGATTTTACAGCAGATTTAAAAGTATTTAACAGCGGCGGGAACTATTATACATTAATAATAACTTTCGATGTCCGATTCATTAATTTTGAAGATTTTTTATATTAAACTGTACCTTTTTGTGCAGCCTTCCTACGTAGCGCTTTCTTCTTCCGAACGATACGTAAGCACAAATATCAGAGAAAGTTATAGAATGTTGCAAATTATTACGGTTCTCACCTTTTTTTAGATTCGTTAAATATCCTTATATACATGGTTTATTTAAAATTATACGCACAGTGTTAACTTGCAGCTTTTTCGGGATACTTTAACACATAATTTTATGAATTTTTTCATTGCAAGCAATGCAAATTAGTTTTTCTTTCATTTAGGATGAAAATGAACAAAATGTTTCTTTTCTCTTATGTTGAGTGAACGAATAACTTGGTAACATATTACAGGTAGATGCTAAAGCCATTTCACCAAAAAATAGAAAATAATTTATTCGTGACTATTTTGCCTGCGATTTACTTTGACCTTTTCACCGATATATCGCTTAACATCTTTATTTATTATACTTTAACTTACTCCAGCCGAGACAGAACTTGCTGAACGCCGCATCCCGTGTTGGAGAGGCATCTCACCAGGTGTTGACAACGATAGGAGAGGAAAATGACTCGAATCGAGAACTCCAGGACATGTTATTGGCATTAGCTAAGGCCGTAGCCAATTCAACCGCCGCTCTGGTGCTCAAAGCAAAGAATATCGCAGCCACTTGTGAGGATTCAGCGACTCAAAATCGTGTAATCTCAGCCGCCACCCAGTGTGCATTGGCCACATCGCAATTAGTTGCCTGTGCAAAGGTCGTAGCTCCAACTTTGCACTCTCCAGCTTGTCAGACGCAGCTGATGAACGCAGTTCGTGAAGTGACAAAGGCAGTCGAAGGTCTCTTGGAAGTATGCAATGAAACCTGCAGCGACGAGACTCTTCTGAAGGAGCTAAATGTTGCTGCCACTGAAGTTAAAACGCGAGCTAGGGAAGCATGCGGCGGTCTGGAATTAGATGCAGCCGAAGAATTGATAAACAGTTTGAAAGACGAGTTAAGAGAGTTCTACAATGCCGTGGAAGCTGCTTCTCTAAGACCTTTACCCGACGAGACACCAGAGTCCACTGCTCTCCGACTAGGTGCTACCTCGAAGAACGTCGGATTCGCTATGGCTCAGCTTCTATCCGCTGCTAAGCAAGGAAATGAGAATTACACTGGAAGCGCAGCTCGAAAGACAGCGTCCGCCCTTAAAGATTTAACTTATGCTGTTCGCGGAGTGGCTGCTACTTCGCATCAACCTGATACGCAAAAGAAAATCTTGATGACTGCCGATGATGTTATTCTAAAGTCGTTGAGACTGGTTAAAGAAGCTCGAAGAGC
This sequence comes from Bombus soroeensis, assembly GCA_014737365.1. Taxonomy (NCBI): domain Eukaryota; kingdom Metazoa; phylum Arthropoda; class Insecta; order Hymenoptera; family Apidae; genus Bombus; species Bombus soroeensis. Next base: position 644,677 of record JACXIL010000055.1, on the reverse strand, counting down.
TCTAAAGAACGCTGACAGCGTAGAGAACGAAGCTAATCTGGCTGCAGTTGCCAAGGATGTGTCGAATGCGCTGAATAAATGTGTGTCTTGCTTACCTGGACAAAGAGACGTAGACGATGCAATTAAAAATATCGAAGACATGACTCAGGTCCTCAGCATGAACGAATTCCCACAAACCAATAAGAGTTATGGGTATGTATATCTCTTTTCACTGATAAGAGGCTTGTTATCAAATGGCACACTGATATTTACCTTTTCATTTGCCTCATTTTACTTACTGCTTATTATTCATTGACACACTTTGAATCTTTCGAGATAACGACCAACGATAAATTGTCATAGCGTTAAGCATTTAGCATACTAAAGATGTATGTAACTTTAAATTTTATGCTGAATATAGAATAAAATATTATATGTGTACAACGTAAAATGTTACATTTCATTGTACTTACGCATTGCTTATACATGTATTATAGTTTCTTTGTTAATTTAAGTAATAATCGTATAATATTATTTATAATAACTAACGTTTTGCTCCAAATTTTTATTTCATTATCATGCAGGCAACCAATCATTTCTTTACAGACAATTGCAAAGCGATCTAAACAACGCAGCTGCGAATTTGAACGATGCTTCTTCGAACGTGGTGTCGTCAGTACGTTCTCCAGTGCAGTTAGCTAATTCTTCCAAACAATTCACCAACGCTTTCGGAGACCTGTTGGGCGTCGGCATGGAAATGGCCGGTCAAACAGCTATCGAGACTCGAAGTCAGATGGTGGTTTCTTTGAAAAACGTCAGCATGACATCCAGCAAGCTTCTAGGAACTGCTAAATCCGTAGCAGCCGACCCGGGTGCCCCAAATGCGAAGAATCAACTATCGGCAGCTGCACGAGCCGTGACAGATTCCATCAACTATCTCGTTGATGTCTGTACCTCGGCTGCGCCTGGACAAAACGAGTGTGACAACGCTATCAGAAATATCCAATCGATGAGATCGCTCCTCGATAATCCTAGCCAACCAATTTCTGACGCGAGCTACTTCGAATGTCTAGAAACTGTGATGGAGAAGAGCAAGAGCCTTGGCGACGGAATGACAGGCATAGCTAACCACGCAAAGAAATCAGAGCACGAGCAATTCTCGGTAGCAGTTAGAGGGGTCTCTTTGTCAATCTGCGGACTGATAGAAGCAGCAGCTCAGGCTGCTTATCTAGCTGGTGTAAGCGATCCAACATCGGTGGCTGGAAAACCAGGCTTGCTAGACCAAGCTCAGTTCCTCAGAGCTGCACAGGCCATTCATACCGGCTGTCAAAGTCTTGGAAATCCCACAAGTACCGAACAACAAGTCCTTTCAGCTGCTACCATGATAGCAAAGTATACGAGTGCTCTCTGCAATGCTTGTCGCGAAGCATCGAACAAAACCAGCAATCCTGTTGCTAAACGTCACTTCGTTCAGTCAGCCAAGGATGTTGCCAATTCTACATCAGTCCTGGTGAAAGAAATCAAGGCGCTGGATCAGAATTATTCTGAGGCTAACAAGGCGAAGTGTGCAGAGGCTACCAGGCCGCTTTTGGAAGCAGTAGACAACCTATGTACGTTTGCTGGATCTCCAGAATTCGCCAGTCAGCCTGCGAAGATATCCGTCACAGCTAGAGCTGCCCAAGAGCCAATAACTAGTGCCGGTAAAGCTATTATCGATGGTTCTTGCGCGATGGTGCGAGCCGCCAAGAGTCTCGCTGTCAGCCCAAAAGACCCTCCAACTTGGCAATTATTGGCAAATCACAGCAAGAGCGTGAGTGATTCGATCAAGTCTCTAGTTGCTTCCATCCGCGACAAAGCACCTGGGCAGAAGGAATGCGACGTTGCGATCGAGAAACTGTCAGCTAGAATTCGAGAACTAAATGCCGCGTCTTTCAGTGCTGTTTCACAGGCACTGGTTTCACGAAGAGAGAATACGATGCAAGGATTCACGGATCAGATGGAGACTAGTGCTAGCGAGTTACGAGAAAAATTGGAACCTCTTCGAACAGCTGCCAAATACGAAGCTGAAAACGTAGGACATGCTGTCAATCAGATTGCTTTGTACTGCGAGCCTCTAGTTTCTGGTGCTATCGGTGCTGCTTCAAACATGGTGCACTCGAAACAACAGATAGTGCTACTGGATCAGACGAAAACCGTCACCGAGTCTGCTCTACAGCTTGTCTGCGTGACAAAAGAATCTGGTGGTAATCCGAAGGCAGTTAATCTGCACACTGAAGTTGACGAGACAGTGGAATCCATGAAAGATGCGCTGCAGGAATTACAAAACACTTTGGAGACAATTTCGACATCCTATGGAATTGTTACTGGGCTAATTGACGCTATTTCTCGAGCCATGGTTAGATTGGAAGATCACAGAATGTCTACGATCGATACAGTGGATTCTTACGTGGATTATCAAACGAGAATGGTGGAAGCTGCTAAGGAGATCGCTCGGCTGGCGCAGGAAATGGTAAGGAACAGTTCTAATATTTTGTTAGTATTAGGAATCTAGTGACGTCTAGTTAAAGGAAGGAAATGATTAGTACGAGGATCATTAACGTATCTTACGTTTAATTAATCTCAATCTTTATCCATTTCAGTCAACAAAATCTAGTACCGACGTAGCCAGACTAAGTCCTCTTATAGTGGATATCTCCCACAAGTACACTCAGCTAGCGCGCGATACGTCCGGCGCTTCAGCGGCCGCATCTAACGCTGACGTGTCTGCGAGACTTCGCGCAAGCGTCCAAGAGCTTGGCAAAGCCTGCGTAGACATCGTTAGAGCTGCAGGAACCTGCCAAATGTCACCAGGTGATGCTTACACTCAAAGAGAAGTGGCAGAGCACAGCAAGATAGTCACGGAAAAGGTATCTCAGGTGTTAGCTGCACTTCAGGCTGGTTCTAGGGGTACTCAAGCTTGTATCAACGCTGCAAGTACCGTGTCAGGCATTATCGGTGACCTGGACACCACGATCATGTTCGCTACTGCTGGAACCTTGCACGCAGAAAACGAAGGCGACACTTTTGCCGATCATCGTGAGAACATCTTGAAGACAGCCAAGGCTCTCGTTGAAGATACGAAAACGCTAGTAGCTGGAGCAGCCTCGTCTCAAGAGCAACTGGCAGTTGCAGCGCAAAATGCCGTTTCGACTATCGTTCAACTTGCCGAAGTGGTTAAATACGGTGCTGCCAGCTTGGGCAGTCAGAATCCCGAGGCTCAAGTAATGCTAATAAACGCGGTAAAAGATGTGGCTTCTGCACTCGGCGACTTGATACACGCCACTAAAGCAGCCAGTGGCAAACCTATCAACGACCCCAGCATGGCCCATTTAAAGGACTCTGCCAAGGTAAGGTGAATCGTTCCTATTATTGTTGCTTTATTTGTAATTACGTCGGCGTTTTGCCGAGGATGGAGGGATCTCCTCTTATTGTTAGTAGCTTGATATTAACTTTGTCTTGGAGAGACGGTTGAGTTGGAGAGGTAATGGTAACGTTTATAACAGAATGGCAGCGTCTAGGATACATCAGGAAGTAGAGCTTTATGAAGGATACGTGTATGCGACTAATAATTTGTGACTAAACGATGTTCGATCTTGATTTCCCAATTAGTATAATATCAGACATTTTAAATTGAAACGAATCATAAGTATTATATGTATTCCGAGCCATTGGACCTGCAGAATTTTACATTTCTATAGAAATTTTCACAAAAATTATTCAAAGTATACATTGAAGTAGAGAATCTCCTTTTTATCAATGTTGACTTAGAACGCACGACTCGAGTAATAATTTCAGGTGTTAAAAAAGTCTAAGTTGGGAAATGCTTGATTAAACGATATTAACCGCAGCAGGAATCGCTTTAATCGGAGGACAAGTCGAAGCAGGATGCGCGAAATCTCATTACGACGGACCTAACAGCACTTTGTTGTTGTTTTATTCGTTAACATACTAAATTTGATCTTCACGCTTAACATCACGAACCAATTTCCCGTTATTTTGTGGGTGGACTTTAATCGATATACATTTTCATTTCACCTCTAACCGACTAAAAATAGAGAAAGATAGAAAAAATACGAAAAGGTACAAGAGTAAATCAAAAACATGTAATTGTCGATGATGTCACTCACTAGGTATTTGGTAAAACGGTCTCGACCGAAGATTCATTGTTAAAAACTATTAAAGTCCACCTTGCACTTTCCTACTCGTTCGATGTTCCATTTTTTCGTGTGTGTGAGACACTATACACTCGATCTTTATGTTCCCTTGATGGAAAGTGTGTAGAATCGCTGAGCGAGGCAGAACCGATTTTTGCTTCAACCACAGAGAGAATATATTCTTATCCGGCTTTGTTTTTTTTTTTTTCTATTTTTCTTTCTTTGGCTTGTTGACGATAAGATTTACATTTACGCGATGAAAAGTAGCGAAACATTTTCTCTCATGAACTTGGTGGACTTTAATTGTGAGCTTTCATTGACGATTTTGGTCTGGCCGATCCGGATAGGTGTTAGAACAGCAGCTACACCAGCAGCTGATGCCTTTGAGTGACGTCGGTGGCTCGGAGTCCGAATGGTTCGTGTCCGATCAAGAGGAGGAGCTGATACGTCTGCTCTCAGCCTCAGAGAGCGAACAACCGTCTCAGAGAACTTCCGATTTGCTGTTACTCATGTAGCCGAAGCATTGATTTACACTTATTTCGTTCGGTTCTCGATGAACCTGATGTTTACCCTTTTGGTACATTATCATATCGGGGTCAGAAAGAAAAATTTTAATCATGTCTGTAGCCACGTGTCTTCGTATGAGTAGACAAAAGCGAAAACAATTGATAATATTTCACTATACAGTACCGAAAGGGTGGAAACAGGACTGGTTATTCTTTTTACACTCTTTTTACAAAAAGAAAAGAAAAAAAAAATGAATATCTGAAAAAATTCCAACAGAACAATATTAACAAATATTTCCCAAATACTAATTTACTGCGAAGAGAACTTGGTGACGAATTTCTCGACAAATTTGCATTTTACAGTTCTCCTTCTCTTCAAGTATTTATTTTCGAGTTACTATACATCGAAGCATTTATAGCATTATATGATACTAATTAATATAATATTAAGAAATAGTAACACGTAATGCGCTTTGCTACGTTTTTAGTTCAATGCATTCGTATTGTAGATATTCTTGCTCTGCAAACAATTGTATCGTGTTTCAATTGAGTTACTACTATACTTTGTAACATACATCATCATTTCTTTATACATTTTTTCTCTCTATATTTCTTTTTTTTTTTTTTTGTAATAAAGAAATAAATCATCAAATTTCTATTACGCTACTACATCCTTTACACGAATATCTTAATTCATCCGTGGACAGAAATTTTTTTTAAAACAAAGCAACTTTTAGGTACGTACATTCTACTTGCAAACGTGTGTGCATTAATGATTAATAGCACCGTGCTTTAATGCTTCGTCGACTAATCGAAGATTAATATGTTATTTAAAAGAGTTTGTTAAAGAGAATATGATGATAATAACACTTCTAAGCAGATTTCTTTTCGTTATTCCTAACGATATTCAAATTTTGAACACAATGATTTTCAGTTTTTAATGATAATTAATAAGACGTACGAAGTAAATGCAAATAAAGTGAAATACCTAGAAAATATGGTCAAATATTATTAACGATCTTGCGATGGATATCGGAGAGATCAAATAAGTTGTCGGAAAGGAAAATTAGTCTTATGCGTGTCTTATTTTCTAATATCATTTTACAGCGATTGATTTAATATCTTTTCAAATATTATATCTAGAATCTAGTTATAGTATTAGAAATTGACTAACAATATTTAAAGAAAAAATGTTAACTTTTCTCAAGGTTCTTGTGCAGCAGAACATATCATCGCCATCATTTTATTCAAAACACAAGTGATAACAATTGCATTAACACCGTAACATATTTTCCATTTCATTCGCAGTGCAATAATCTAAAAATCACGTAATTGACAATTTAATACGCGGTAATATTCGATAAAAGGGAAAGAAATAGCGATGAAAATTATATGATTTTTAGATATCCATTCATTAATAATTCTTACATCCATCTTCAACGATGAGTACGAAGAAACAGTACCCAGATTGTCGCATATAATACCAAATGGAACATGTAATAATTTGCTTTATCTTTTCGTCTTCAGGTGATGGTAACCAACGTGACGTCCCTGCTAAAGACAGTGAAAGCTGTCGAAGATGAGCACACTCGTGGCACCAGGGCTCTGGAGTCAACCATCGAAGCGATAGCTCAAGAAATACGCGCCTTGAACACTCCAGAGACGCAGAAGATCAACGTGACACCCGAAGATCTGGTTAGATGCACCAAGAGTATCACCATTTCAACCGCCAAAGCTGTAGCTGCCGGAAATAGTTGTAAACAGGATGACATAATTGCGGCTGCAAACATGGGACGAAAGGCTATCAGCGACATGCTGACCATTTGTAAAGGAGCTGCATATAATTGCGCAGAAACAGCTGAATTGAGAGAAAGAACTCTTCAGGCTGGTCACGATGTCGCTCTTAATTATAGGGAATTGTTGCAAGCTATATTACAAATATCTTCAAGATCTGGTGATGCAAAACACACTTTGCCACCCATTAGCAGAAAGATCGCTCAGAGCGTTACCGAATTGGTGGCTGTGGCTGAATTGCTGAAGGGTACCGATTGGGTGGACCCTGATGATCCGACGGTCATTGCAGAAAATGAGTTACTAGGTGCTGCAGCCAGTATCGACGCTGCCGCGAAGAAGCTCGCTAGCTTGAGACCTCGGAGAAGTATACAGGTGAGTCTTTCAGATGATACCATTGCCGTTAATAGCAGCAATGATTTCTTGTATGATCTGAATTTGCTCGTAGATCTCTTCGCAGTCCAGTAAAAATTTGTCTTATTATTAGCTGTAAAACAATTGAAATAACGTATGACGTTAAATGTTGTCTCAGTAATCTTCATTCGCTAGGAAGCAGTCTGATTTCCGTAAGATATGTTTGATATTCTTGGTTGTTTTTTTGAAAGAATCGACCAGGAATCAAACATATTATTACGGCGGTCAGAAACATCATCGGCAGAAATCCACCAATGGTAAGGCGATTATACGCACGTATCATCCAACCGATATGTTAATTAAATGTTGGATTCGATTTAAAAAAAAATCATTAATCCTGTAGTTATCTCCTTCCACAAAAGTTTTCATTTTTACTTCATAGGAGGCAAACGAAGATATGAACTTCGACGAAATGATCCTAGAAGCAGCCAAATCAATCGCAGCCGCTACATCGGCTCTTATAAAAGCAGCCAGTGCCGCTCAAAGAGAGCTAATCGCAACAGGAAAGGTTTCTCGAACTCCCCTAACCAGTTCTGACGATGGCCAGTGGTCCGAAGGTCTAATTTCTGCCGCAAGAATGGTCGCAGCTGCAACTCACAGCCTCGTTGAATCTGCAAACGCTCTGGTACAAGGTGTCAGCTCCGAAGAAAAACTAATTTCCAGCGCGAAACAGGTAGCCAGCAGTACGGCACAATTATTGGTCGCTTGCAAAGTAAAAGCTGATCCAGATAGCGAGAGCACGAAACGTCTGCAAGCAGCTGGAAATGCCGTGAAACGCGCCACCGACAATTTAGTACGAGCAGCCCAACAGGCTATTCAGCAAGAAGAAGACAGATCTTTAATCCTAAACCGTAGAATGGTTGGAGGTATCGCTCAAGAGATAAACGCTAGATCAGAAGTCCTTCGTATCGAGAGGGAACTGGAAGAAGCTAGAGGAAGACTCACTGCCATTCGACAGGCCAAGTATAAAAATCGCCCAGATTTAGCTGATACTGATACTGATGCCGAACAGAGTGGCTACGAGAGCACAACTAGGTATGAGACCAGAGCTTATGAAACTCACAATCAGTCACAGATGAATTACAGCACGTATCAACAGCATTCTACAACGCACAATATTGGCCAACTCAATTCCGACAGACAAACTCTGGTTAGCCCGGAAAAAGTTTATTCAACGCAGAGCACGTTAGAAAGGAAAATGAAAGAGAGTCAGTATCGGTCTACAATGGAAAGTCAGTATGGGTCAGTCGAGAAAAAGTATAACGAAAGCCAATATGATAGACGGTATGTTTCAGACAGTCCATACCTTGTTACCGAAAAGAAAGTGACTATGGAAAGTTCATCTGGTCAGTACAGTTCTATCGAAAGGAAGATCAATAAGGAAAGTTATAATACCGAGGCAACCATGTTGTAATGATCGCAACATCTTTTGCAAGTCAATTCATTAACAACAACGTTAAGTATAATGATAAGACAATGAAAAACCCAATAATGATCGTTTACACAATATCAGCACGTGCTCAGTTTGAGAATAAATTAAGGACTGCCTTCTAAGACGAAAATGACAATCTTTAAAAAAAAAATAGGGAAGAATAGGAAGGAAAGAAAGAGTTGATATAGGAAACGAAAATATGAATACGTGATATGGAAGAAGAATAACTGGCGAAGAAGTAAAAATTCATGAGGGCCTGATGACCAAGTAAGAACTAAGGATTTAGATCTGAACGAAGCAAAGATTCGAAGTTAATGATTTTGTTAATGGAAATCATAGCGTTTGCGTTCAAAAGCAGTATCTTCAAATTTACAATTTAATTAAGTTCACAAATTTGGAATTTATTCAAGAAAAAGGGGGAGAGGGGGGAGAGAGTGTATGTTCAAATAACAAGAAACGTGCGCGTATTGAAAATTTTACAATTCTCGCTCTAGATATTGACAAGCTTACTTGTTTCAGTTTTTATTTTTAAAAGCAATCGTGATAAAATCTTTGTATGATAATCTTTGCGATGAGAAACGGTAGGAAAGTGCCCTTAGGTAGAATTAACTATGTGCTTTCGAAATTAGCCTTTATAAGAATGACTATTGATTGGAATATAACCGTCCACCTTTTCCACGAAGTTATTTCTGTTGATCTAATACGAACGATGCCACAAAAAATTGCACGTGATATATTTCTACCATTTTGCATCGACGATTCTTAATATTTTGATAACATATTCGTTTTTGATCTTTTGAGACATCTTTTTGAAAATATATTCGACAGATTTATAAGAATATTTGTATTTATAATTGAAGGAGAATTTGACGGGGAATCTACATTTTCCAAATATGTATTCGTATTTAATATATAAAAAATTGGATAATTATACGAAAACCAGCGAGAAAGAAAGATGTTTGTTTAAACCGATATTTCTTTCTTCTATTCTTTGATTTTATTGACAAGCGATTAATAGCTTTCGTATACCTGATTTAATTTAGATCTAATTTATCATAATAGTTTAAGTTTAAGACCACGGATTAACAAGAGAAGCAACATATCATTTAATTTTATTAACTTTCTGACACCATGTGGCCTGATCCTATGGTGTCTCCGTCTGTTTATCCTTAATATTTTCCGTTCTTCTTAATATTTTTCTTAACATTATCGTTGTAAGTGCGTCTCTTTTCGTTCTGGAATCTAATCGTTGCTTAAACTTGCGTTTCTTCTGTATCGCGCGCTCTTTAGCATTCGTTCGCGGTGGCTTGTTTTCAATAATTTCGTGAAACGATTCGCTCGTTAGACTTTTCGAGTCAGGACTGTCCAACTGAATTTAGAGGTTTTGAACGAGATCTTGAACACATAATAGGAAATCTTATTGTACGTGAGTAGTACATAGACTGATCCTATTCATTGACATCAAGATTGAATAGCGAAAGATTCATGGAGAGTAAATCCAAGTAGTACGCTGAACATGCAACAATTGTATCATAATAAAAATTGAATTGAATATTTTGTCACGGAACGTTCTGAAGTAGGTAATTTATTTTTGTTACTGCAAATATTGAGCTTTTCGAATAGAAGAAGTATATATTAACTCATAAATTAGTTTAAAATGCAACATTTAAAGAGGCTCATCGAAGTTGCAAGATTGTAAATATTCTAATGAAATTTGTATAGAAATGTCAACAACGTTATATAAAAGCAAAGTGTTAATAAGAATTGCGAATAAAAAGAATCTAAATCTTTAATCTTGGATAAGAAAGTAGGAACAAGATCGACAAGTTTCTTTACAATGATACGAATTATTGTAATTATTCTTTTCTGACGTAAAAATTATAGCGAAATGATCTATCGAGCATGATTATTTCAATATTGAGATATAGTAAATGATTGCAAAGTATTTATTTCAATCATGGATCTTTTTTTATGTAAAAAAAGATCAAGTTTTACATGTACTAATTCGATAATTTTATATATTTTTACAAATTTGTCATAATTTTATTTACGAATTTTATATAACACGTAAATTCTCAACTAGTGTAACCTTATTTGTTCTAAACATGAATTTCTTTTGCATTAGCTTTTAACAGTAATTTCTTGCTTAATGCTCTTTATTGAGACTCTTTATTATAACAATAAGATTGTAGTCTAAAACTAAAGAAAAATTTTCACACGAGGAATGTAATTAAGAAGAGTAGACACGATAAAAAGGAAAGTGCTTAAAAAGATGATATTATACTTTGAAGAAAACTATCTCAAACAAGGTGTTGAAGCGTGAAAATGCTCTTAGAAAATTTTGATTAGAAGGTCGATGGTTGGACAGACCTGTCCTAAGTGATAGATTAGTGCAATTATCATTAGTCTTTCGAAGGTCAAGAAAGAATTTGTAAATACATAGATGTTAAATATTTCGCGTAATAATTCAGTGTCTTGACGATGAATCGATAAATGGGTGAAAAAAAGTGCCTGAG